>PYWC01000031.1:760122-809973 GCA_003182015.1 Tuber magnatum | reverse complement strand
CTGTATTTAAAGACCGCTGATTCCCGCGATGGAAACAGCAGACTTCGACAGATAGTATTCTTAAATATACTTGGTTGAACGGTTACTTCTTTGATCTCCTATTACACCCTGTTCGAAGCCTCCTTTAGCAAGCAGCGCTCGCTTCGTGTTGACCATGAAGCCATCTGCTCCTATCGTACTGCTACGTGACTAGGGCCTAGCCCGAACACGTTACAATTTCAGCAAATAAAACAACCTAATGAAATCCTCATAGTCGGTAAACCCACTATTCTCGTGAAAGTCCCCATATGACCAATCCTCATCATTATTGCTATCCTGCAATAACCTTATGTCATCCTGCAACATCCATTCTGCCCCTTTCAGCCATTTCTCCAAGCACTCCTGGCAAGGTACTTCGTGCACAAAACAACCTGATTCCTTGTAGTGTGGTAGGTCGTTGTAATTTGGGACCACCCAGTCATTCCCATCATCCGTTTAGATGTCTATTCTTCCGCACTCCTTGCATTAATTGACGTAAAATTTCTTCCAGTATGCGCCTAGATGAATGGTTCCGTTGTGTAGTAGTTCTCCAAGGATCATGTGTCGTCCCTGGATGCTCATTTCTTCATAGGCCAACATTTCTTTGGCTTTGGAAGAGGGGTAAAGGTTTGTGAGAGTAGTGTGTTTTGTAAGGGGTTTCTTTTCTGTCTGTAGGCTTCATAGTAAGGTTTTCCTCTTCAGAGGAGTTTGAGGGATGGTGGGTGGTATTTATGTTTCCGTGTTGACCTCACTTAGGTGTCGACCTCGCTCAGGTGTTGACCTGGCTTAGGTGTTGACCTGGCTTAGGTGTTGACCTTGCTAAGGTGTTTAGGCAATGGTGGGTGGTACTTAATCTTGGCTTCTTCTGTCTCCATACACTGCTCACGTTTTTCTGTGCTCAGGTAACATCCACTTCCATAGCGGAATATGTCAGACATTGTTTCCCCCCACATCTGTCCCATTGTCTCAGTTGTTAGCTCTAGGCATTTGTTGCAAATACGTATGAATAATCGCTCTGTAAGGTATCGTCTAGGGATAATATCATGGTTCACCAACAGTCCCATTAGCTCATGGCGCAGTCTCCAAGGCACTTGCTCATAGTTTGACATCCTAAGGCTGTTGGATGGTATGTGTTGCTTTTCCTTTCTATTCCCAGTATTCGGCTTCGGATAGTCATTCCAGGTATGCCACTTTGTCTTCCATTACCTATTTCTCATATTCGCCGCTCAAGAAATCGCTTTCAAAATGGGCTGACCAAAACGCGTCTTGTATTCCTTGTTCTGTGTCAGGGCGGAGTTGTTGGATTCCCGGCAGGGTTGGGCTCGGTGCCACCATAACCTGGGTTATTGTAGGGGGTAGCTCGTCCTCTGGTTTGTTGTCTTCCCCCCATCTGTTTACCAGTTCCAACACATTTTCTAATCCTGCAAGAGATTCCCAGTTGTTTTCTGTTTCAGGATATCCCGCCCATTTTACCAGAAACTGGTTGTTCTCATAGCGCTTTCTGTCATCCCGTATAACCTGCACCTCCCATTCTGGCTTTTCATTCGCGGTGATTGGAGGCGGCTTTGCGTAGCTTCTGCCGGGGAAGGTGGTATTGTCATTAGGAAGATATTGTTTCACAGTGGATGCGTGGAATTTCGCTTGCGGGTTTCTGTACATTCAGCCATCTATTTTGTAATGACCCAGCATACATGAGCTGTGGCAGACGGAACCTATACCCATACAGGGAGCCAGGAGGCAAACTGGTAGGAACCGGCAGGCAAGGAGGACATTGACCTACGGGGACCCGATGGCCCGGGCTCTGAGAATGAACAGAATTGCCTGGTCAGGGGCTTAGGTACCTGGATACAACCGGGAGCGGTGTCAGCATACTTAGGGATCTCTGAAGCGGCGGTTACTCAGCTAGGCAGGGTAAGTGGGGAAAGGTCAGAAGTGTCTATCTCCGGTGACGGGATAGATAGGGTCACAGGGAAAAGTTATCTAGTCCACCGGACAGGTTATCCTATGCTCAGAATCAGGTTACCCTGTCATGGGGCTGGGTTACCCTGCCCAAAGTCCTGAGTTACCCTACCTTCCAATAGGAAGTCCCTGGGGGAGTTCGGGAAAAATGACTGGAATGTTTATCACGTGAAGCCATGCAGGATACTGGAATCTGGGATTCCGGGGGATGCTATTAGGTGAGCTACGTAGCTTCGATGAAGCTGTAAATTGGAGACATTATTCCTATCATACCCCTCCGGCCCCGCCTTGAGGTCCGGACGTCAAGGGCAAACGGTTGTGTAGTTGTGCACAGTCTCGCAAAGAGGAATCTTTGCAGACCTGCTTGCAACACCGTATACGTCGCTGCTGTCCGGTCCAATGTAAGCTGTTCGCATGATGTACAAGGGGGCGTAGCCTGGAAGGTGGAGTACCTCCTCCAAGTTGTTCAGAGTAAAGCGGACCAAAACCGATAGAGTTAATAGGTGTTAACCGTGGGGGTCCCGAAGGTAGTCCCGGGTGGTGCCGGGGCGACCGCGAGAGTTTTGCAACTACCAGAAGAAAGTGTCCCCAACGCCATAGGCTCCGAAAGGGAAGTGCAAAGATACCAAAAGCATGATTCCTGCCACAGGTGAGGTGCATCCGAGGTAGTGGTCATGGGTAGTGCCCATTGGATTACTCCCGGACCACAGTGTCTTGCGGAAGACACCGGAAGTCTATGAACCAGAAATAGTGCCTAGATAAAATGCTCACGGAAGCTTCAGGGGCCAAACGGAAATCAATGCACATGGGAAGCGTCTCATAGATAGTCTAGTTCATGCGGCATCTTGACTGTTAGCCACTAGCAAGACGCCGCTGTGTAGAAGTTTTCACTCCGGCGGGGCAAAATGGAAATGCACCGCAGAAACGATAACCGCATAAGGTGAACGCCGACTAGAGTGTATCGACATACGCATGCGTGAAGGGTGTGTCAGGAGATGTGTCAGACCGCCCTTAGCGGAGAAGGGTCTGCTCGAACAGCTGCAGTAAACTGATGGGGGAGTTTCTGGCATAAGATCAAACTACCTGAAAGTCTATGCGAGAACTCTCCTACTCCAACAATCAATCCTCTCGAGACCTTAATTGAGTGAAGCATCAGGCTTAATGATATTAAGTTTTACTGTTTACTTTCCTCTTCCATCTGTGTGAACTTTTGGCGATAAGTTTGAAGTTGTTTGGTGCGGTCGCAACCTTGGGATCCATCTTCCTAGGGGTGCCCCCGTTACAGTATATGGTTAAGTGAGCTACTCGCTTAACTCCTCTCCTGATTAATTGTTTCCGACCTTCGGCACTGAGGTTGCGTGAATACTGGTATCCTTGTCTAAAACAAGTAGCCCCGGGTGGAAAGCGCAATGGATTGTACCGTACTTTGGACCAGAACGGAGTCCAACTCGGATTCAGACCTTGACCTTGACGAGAACACCACCAACAGGTTTCGTCTGTCGGTTTTTGCGGATGTTCGCGGTATCGATTAGGATGGCCAACAGCTGCTCTTGGAGGCCACCCCTATTCAGTTACCCGTTGAATGTCCTGATCTCTTGATTTCAGACCCTCGTGCCATGGTGCTCTCATTTTTCCAAGACCCTACCCTTGTCCACAACATGCTCCCTCCCCTGCCGCACGGGGTTCACTTTAGTGAGTTTTCACGCAAATATGTCGAACCTTACATCGTCTGTGAGATCTTCAAGATGATTGAGGAAGCGAAGCGGGACCTGAAGAACTGGAACACCCAGCAGCAGCAGGTGTTCCGAATACAGATCACTACGGCAGCGGTGGAATGGATGAAGGTGCAGCAAGAGGCATACCTGCGGAGAATAAGGGATCAGCAGGCATTGAAGACTAAGATGGCAGCCTTGGAAAAGGCTTTTGACGGAGGGCATAGTATTGATGCTGAGAATGATGTACTGATGTTAGAGGCCGTGCCCCCACTCCCACTCATCCATACCAAGCGGGAGAATTTCGGCATGGAGTTGGCCATGAGAGCCGGAGACGACCAGTGCAGGGCTTACCTGAGCCCAATCTGTATACGTATGTTGGAAAGCCTGAAAGGTGAGGGCTACAGCTATACCTCCTTCTTCTCAAGAGCATCTACAGGCTCCCTGTTGGTCCCTCCCTCAATTGCCCGCAGTAGGTCGGGCAGCCCCACAGTCGGGCCAACTGATAGACATCGTGTAAGAAAAAGGACATCCAAGCCGAAGGGTATTATGGCCCCGGACACACCTGACCCCACGCCTAGTCCGACCCCGGCTCCTATCATTCTGCCTGCAACACCTTCAGTTGCAACTCCTATAATACCTATCGCTGCCCCAAGACCCACACCTCTGCCAGTTTCATTGCCTGTGCCTGACACCTTTCCTGCCACAGCATTCCCACCAGCAGTATCGGCTACCCCAGGGTTCCTGCCACTGCGCACAGCATCATCTGGATTCATTGAACAGGTAAGACTCCAGGAGGAGCGAACACCCATAGCTCTGGCACGAGGAACTCCAATCTCTGGACCCAGGGTGCCTGCTCACTCCATTCCTGGGGCACCAGTCGTTCCCTCAGCGCCCTCAAAACCACGTCTTCCCTCCGCTCTCCCCAGCATCACAAGTGGCCATTCGGACAGCCAAGACGAGTTCTGTCTGTCAAGCTATAAGTCGGAAGAAACCCGAATGGGGTGGATTCATTACCACTCCTATGGGTATAGGAAGGGACCACGGATCCCGGTGAAGGACAGAAGAAGGCAAAAGGAACGAGATAGATGACCGACATGTGGGTACTGTGGGTCATGGAGGCATGCTGGCCCCCCAATGCAACCCCTGAGTTGTCTAGAGTGGCAGTCTTTTCTGTGGATAACACAGTCGGCGTCTCACCCAACTCCTGAGAGTGGGCGACGCCCCATTCCACCACCGGCATCAGGACCATCAGGGGCTAACCCCCCAGAGGATGGCAACCAGGATGGCCAAGAGGAATGGTTTGACGGCTACGATAGACCCTGCGAATCCCAAGGCGCGAATACCGGAAGTCGTCAGGACGGAAATGCACCACCCGGAGGTGGTACGGTGGGAGCAGGTGGAGATCCAGGGGACTCTGACCATGACAGCTCAGATAACGATGACGATGGAGATTCTCTAACAGATTTGACCCCCTTCCTCGGTGCTCGGAAGGATCACTGGAGCAACAAGAGGAAATGAGGGTGGAATTGCCGGGCCAGGAGGCTGGCGAGAGCCCAGAGGGGTACTGGTTGGGCTTCTAGGCCAACACCATGACACCGGCAGAAGAAGTGGGAGAAGCTGAGTGGTATCACTCCAATCAAGGGCAAAGTTACAGAACTCGCGAGCTTCATGACCTTGGTACAGGTCAAATTTGAATACTTAATGGATTGCAAGTTAACCGACATGGATAAGGTAAACTTGGTTATCCCCCTTCTTGAAGACTCCGCCTGGGCATGGTATCTGGGGTTGCATGGGCTCATTAACAAGGAAGCCGCCATGCACACTAGCATCCCTGTCAAAAACAGCAACCCCTTACGGATATGGAAAGGGTTCCGAGAACAGCTGCAACGAAGTTTCCGCGGAGACCAGGCCAAACGAGATTGATCCCTTCTCGAGTGGCGAGACCTTGTGATAAAGCCCTATCACATCGATGAGTACCTGGATAAGATAATTGATTATATGTATAAGCTTAGCTATAGAGATCCAGTACGGGTATGAGACAAGGTTCGATCAGGCATCACACAAGAGGTTCAGAATCCATGGGCACTTAAGGAGCCCCATCCGACCGACCTGAAGAAGTACCTTGATCTTCTCCGGAAGGTTGGGCACACGCTGGAGGACAACAATCGGTTCAGTAACTGTGTCATCCACCCAGCCCCCCAGAATCAACCCACTGATAAGAAGGAGGATAGATCCTCGACATCGGGCAGGTTCTAGAAGAAGGAAAAAGGTTCGGGCAGACAGAACCAGAGGTCTGCCAAACCTACTAATTTCAACGCGCGGAAACAGGCAAAGCCCGCGACTTCTGAGTATGCAATAGCGTATAAGGAAATCCTGTTGACTTTGACCGAAAGCTGGAGGAAGCACAACTAGTGCACCAAGAGTGGGCAAACAGGTCACTTTTGGAGAAAGCGTACCGCGATAGCGGCGGTTAGTAGTGCATCGAAACAGGCTCGTGGGTTGAAATGGTCAGCCCCGGTAAGCGAGCCCAGAGGAATGGACAAGCGACTAATGTGCATTGAAGCGCCCCCTTGGGCTTCCTCGTCAAAGATACTTGAAGTCCGCCAGCCATCACCTTAGATCATGGAGGTTGATACTGACGACTCGGAATAGGTAAGAACCCATTCTGTGTAAGGTGTAACCTTATTAACCCGCAGCCATAGACCCCTGAGGAATAGATAGACCTGAGCCACGGAGGTGTCTTCGGAGATGGGTAAGTACCCTTCTACCGTATAAACGACCCTGGTACTCACTACACCCGGGTGGTGTGGGCAGGTAGATGTTGCGCGCGGTGCACTGTGGGCTGGGCTTTCTCTCCTTTGTTGAGTTTCTGGTTATTTCCTTTTTTCTAGTTATACGTATTTCGTTCAGGATTTCCTCAGCTGGATGGGCAAGTCATAGGACATTATTTCAGTTGAGGCTGAGTGAGGTCTTGCTAAAGGAGAAGCTTGACATCGGGGAAGCAAGGCTGCTTCGCTTGGAACCGGGCTGCAAGTGGACTTCTACCCACCCTGTGGAAAATTGTTATATTTAGTACAAGCGGAATTGGTTCAGGCTGGACTTGATCAAATAAACAGTGCTCTTATCAAGTTTGCCTGAGGAGGGTTCAGTACCTGAAATCATGCTGGCATGATAGTAAACACCCTAGTTATTGAAAAAACAAATCCCAATGCATTAAGGTTTACCGACCCGTTGTGGCCGCTGTTGTGTCAAAAGGCGAGAGACCAGAAGGATTTACTAAGCCAAGATGACTAAGTCCGCAAGACAAGCAAAGAGGCAGAAGTGTGACAACTTGACTCGTCATACTAAGTCTGTCCACCTACGGGTCAAGTGAGACTGGAAGATAGGAGCTAGACCGGTAAGCGTGGAAGCACTCCTGCTACTCGATAGTGGAGCTACTGGGCCGGTGCTTAGTAGCCGATGGGTTGAGCAGACTCGGGCACCTTGTGTATGATGAAAGGTTCACGTGCTGATAAGTGACGCCAGCGGTAATCACATTCCTGGGTCAGGTCTACACTATACCAAGTCATTAGAGATGATGATAGGTGACCACCACAATGAGATGTGCTTTGAAGTCGCGGATATGCCCGACACTAAGGTGGATGGGTACCTACCTATGTCTTGGTTGAGAGACCATAACCACGACCTAGATTGGAAGACCGAATCACTGACCCGGTGCTCAGATTTCTGCAAGGCTAACCGGCTGGCCGAGCAGCGGTGGTTAGTGTTCATGACCGACAAAGAGTTGCTAGCCGAGGACCCTAGTAATGTGTACCTATTGGGAATTGTGCAATTCTCCGATGAGGAAGGTGCCGACATTACAGTTAAGCTACTCCCCGAGTATAAGGACTATGGGGATATCTTCAGTCAAGAATAGATTGAGGGACTACAGGGGCACTCCAAGTATGACCATGCGATCGAGTTGCAACCCGGAACTCAACCTCCATCTGGGCCTATCCATCCGTTATCAGAAAAGGAGCTCAAGACACGCGGGGAATATCTCAATGACATGCTACGAACGGGAAAGCTACAGCGATCTGGTTCCACGGCAGCAGCCCCTATCCTCTTAGTGCCGACACCAGATGGTACGTTAAGACTGGTAATAGATTACTGAGGGCTGAAAAAAATCACGGTTAAGAGTAAGTACCGTCTACTGCTGATGAATGAACTGCGAGATAGGTTAGCAAAAGCCGTGCTGTTCACTAAGTTCCACTTGAAGAACGGCTACTACCTTCTGAGGATGGCAGAGGGTGGGGAATGGAAGACGGCCTTCCAGCGCAGATATGGACTGTATGAATACATGGTCATGCCGTTTGAGTTATGTAACGCTACGGCAACTTTCCAGAGCATGATAAACGAGGTCTTCCGGGACCTCCGGGATGAAGGGGTCATTCCTTATATGGATGACTTCCTGATCTACTCCGAAACTATGGATGATCTTGTCTCAATGGTTAGTCGTGTAATGGAGAAATTGCGGAAAGCTAGACTATGTGTAAGTATGAAGAAGTCCAGTTTCCACCAACTGGAGGTTGAATTCCGCGGATACAAGATCTCCGATATGGGGATCTCTATGTTGTCGGAGAAGGTGCACACAATCAGGGATTGGGCACATCCGACATGTGTCGTCGACGTTCAAAGCTTTATGGGCTTTCCCAACTTCTGTGGCCGGTTCATAGAGGGTTTCAGCAAGATAGCGAAACCTCTGACAGACTTGACAAAGAAGAATGTCCGATGGGAATGGACACCTGCATGTGGGCAGGCCTTCAACCATTTGAAGGAGGTGTTTACGTCCAAACCTATCCTAGCATATTTTGACTCTAAGCGGGCAACCCGGCTGGCAACCGATGATAGTGACTTCGCATTAGGCGCCGCCCTATCCCAGTTCTGGGAACATGAAAGATGGCATCCGGTAGCCTACCATAGTCGGATGTTTCACGCAGCGGTGATTAATTACAATGTCCATGATAAGGAAATAACTGCCATCATGGCGGCATTCAAGGAATGGCATCATCGGCTACGCTCAGTAACAGACCAATTGGTGATCTATATAGATCATAAGAATTGGGTGTACTTTAACATTACTAAGATCCTTAACTGTAGGAAGCACCGCTGGGCTGAGTTCCTGCAACCATTTAACTTCAAGGTGGCTTACCTAGAAGGGCGGTTGAATGAAAAGGCAGATGCTTTGTCACCGCGTAGGGACTACCGCCCAGAAAGGGGGAGTGATTTTCTGCCACAGTGGTTTTTTCATCCCGGATGGCAGATTGGGAGCCAGGAACGGGACATCTTGTGACCACAAGTGTTGCAGGTGTGCCAAGGATTTCGGCTCCAGTCTTCCTTTTTGGATCAACTGCGGGGAGCGATAACCAAAGACCAGGAATACTTAAGGATTCTGAAGGCAATAGCTGCCGGTAACAAAGAGGTCGACCGACATTTCACGGCAGAAAAGGGCTTACTTCTGTACAAGAACAGGTGGTATGTTCCCAAGGGTCGGAATCTGAAGCGGACAATCATGAAGGAAGAACATGACTCCCAAATCGCGGGACACTTCGGGACTTGCAAGACCATTGGCAGGGTTAGGGCTAACTTCTATTGTCCTAAGATCAATGAGCACAACAGCCACTACGTGTGGACATGTGATGCCTGCCAAAGCAATAAGTGCATCAGGCATAAGAAGTTCGGTCTGCTGGAACCTATTGATGTTCCTATGCGACTGTGGACAGCGATTTCAATAGGCTTCATTGTAGCGCTGCCTGAGTCCGAAGGGTATACCAAGATCTGGGTTACAGTGGACAGATTCTCGAAAATGGCACATATCATACCCCTGACCACTAAGGTACCAAACGAGGACCTTGCCTTGATATTCCTGAAGGGATTTTGCTGCCTTCATGGACTCCCAGAGTCAATCATCTCCGACCGAGATAGCCGATTCAAATCCCAGTTCTGGATGAGTCTGATGCACTTGTTGCAAGCAAAACTAAACATTTCGACTGCATTCTACCCTGAGACTGATGGGCAAACCAAAAGGGTTAATCAGAGACTGGAACAGTACTTGCGCAGTTACTGTTTCTACCAACAGGATGATTGGGTTTCACTACTACCCCTTACGGAGTATGCGTACAACACCTGCATATCAGAATCCATGATGTTGTCACCGCTTCACATCAATTCTGGATTTAACCCACCGACAAACTGGTCGGGTATAGTGTCTGATAATCAAGGTATACACCCTAGCAGTAAGCTCTTGGTTAAGGAATGGAAAGGAACCTAGGAAGAGATTTGAGAAATGATTCAACGGGCACAGGAAAGGCAACAGAAATGCCATGACTAGAAAAGGTTGCTATCGCCGGACTATGCTACCTGTGAGGTTGTGGCTGCTGGGTGGGCAAAGAAAGTGGACCGCATGATGTTGAACCGAAAAAACATCGGCAGGAAGGGTGCAAGGGAGAAGGTGGACCACCGGATGTTGGGCCTTTCGTAGTCAAATGTCGCGTGGGTAACCAGGACTACGAACTCCAACTGCCCACTAGATGGGGCATGCACCTGTTTTTCAATGTCACGTTGCTCGAACCCTAGCATGAGGTT
Source organism: Tuber magnatum (assembly GCA_003182015.1). Lineage (NCBI taxonomy): Eukaryota > Fungi > Ascomycota > Pezizomycetes > Pezizales > Tuberaceae > Tuber > Tuber magnatum. Next base: position 799,657 of record PYWC01000031.1, on the reverse strand, counting down.
CCGGAAGCAGGTAGGGTCAAGGAAGTGCCTACCCCGGAACTTGTTGACAAGAAGCCCCGTTACGTTATTGATGCTGTTGTGGACAGTCAATGGTACATAGGAGCGAAGGGGAAGTTTCCCTCGCTCTTCGTCCAGTACCTGGTTTCATAGGAAGGCTACTGGGCTGAGGGGAATTCATGGCAGCCTTATGAGATGCTAGAAGGGACAGGCTTACAGGCCATTCTAGATTTCCACCAAAGATATCTGTCCTAGCTCAGGGACCATAGGGTCTTGGGGGAATCGAGTCGTGGAAATAAGAGACGACGCTAATGGTCCAGGACGGACTGTAGAGAAGGGGGAGTGATGTAACGACCCAGCATACATGAGCTATGGCAGACGGAACCTATACCCATACAAGGAGCCAGGAGGCAAACTGGTAGGAATGGGCACCCAAGTAAGTACTTGACCTATGGAGACCCGATGGCCCAGGCTCCGAGAATGAACAGAATTGGCTGGGCAGGGACTTAGGTACCTGGATACCACCGGGAGCGATGTCAGCATACTTAGGGACCTCTGAAGCGGCGGTTACTCACCTGGGCTGGGTAACTGGGGAAAGGTCAGAAGTGTCTATCTCCGGTGACGGGATAGAAAGGGTAACAGGGAAAAGTTATCCGGTCCACCGGACAGGTTACCCTACCCTGAGGATCAGGTTACCCTGCCATGGGGCTGGGTTACCCTGCCCAAAGTCTTGAGTTACCCTACCTTTCAATACGAAGTCCCTGGGGGAGTTTGTGAAAAATGACTGGAATGTTTATTACATGAAGCCATGCATAATACAGGAATCTGGGATTCCAGGGGATGCTATTGGGCGAGCTATGTAGCTTCGATGAAGCTGTAAATTTGAGACATTATTCCTATCATACCCCTCCGGCCCTGCCTTGAGGCCCGGATGTCATCGGCAAACGGTTGTGTAGTTGTGCGCAGTCTAGCAAAGAGGAATCTTTGGAGACCGGCTTGCAACACCGTATAGGTCGCTGCAGTCTGGTCGAGCGTAAGCTGTTCGCAGGATGTGCAAGTGGGCGTAGGGTGGAAGGTGGAGTACCTCCTCCTGGTGGTTCCGAGTAAGACGGACCAAAACTGATGGAGTTAATGGGTGTTAACCATGGGGGTCCCAAAGGTAGTCCAGGGTGGTGCCTGGCCGACCAGGAGAGTTTTACACCTACCAAAAGAAAGTGTCCCCAACGCTATGGGCTCTGAAAGGGAAGTGCAGAGACTCCAAGAGCATGATTCCTACCACAGGTGAGGTGCATCCGAGGTGGTGGTCATGGGTAGCGCCCATTAGATCACTCCCAGACAACTGGGTCCTGCGGAAGACGCCGGAAGTCCATGAACAGTAAATAGTAGATAGATAAGACGCTCACGGGAGCTGCCACGGCCAAATAGAAATCAATGCAACAGTGAAGGGTGTCATAGATAGTCTTGTTCATGCCGCATCTTGACTGTTCGCCACTGGCAAGACGCCGATGCGCAGAAGTTTCCACTCTGGCGGGGCAAAATGGAAATGCGCTACAGAAACGATAACTGCATGAGATGAACGCCGAGTAGAGTGTGTCGACACACGCATGCCCGAAGGGTGTGTCAGGAGACGTGTCGGACTGCTCTTAGCAGAGAAGGGTGTGCTCCTCTGGTTGGAGTAAACTAATAGCGGAGTTTCTGGCATAAGATAAAACTACCTGAGAGTCTGTGCGAGAACTCTCCTACTCCAACAATCAATCCTCTCGAGACATTAATTGAGTGAAGCCTCCGGCTTAACGATATTAAGTTTCACCGCTTTCTTTACTCTTACATCTCTGTGAACTTTTGGCGATAAGTTTGAAGTTGTTCGGTGCAGTCGCAACCTGGGGATCCATCTTCCTAGGGGTGCCCTGTTACACATATCTACTGTGTAGTTTTGCGTACGTTCATCATATTCCATTATCTTGAACGGTCCTCGTCAGCGCCGTTGCAGTTTCTTGCTTCGTCCTGATTCTGTTGCGAAAAGGTTTCCATAAACCAATAATAGGGTACCTTTCCCTATTGTTGTATGGTGTCTGTGCCGCTTTGCTGCCATTCTGGTACTCCTAAATCGCGCCCATTTGATAGCATTAAATGCCGTATTCCAGATTGCTTGGTGTCGGTTCAATAATTCGTCGGCAGCGGGTACTGTGGAGTTCTTGAAATCCGCTAGTGGGAGCAGTGCGTAATTCTTTCCAAAAATAGCTTTATATGGTGATATACTGTGGGTTTCCGACCATCCTGCATTTAGGTATCCTGCCGTTTCCGGTATGGCATCAAACCAATTGTTTTTTCTTGCATTGACTAGATTTTGAAGGGCTGTTTTTAATTCTCGAATTTTTCTTTCAACTTGACCATTCGTTTCATGATGGCCTAGTGCTGCCTTTATATACTCAATGCTTAGCGATCAACATTGCTGTCTCCACACAGGTGACTCACATCGTGGGTCAGCATCGCTTACTAGAGATGTTGGGTAGCCATGGGATGCAAATATTTTATTGTGTAGAAGTTCCCAGGTTGTTATCACCGTTACTTGCTATGTTATAGGTATGAGACATGTGTATCCCGAAAACCTATCCATCGCAACTAGGATTGTGTCATATCCCCATGAGTTATGGAAGGGTCCCGCGCAGTCAATAGCTATTGATTTGAAAACCTCTCATGGTAGGACAATTGTCGGAGCCTTTCCTTCTGCTAACTTTGCGGGTTCTTTGTTTATCTGGCAAGTATGGCATTGGGCCACATACGCTCTGAAGTCCTTCCGCATTTTAGGCTAAAATAGGTCCTCGGTAGTGTACCCTAGGTTTTCTCCAGAATTGTGGTGGCCTTTGTTATGGATTTTGCTAATGACGTAGTGCCTTAATGTCGTATTTCCCTATGCAGGCCCTTTTGGAATATACAGGCAGTCTTCCCCGCACCTTGTTTTTGCATATAGCATTCTATTTGCAACCTTGTAGGAGGATAAATCTTCTGTGGAGTCCATACTTTCATTGACTTTTTTCCATATTGGTTCTCTTCGGTATGCTGCAACCATAGGTGCTCAGAACATCCCAATCCTTTTATTGATTGTTTGTAAGATATCACGCTTATCTTCTATCTTGCTTTCTCCAGTTGTCTCAGGTTGGTCATCCTCCTCACTGTTTTCCAAGACGTCCTGTAGTCCCCGTCGATACTCACTCATTGTTGGGGGTCTCACTGAACGTATTGTTTCATGGCTGAGGCTTTCTAATCGTTCTGCTCCACTGATAGGTGGTGGGCTGTCTGGTCCCGGTATTCAGAATCCTGTTATTGTCTCATAGGTAATGTCCTCTATTGGTTCCACCCGTCCAACAGGTCATGGATTATCGGGTTCTGGCATTTGAAAAGCCAGGGTTTCCAGGTTTAGCAGTGCTGAGATTGCATAAGACATGGGCGTTGGCTGGGCGAGGGTGGACGGCCCTTCCCCAGTACTATTTGGTCTTCCGCCGATCGTTTGTTGCCATTCCCAGTCATTGATTTCGGGCGACTCCAGAGGGCTTGGGTCGATTCCTGGACTCGCGGGGCTTGGTCCTTTACTAGGAGGGTAAGGAGTCTGACTCCTGCACGTTCTGGGGTGGTTGTTTGTAAACTTGATCTCGGTTTGATGATGGGGGCAATGGTCCACATAACGGTACGAGTAAGGGAGTTTGCTATATTGGAGTTCCTTGGGTGGTGTGCTCTGGAGGGTGCACTTGTCCCCCCAATCATTTCCCGCAATGATTGAGCAGGAGCTCTCAGGTGGTACCGGGGTCTCATTAGGGTACTCAGTGTATGAGTATTGGCGGGAGGTAGGGGAGACAAGTGGTTTGGGTTTGATTGTGTTTGATTCTTGCTTGTAAACCGCGTTATCAGAGCTGTCATCCGGTTCCTTTGTATAATCGTTGACATAGAGTGGGTTCACGTCTGATCCTCCCTCATAAACCTGGCAAACAGCATCAGCTAAATGGTTCGCGCTCCCTGGTGTATAGACCATTTTTGCGTCGTGTTTTCCTAACGCACGGACCCATCTAACTTGTTTTCTGCTTGGGTTTTTGGCCGTCCGTAGGTGTGTTAGGGGTTGGTGGTCCATTACTATCATGAAGGCATTTCCCATTAGTACATTGTGGAACCAATTAAGCGCTTCCACTATTGCTAAGACCTCTTTATCAGTGGTTCCATAATTTATTTGTGCGTTGGTAAATTTCCTGCTATGTAACGCAGCTGGTCGAGCCGTCTCGTAGGTGGGTCCTTGTCCTACCCATGCCCCTATTCCCAAGTCAGAGGCCTCCATTACTACCCAAATCGGTTCCTCGCTTCATATGTCTATTGGCTGCATGACTTGGCAATCGACAATCCTCTTCTTTACCATCTTGAACACGGTCTGATGGGTTGTTGTCCATATGAACTCAGCGGTCCCTGTTAAGTCTGTTAATGGTGCCGTCAGGGTAGCATGGTGTAGGAGGAACTGGGCCACATAGTTCACTATTCCTGGACAGTGTTGCAATTCTTTCTTGTTTTGGGGTGTCTCCCAACCTGCAATAGATGATATCTTCTGGGGGGAGGCATGGATTCCTTCATTATCCACTATGTGTCCTAGTACTTCCAGCTTATCTACAAATAGTACTGACTTCTTTTTGCTAGTGTAGAACTTTCCCTTTCTGAGTTGGTCACATACTTGCTGTATGTGCCTTTCATGTTCCTCTGAGGTGTCCGAGAATATAAGTATATCATCAATGTATACCCATACAAAGTGATGTAGGAATTCGCTTAGAAGGTCCTCCATTATTCGCATAAAGGTTGCAGGTACATTCATGTCTCCTTGTAGCATCACTTTGCTGACGAACACTCCAAATACGGTTTTGAATGAATTGAGTTTAACATTATTTTTGTCCACTCACGTTTGGAAGTATGTGTCGCTTAGGTCGATTTTGCTCCTGAATTTCGCTTGTCCTATTCGGTTAAGGATCTGTTGTTAGTTGGGGATGAATGGGCTATCCATGATTGCATTATCGTTTCGAACTTTCAGGTCCACCAGGGGGCAGATCCTACCATCTGACTTTGCTTGTACGAACATAGGAGCCACTCCAGAAACTTCCTGTCGCACTATTACTCCAGCTCACAATTTCTCATTTATCCAATTCATGAGTTTCTCCTTGTATGCTTGTGGGATTCAGTATGTTCGTTGGTTCTTTAGATCTGCTGAATCCTTTAGCCGAATGTGATGGTTAATCTTACCTATGAGGGGTAGCGTTTCAGGAACTTTGTCCGGGAATACATCTCTGTATTCTTCCAACTGTGTTGTTCAGGTTGCATCTGAAATTGCAGCTCAGAATTCCCCGCTTGTTGGTTTGCATAGCACAAGTAGTTTGTTATCAGGAAACTCCACTGCTGTGTCCCCACACCTGATAAGGGTATTGTGTCTTTTTAGGAATGGCATTCCAATCAGGGCATCGTACTTCACCAAGTTTCCTACCAACATTTCCTGATTTATCCCTTTCTTTTTTCCAATCCCTATGATTAGCCTACATTTATTGTAGCTTGAAGAGCGGGAACCTTTCATGGCCATGTTGACTGTTGTTGGTTGGGGTAGGGGTTCCGTTGGTATGCCACAGGTAGAGATAAAGGTGGTACTGACAATATCACAACAAATTGTTCCAGTATCAAATAATACCTTTGCCGGGTGGGCTTCTATGTAGATCGTTCCTTCTAGTGCATCACAGGGCCTAACCACTAGCATTGGGTGCGTTCGGGGGCTTTCCCTTTCCACCCAGTTAATTTCCACTTCGTCGTATTTTGTTACTTCCAGGTGATTTGTACTCATATCTTGTTTTGCTGCCTTTCCCTTTCCTTTCTTGATAGAGCAGTCTTTTGAATAGTTCCCCTTTTTCCCGCATTTGAAACATGTGCCTTCATTGCGTCGCTTCTGTTTCTTGTCCTTTTTGTCTTACGAACCTTTGCAGTTTGATTGTTCCTTCCATGTGTTATCATGTGATAACGATCCTTTGCTGCTGCTCTGCTGGGGTATGTGCGTCTGGTAAACTCCTGTCTCATACAGGATGGCATCCTTGCCTTCAGCCCACTTAACAATCCTGTCAAACGAGTCTCCATCTTTGTCCATGGGTTCTACCTCCTGGCGTAGTCTGGAATGCATTGCTTCAGATAGCCTTTGCCGCAGTGTATACTGGGATACCGTTCCGGCGGGCAGTCTTCCATGGTACATTAAGAGGTCCATTGCTACTAGTGTGATCCTGTCTGTCTTTCTGTTCCGGACTTGTTGCATTTCCTTGAACTTCTTATACAGTGCTTCTGTGTTCTGTAAGGACTGGAATCTGTCCCGCAGGTATCTTATCAGGGTTGTTCCTCGTATTTTTTCTTTACTGCCATAGTGGTTCATTGCTTGATGATAGGCTTCTTCTGCTTTTCCCGTACAGAAACTTCTAAAGTATGCTGCACTTCCTTCCTTTGTCTTACCCATGTAATGCAAAGCGAGATATTGGGAAGTGGTTGTTACCAATCATTCAAACGCTTCAGGTTTTAGGTCCTCCTTTTTGCCTAAGAATATGGGCGGCAGTGGTAGTTTGACTTTGGGTCCTTTTCGCCTGGCACCGGGGCTGGGCGGCGTGGCAGATTCTCCTTCAGACATAGCGTGTTCGGATTCTGCGCTGCTGGAGCTGTCGTCTGACGAGTTTTCTGAAGAGTTGCTTCTGGGTTCACCTGGAGGTTTTGCTGCTACCAAGTAATCCGATTCTTGCCCTTCACTATTTTCCTTCTTTGTGGTACATTGGTGTGGGCTATCTTTCTTTGCTGGGTGTGCCGGTACCCTTCCTTTGCTGGGGCTGGGGGAGAAAAGCCCTGGAAGCCTTGTTGCTGCCATCGCGAACTCGCCCATTGACCCACTAAAGATCTGCTTGGCCAAATCTCGAGCTAACTGTCTTTGTGCTTCGTCAATTGAGAAGTCGCTCTTTGGCCCTTTTGGTTTCTTAGGTTGCCTTCTTTTAGTAAGGCCTTCCCGCGGGACCTACTTCCCAGTTTGGGTCTCTAGTGACTTTATAGTGTCGTGTTAGTGGAGCCAAACCTTCGCTGGTTCTGCTGCTCCCCACTGTTAGGTTCGATGATGGACCTTTGTAGGTTGATCAGACCAAGTCCGTGCAGGTTTCTAACCACTTGCTAAGGTTAAAAAGGTTTTAGGTGTACAGCCTGGGCCCTAGTCACATAGCGGTACGATAGGAGCAGATGGCTTCTTGATCTGCAAGAAATGAGCACTGCTTACAAAAGGAGTCTTCGAACGGGGTGTAATAGGAGATCAGAGAAGTAACCGCTCAACCCAGTAGATTAAGAATACTGTCTGTCCCAGTCTGCTATTTCCACTGTAGGAATCAGCGGTCTTTTAAATACAGCATATCGCTTATCTCTATTATGAGCAATATTGCAAAACCTTGTGTGTATCAACCAATAGTACACAAAACGATATGAGTATCAAAGGATACTGTAAAACCAAACATAAAACAAGGTGTGTATCAACCAATAGCACACGCAATAATACAAGTATCAAATGATACTACGAAACCGAACATAAAACAATGTGTGTATCAACCAATAGTACATAACACAATACAAGTATCAAATGACATTGTGAAACCAAAGGTAAAACAAGGTCCGTATCAACCGATAGCATACGAAACAATACTAGTCTCAAATGATACTGTGAAACGAAACATAAAACATAAAACAACCTAGTACCCATACCGGTTACAATACACCCTATAGGTCACTCAAACTGCTCGAAACTCCTGCAAGACCATGGCAATCCATTGCTCTGGATTTTATCATCGGACTACCCAGATCGAACGGTTGGGACGCCATATGGGTTGTTATCGACCGACTTCCGAAAATGCCGCACTTTATACCCTGAAGAACGGATATGACAACACCACAGTTCTTCAACCTCTTTAAAGACCAAGTCTTTAGACTCCATGGCCTACCAAATGATATTACCTGTGACTGAGGATACCTCTTCACGTCGGACATATGGAAAGAGATCACATGACAAGTAAGTGTCTGCCGACACTTAAGCACAGCCTTCGATCCACAAACGGATGGTGAGACCGAATGCACAAATGCGATATTTGAACAACATCTGCCCACCTACGTCAACTACCAGCAGAACAATTGGATGGAGTTCCCATCGATGGCAGAATTCACATATAACAAGGGGTGACAAGAGACGATAAAGACCACAGCCTTTTTTGCGAACTACGGATACAATCCCACATTCGACCCGGGATAATACCAAGTGCTGTGAAAAGCAACACTTGCCGATGATATGTTAAGGGTACACGACATATTATGAGACGAAATGGCTCTAGCACAAATGAGCAAGAAGGAAAGCAGTGATAAGGACTGGAAACCAGACCCGAACCTCACAGTCAGCAACAAGGTGTGGTTGATACCACACAATATCCGGACCACTAGATCATCGATGAAGCTGGACTACAAGAAACTGGGACCGTTCAAAATAATCAAACAGGTCAGCTTGCAAGCATACAAACTTGCCCTCTCCGCCTCAATGAAACAGACCCGTCCAACTTTCCACACTAGCCTCCTCGAACCCTACTAAGAAAACTCTATTCGCTCACAGAAAAAACTTCCCCCCCCCACCTATTCACATAGACGGAAAAGACGAATACGAACTTGGAGAAATAATCGATTCCCGCTTACACTACGGTAAACTACCATACCGTGCCAAGTCCACTGGTTATTACCCCGACCACGATCAAGAGTGGTACCCTACCACCAACTTCAACAATGCATCCAAAACAATGCAATGCTTCCATAAAGGTTACCCCGACCAGCCCAAGGTACGAAGCCAGTGTTAAGAGCGAACAGAATGACAAGGAATGGGTTAGGGCGACGGACTTACCTCTACCACAACCTACGGAATGAGAAAAAGAACACAACCGTGCATCCTTTACAGGATGCTTCGATGACGGGTGCCAAGTGCACCAAGGTGACAAGTTTGGTTCCGGCTACTGGCCATGCTGCAGGCGCTGAACACCAGCAAAAAGAAGCCTGCTAGGCTCACCCAAGACCAGCCACCACAGCTCCGCAGAACCCGAACCAGTGGCACTAGGCGAGTACCTGAACATGCTTCTGGGATAAAGAGACGGGAGAGAGGGGGGCAGAAAAATCAAAAGACCCCGATGAACCAATGATGATCCCCGCAGAGGCACAGCAGGAACGAAGAACTAAGCCAGACCACGACAGAAGCCAACCCCTTGGAGCACCTCTAGAGGATGGCGGCAGACAGCGCGGACCGGGAGGAGACTCCAAAGAAAGAGATCAGGGAACTACGATGAGAGAAGAAGCAGGAGGAGAGGCAATGAGTGCGATTAGAACGAGAAGCAATCGCAGAAAGAGTGAGGGCGGGGCTGGCAGAACAGACTGTCAGCACCCTCCGGGAGGAGATGAGGAAGAAGCAGAAGAGGATTATGAGCATGGAAATGCTCTTACAGGAAATGAAGAGGTGGATGAGCAAGACGGCCTGCCGGATATTGGAGGTGGCGAGAGACGAAAGCTCGAGCCAGCCTGATGGGACCCAGGCTGGTGAGAGAGGGGAGCTAATATCACGATCTGGCTAGAGGAGCGCTAGCCAAGTGACTGCAGCAAGGAACAGGTTTCGCACATGACATCATTTAGATGTCATGAAGTTAAGTTATTCTTTCAGGTGCATGACCTCATTAGCAGGTCATGGGGCTCGTTTATGTTTAGATTGTTTTTACACACATGACCTCGTTCGCAGGTCATGGGGTACGTTTATGTTTGATTGCATATTGCACATAATGTACAGTTCATGTCATGGGCAGAGTCTAGGCTGGCCGGTAAGGCTTACCGGCAAGGAAGACCCGTTCATGTTTCCCGCGTGACCTCATTAGTAGGTCATGTGGTTTGTTTATCCGTTTGATTTATATCGCGCTTGATTTATGTTTTCACACATGACGTCACTTAGAGGTCGTGGGATGTTTTATGTTTGCACACATGACTCATTTGAGTCAGATGATGGATTTTGGACCTGGCCTCGCTTGAGGACCAAGGCTGGGTTAGGGTTGCGGGAAGAGGCCTATATAAAGGCCAGGTTTTCACAGATGGGTTAGGTCTTCAGACAACTATCTCCTATCATTTCCTATCTACTACTTTACGATCTTTGCAAATACAAATACCTTATGCTCCAAACCTATCTGCCAGACGTATCAACTATAGGGTCAAGAACCTATCCACTACGTGGATCGGATCAAGAAACTAAAGCCCGACACTCTTGCAGCTGGTGAGAAAGCGATTCTTAAGTGGGAATACCAAGATAGGGCCTAGAGACTCAAGGAGCTCTAAGACACAGTACAGCGCAGTTCGGACGGTTCACCGAAGGTTGTTACCTGTCACGGGTAGTACGAGCAGTGGGAAACCGTAATCCAAGGGATCAAAGATGAACCGCAACCCCTAGATCTATTTCAGGAAGCAAATGAACCCTTTGATCCAATTGACCTTTCTGTGGTAGATTACGAGCTCGAATCAGATTACAGGGAAGTAGATTCTGATGTTAAGAGTCTCAACCTCTCTGAGAGGGAAGGAGGTTTTATTGAGTTGGATAAATCACTCACAGCAGCAAATCACAACCCTGTAGGGAGAGTTCTCCATGATACGGTACAGCATGAAAAGGCCGAAGATGAACTATGGGATCCCTTTCAAAACAAGACTGACCTCGAACTTGTCCAATGGTTTACTGAAGCAAAAGTACCTAAAGAGCATATTGACAGGTTTTTCAAGAAGGATTTAAGGCTGGAGGACAGTATGATTAAGTCTGTCTACCATCTCTTTCGTGCAGTTGATGAGCTAGAATCGGGCTTCGGAATGAAAAGTTGGAGAGAGGGCTTGATATTATTCGATGAGCTTGTAAGCAAATCAATTTGTATAAGGGATTGAACTAATATGTAATAGGATCTTGAGGACAGATCTCAGCCGGAGGTTCCTTCATCCATGCAGAGATTTTTGGACCGCAATCCCCTTGCTTGTGTCAAATTCCTTCTTAGTCAAAAATGCTTTGCACAGGACATAGTTTACGCCCTAATAAAGGAATGGAATGGCACAATACCTCCTGGGAGGTTGTCTTCCGAGATGCATACAGCTGATTGGTAGTGGGAGACTCAGGTAGGTCACAATTGGACATTCTGAGGTCCGAATAGACTGTAAGAAAGTACTGGCATATTCCTACTAACAATATAAAATGGATAGTTTACCTGAAGGAGCAACACTTGTACCGATCATTTGTTCTTCCGATGTTACGTTTCTTACGAACTTCTCAGCAGACAAAAAAGCCTGGCCAGTTTACCTGACTATCGGTAACATCTTGTCAAAAACAAGAAATAAATGATCCAAGCACGCGACCGTCATATTAGCACTTTTGCCTGTCCCACCCAAGATGCCCAGGGTAGCGTCACAAGATTTGCAACAACGAGAAGTGAACAATGATATTCTTTGTCACCTTTTAGAGGCTGTTTTTACTCCATTAACTGCTATTGCACAAGCCGGAATTGAGGTCGAATGTGCCGCTAGTAAGGTTCCACAATGTTTTCCACGTCTTGTAGCATGGATTGCGTATCATTTGGAAAATGTTACTTTGCATGGAATTCAGCAGAATCAATGTGCGGTTTATGAGACTCCACCAAATCAGTTGGGAGTCAATACGGTACGTTCTGCAGCTAAACGGAATTATACAAGAAGTCGAACACATTTCATCTGATATTGTAATGGGGATAGGGAAGCCAGTAAAGATTTGACTAGTCTTTAGTTTAGATTGCATCCAAGTGTCTTTTGGGGAATTTCTAACCTTGATCAAGCCTGCTTGGCAAAACCAAATATCCTACACGTCGTCTACCTTGGAATGTTCGAAACACATCTCATGAAACGGGTAATTGGATTTCTCAAGAAGTACAAGAGCCTAAAGACTTTTGATGCTGTATGGAAGAGTCTGCCAGCCTATCCCAGATATTCACCACCCAATAAAGAATATAGTAGGGTTTCGCAATGGACTAGGAAAGAAATGAGGAATTTGGTTAAAGTTCTCTTGCCATGTTTTGCCACTACACTACATCGTCCCTGTGCTTCTGAACGTCAAATCTTTACCAGGGCGCTGGCTTGTATTAGATCAATGGTTGACTTCACGCTTATAGCACAATATAAAAGTCATACCAATGAGACAGTTTTATACCTTGCGTAGTGCCTAAAAGACTTCCACGATCACAAAGGTATCTTTAAAGAGTATCGGCAGGATAAGTCGACAGCCTGAAAGGTATGAGGGGCAACGGCAAGAATACGGAGTGCAAACAGTCATATACTTAATCAACATCGACTTTCAGGTGTTACCATGACTCAAAGATGACACATTGTGGACGAATAGCGTTAAGAGCACGAGGGTGTACTGGGAGATATATATGACGAGGATGTCGATTTCAACTTCATTCAGATAGACCCATTAAGTCATTTTGGATACCATATATGGCGGTTTGGAAACATCTAAATGTATTTGACTTAGTCAGGGGAGAGCAGCCATAAGACCATAGTCCAGGAGGGCTATAGAGGGTCGAACAAGAATGATGCAGCCTATCAGATACTACACACTTATGCCGGACTCGACAGCTCCAAAATTCATGAAATTAATGTCAATGCTCAAATTGCACATCCTATGTACGACGAACGCAGGAGTAGAGCTTACAAGTGGCATATCGGATGAGCAATTAGACGACCAAAGGGGCTTGTTTTTTTTTTTTTTTTAAAACATTTCATTTGTTTATTAAGTAGGTACAAAGAACACATGAACTGTTAAGGGTATAGCGATAAAGACCTCCAACTACAGTCCAACCACCTGCAAGAAGCCATGGAAAATCCCCGGGGGTATAAAAACCCGGACTCCCAGTGATGAAGCTGAATACAGCGAACCCAACACCTCCACAGACGTGTAGTCCAAAAGGAAAACCCCCTCTGACAGTGAGACAACAGTTAGATCCCCACAAATTAAAAACTCCAAGACCCGGAAATGAGCAGTATAGCCACACAGTCTCCTACCCCTAAAGCAAATACCTTGTAGACCAACGCCCGTGGTTCTAGGCCGAAAGGGCAACGGACAAGCTAGATTCCGGAGCGGCCAGGGATGAAAGCATCAGATCCCAAGGGAGAAGAACAAGTTGCGCCGTGTGGCAAGCGAGGCTGACCCTGTGCCTGTCGGACCACAGAATGAATGGCAGTAAGGTGCCAGCTGAGTCGTGGCTGACTTCCGCATTGAAGAAAGTCAGAGCCAAAAGAAAGAGGCAAAGAGGATGCCACCGCAGCAGAGAGGATACCAGCCAAGGAGGTTGGATGACGCCGTGGGTGGTATCAGAGCCGGACTGAGAAGTGGCCAGCCAGGGCTGGCGGGGAGCAGGCAGGCCAAAGCGCCGCTTCATGGTGAGAGGGTAGGGCCCTGGGGACCTGGGCAGTAGGGTACCAGCCGACGCGAGGGGGAGAGCAGTAAGAATGCCCAAACTGGGTGAGGTGACCAACGATACAGCAACTGGCTGCAATTGAGATCACAGAAGCTTGCCACCCTCCTAGTCCCCATGGCATAGTGTGTTACCGCTTCTCTTATGTAGTCCCTTGTGCTCTGAGAGAAAGCATCACTTGGTGGGTAGGATACCACCACCATGCCGTAGAGGGAGGAAGGAGCAGGCCCCCGATAGCCCTGAGGACCACCAAGCAGACTGACCATCAGACCATCCCATACCAGAGGAAAGCCGACCATGTAAATGGTAAGCAAGCCTAACAAAAGTGGGGTGAAAAGAAGAAGGGTGTATCGTGAGAACCCTCAGGAGAGAAAAGGGCCCCCCAGGAGCCACAAGGGCACGCAAGGGAGGGGGAAGGGAAAGGGCAGCCCAAGTGAGTGTGAAGGATGGAGTAGCAGAGGCCTACACCCCGACAGTGGAGGGGGGGTGCAAGACCGATAAACTAGTGATAGTCCTCTGGTGTTGAGTCGTTTCCAAATAGAAAATCTTTTTCAATGACCGGAGTTGTAACGGGGATGGAGTGTGACGACCAAAGGGGCTTACACCAGTTGTTGATGAAATCGTGCAGTTTGAACCATTGTAAAAAGATTTACCAGGACTGATGGTTGATTATTATTGGCGGAAATCAGCCGGAGATAACACTTTCAACGAAGACTCTATTTGGGAGTTCCCAATTGAAATCTGGCGTGTATTACAGGTTCTGGTAGAAGACTTTCAGGACTCAAAGGAGCTCACATGGCACATTCTCCGCTGTACAGGAACACAGGTCTGGAAATCGACAGGATATAGTAGGAATGATTGGGTATGGTGGGTTCTAGTAATGTAAACATCTGCGGAGTACTTAGGGGACTGTCTCCAGCTTTTTAGTACCGGTTTTGAAGGTTCACGATATTATTACAGGTTCAGTTGACCGGCTTGTACTTGTAGATAGGCTTTACATTGAGAATTCCTGGAAAATTAGCGATATTACAGAACTGGTTACCATCACCTTAGGGACAAGACAGAGATTGGCAAGAAGAGAAATTGGAGTAAGTATCAAAAGTATCATGGGAATAGCACATGTGGTTCCAGAGTCTACAGGAGCTGGAAATACCCGTTGCTATGTAAATAATAGGATTGATTTAGAGATCTTTAAGAGAATATATTGAAAGATTGTAGCCGAATATGTAACCGGTACAGGTACTAGGTTGGTTTATGTTTGGTTTCACAGTATCGTTTTATACTTGTATTGTTTCATGTGCTATCGGTTGATACACACAGTGTTTTATGTTTGGTTTCACAGTATCATTTGATACTTGTATCGTTTCTTGTGCTATCAGTTGATGCACACATTGTTTTGAAATATCGCTCATACTGGAGACTAATGATATGTTGTATTTAAAGACCGCTGATTTCCACGATGGAAACAGCAGACTTCGACAGACAGTATTCTTAATATACTTGGTGGAACGGTTACTACTTTGGTCTTCTATTACACCCCACTCGAAGCCTCCTTTAGTAAGCAGCACTCGCTTCTTGTTGATTAAGAAACCATCTGCTCCAATCGTACTGCTACGTGACTATGGCCTGGCGTGAACACGTTACATTTTTTTAACCTCAGCAAGTGGTTAGAAACCTGCCGTGACCTGGTCTGATCAACCTACGAAGCGTCCAATAACGAAGCTAGCAGTGGGGAGTGGCTGAATCAAGTGAGGTTTGGCTCTGCCAATACGACACAATTAAGTCACGGGAGATTTGAAGTGGGAAGCAGGTCCCACGACAAGGCCTTACCGCGAAAAGGCAACCGAAGAAACTGAAAGGGCCAAAGAGCGATTTCTCAATTGACGAAGCAGAAAGACAATTAGTGCAAGACTTGGCCAACCAGACCTTTAGCGAATCGACTGACGAATTAGTAAAAGCAGCAACCAGCCTTCCTGGGCTATTTCCCCCCAGCCTCAGTAAAGGAAAGGCACCGACACAAGCACCAAAGAAAGACAGCATACCTGTGAGGACACCTAAGAATGAAGACAACGACGAAGAAACGTCAGATCACGCGGTAGTGAAGGAACCACTAGGCGAATTCCGGAGTGATCCTTCAGAAAACTTGCCAGATGACAACTCCAGTAACGAAGAGTCCACACACAATATGTCCGAAGGTCAATCTGCCAGGCCAGAGGAACAGGACCTAAAATCAAACTTCTACTGCCATCCTCGTTCTCGGGCCAGAAGGACGATTTAAAACCTGAAGCATTTGACCGATGGGTAACAACCACTTCCCAATTCCTGGTCCTGCACGGAGTGGAAAAAACCAAAGAAGAAAGCGGAGCGTACTTTGGAAGCTTCTGTACCGGAAAAGCAGGGGAAGCATACCACCAAGCAAAGAACCACTATGCGAGTGGGGAAAAAATCTCCGGAATGACCCTGATAAAATACCTGAGAGAGGGATTCCAGTCCTCGCGAAATATGGAAGAACTATACAAAAGGTTCCAGGATATCCAGCAAGTATGAAATGGCAAAGCAGAAGGAATAACCTTGGTCGCGATGGGTGTCTTAATGTATCATGCACGATTACCTACCGGAACGGTATCTCAGTACACGTTGCGACCAAGACTGTATAAAGCAATGCACCCCAGACTGCGCCAGGAGGTAGAACCCATGGAAGAAGAAGGAGACTCCTTTGACAAGATAGTCAAATGGGCCAAACGAAAGGACGCTATCCTGTATGAAACAGGAGTTTACCGAACCCACATACGACAGCAGATGAAAAGCAAAGGATCATCATTGCGGGACAGTGCAAAAAAGGATAAACCATACCGCAAAGAATCGAAAGACAAGAAAGATAAGAAGCAGAAACGACGCGATGAAGGTACATGTTTCAAATGCGGGAAAAAGGGGCACTATGCAAAGGACTGCTATGCCAAAAAAGAAAAAGGAAAATAAACTAGGCAAGAAACCAGTATGAACCACATGGAAGCAACCAAATATGACGAAGTGGAAATTAACTCAGTGGAAATGGAAAGCCTCCAAACGCAACCAACGCTGGCAATCAGGCCCCGTGATGTGCTCGAAGGAACGATTTACATAGAAGGCCACCCAGCAAAGGTACTATTCGACACGGGAATCATCGGCTGCGACATGGTTAGCGCCACCTTTATCTCTACCCATGGCATCTCTTGTAACGGGGGCACCCCTAGGAAGATGGATCCCAAGGTTGCGACCGCACCAAACAACTTCAAACTTATCGCCAAAAGTTCACACAGATGTAAGAGTAAAGTAGACGGTAAAACTTAATATCGTTAAGCCTGACGCTTCACTCAATTAAGGTCTCGAGAGGATTGATTGTTGGAGTAGGAGAGTTCTCGCATAGACTTTCAGGTAGTTTTATCTTATGCCAGAAACTCCCCCATCAGTTTACTCCAACTATTCGAGCACACCCTTCTCCGCTAAGGGCGGTCCGACACGTCTCCTGACACCCCCTTCGGGCATGTATGTGTCGACCCGCTCTAGTCGGCGTTCACCATATGTGCATATCGTTTCTGCGGCGCATTTCCATTCTGCCCGCCGGAGTGAAAACCTCTGCGCATCGGGGACTTGCCAGTGGCTAACTGTCAAGACCCCTTGCTGAACTAGACTATCTATGACACCCTTCCCATGCGCGTTGATTTCTTCTTGACGCCGGAAGCTACCGTGAGCGGTTTATCTATCTACTATTTACGAGTCTCGGGCTTCCGGTGTCTTCCGCAGGGTACGGTGGTCCAGGAGTGATCCAATGGGCGCTACCCATGACCACTACCTCGGATACACCTTACCTGCGGTAGGAATCATGCTTTTAGTGTCTCTGCACTTCCCTCTCAGAGCCTATGGCGTTGGGGACATCCTTGGGCGTGGTAGGTGCAAAACGTTCCCAGTCGTCCCGGCACCACCCGGGACTACCTTCGGGACCCCCACGGTTAACTCCCGTTAACTCCGTCAGTTTTGGTCCGTTTTACTCCGAACAACTTGGAGGAGGTACTCCACCTTCCACCCTATGCCCCCTTATATATCCTGCGAACAGCTTACGGTCGACCGGACGGCAGCAACGTATACGGTGTTGCAAGCGGGTCTCCAAAGATCCTCCTTTGCTAGACTGCACACAACTACGCAACCGTTTGCCCATGACGTCCGGGCCTCAAGGCGGGGCCGGAGGGGCATGATAGGAATAATGTCTTCAATTTACAGCTTCTTCGTAGCTGCGTAGCTCACCCAATAGCATCTCCCGGAACTCCAGATTCCAGTATTATGCATGGCTTCGTGTGACAAACATTCCAGTCATTTTTCCCAAACTCCCCGAGGGACTTCGTGTTGAAAGGTAGGGTAACTCAGATCCTTGAACAGGGTAACCCAAGCCTCAAGGCAGGGTAACCCAGTCCTGAGGGTAGGGTAATCTTGTCCGGTGGACAAGTGGACTTTCTCCTGTTACACTTATTCTATCCCACTGCCGGAGATAGACACACTGGGCCTTTCTCCAGTTACCCAGCCTAGCTGTGTATTGCCCCTTCATAGGTCCCTAAGTATGCTGACACCAATCTCGGGTGTAGCCATGTACCTAAATACTTGTGTCCACTAAGTCTGCTCATCTCGGAGCCCGGGCCATCGGGTCTCCGTAGGTCAAGTACTCACTTGCCTGCCGGTTCCTACCAGTTCGCCTCCGGGCTACCTGTATGGGTGTAGGTTCCGGCTGCCATAGCTCACGTATGCTGGGTCGTTACATCACTCCCCTCTTCTCTACGGTCCGTCCCGGACCGTTTAGCGTCGTCTTTTCTTTCCACGACTCGATTCCCCCAAGACCCGATGGTCCCTGGGCTTGGACGGATATCTTTGGTGGAAATCTAGCATGGCCTGTAAGCCTGTCCCTTCTAGCATCTCATAGGGCTCCCACGAGTTCTCCTCAGCTCCATAGCCTTCCCATGAAACCAGGTACTGGACAAAGCGCGACGGAAACTTCGCCTTTGTTCCACCATACCAGCGACTGTCCACAACAGCTTCGATGACGTAACTGGGCTCATTGTCCACGAGCTCTGGGGTAGGGATCTCCTTGATCCTACCCGATTCCGGATCCTCGCGATAGGGTTCCAGCAGCGTGACATTGAAAACCGGGTGGATGCTCCATCGGGTGGGCAATTGGAGTTCGTATGCTCGGGTACCCACCCGACGTTTGACCACGAAAGGGCCAAACATCCGGTGGTCCAGCTTCTCCATGGGACGCTTGGTGCGGATGTTCTTCCGGTTCAACATCACGCGGTCCGCTTTCTTAGCCCGCCCAGCAGCCACATCTTCCAAGGTAACATAGTCCGGGGATGGCAGCCGTTTCTGGTCATGCCATTTCCGCTGCCTTTCCTGTGCCCGTTTAATCGTTTCTCGAATCTGTTGCCAGGTTCCTTCCCATTCCTTAACCAAGAGTTCACTACTTGGGTGTATCCCTTGGTTGTCAGACACAACACCCGACCAGTTTGTTCGTGGGTTGAACCCATAGTTGATCTCAAATGGTGACAACCTGGTGGATTCTGATGTTGAGGTGTTATACGCATACTCCGCAAGGGGTAGCAGCGAGACCCAGTCATCCTGTTGATAGGAGCAGTAACTACGCAGGTACTGCTCCAGTGTCTGATTAACCCTCTCGGTTTGCCCATCAGTCTCTGGGTGGAATGCAGTCGAAACGTTTAGTTTCACTTGCAGCAAGTGCATCAGACTCATCCAGAACTTGGATGTGAATCGGCTATCTCGGTCGGAGATGATTGACTCTGGCAGTCCATGAAGGCGCCAAACCTCCTTCAGGAATATCAAGGCAAGCTCCTTGATAGGTACCTCAGTGGTCAGGGGTATGAAATGGGCCATTTTCGAAAACCTGTCTACTATGACCCAGATCTTGGTATACCCTTCGGACTCTGGCAGCGCGACAATGAAATCCATTGAAATTGCTGTCCAAGGCCGCATAGGAACATCGATAGGTTCCAGCAGCCCGAACTTCTTGTGCCTGATGGATTTATTTCTTTGGCATGCATCACATGTCCGCACATAGTCAGTGATGTGCTCATCCATCTTAGGCCAGTAGAAGTTAGCCCTCACCCTGCCAATGGTTTTGTAAGTCCCGAAGTGTCCCGCGATTCGGGAGTCATGTTCTGCCTTCATGATTGTCTGCTTCAGATTCTGACCCTTGGGAACATACCACCTGTTCTTGTACAGGAGTAAGCCCTTTTCCGTCGTGAAATGTCGGTCGACCTCTTTGTCACCTGCAGCTGTTGCCTTCAGGATCCTTAAGTACTCCTGGTCTTCGCTTATCGCTACCCGCAACTGATCCAAAAAGGACGACTTGAGCCGAAATCCCTGGCACACTTGCAACACCTGTGGTCGCAAGATGTCCCGTTCCTGGCTCCCGACCCACTGTCCGGGGCGAAAAAACGACTGTGGCGGAAAATCACTCCCCCCTTCAGGGCGGTAGTCCCTACGCCGCGACAAAGCATCCGCCTTCTCATTCAACCGTCCTTCTCGGTAAACCACCTTGAAGTTAAATGGTTGCAGGAATTCAGCCCAGCGGTGCTGCCTTCGGTTAAGGACCTTGGTACTATTAAAGTACTCCAAGTTCTTATGATCCGTATAGATCACCAATTGGTCCGTTACTGAGCGCAGCAGATGATCCCATTCCTTGAATGCCGCCACGATGGCAGTCATTTCCTTATCATGGACATCATAATTGATCTCTGCTGGGTGAAACTTCCTACTATGGTAGGCCACCGGATGCCATCTCTCATCCTCACATAACTGGGAGAGAACGGCTCCTAATGCAAAGTCACTAGCGTCGGTTTCTAGCCGTGTTGGCCGTTCAGGGTCAAAATGTGCTAGGATAGGTTTGGACGTGAACGCTTCCTTTAAATGATTGAAGGCCTGCTCACATGCAGGTGTCCATTCCCATCGGACATCCTTCTTTGTCAAGTCCGTGAGGGGTTTCGCTATCTTGCTGAACCCTTCTATGAACCGACGATAGAAGTTGGCAAAGCCCATAAAGCTTTGAACGTCGACGACGCATGTCGGAGGTGCCCAGTCTTTGATTGTCTGCACCTTTTCCGACAACATAGAGATCCCCATATCGGAGATCCTATATCCGAGGAATTCAACCTCCCGTTGGTGGAAACTGGACTTCTTCATACTTACACATAGTCTAGCTTTCCGCAATTTCTCCATTACACGCCTTACCATCGCGACGTGCTCTTCCATAGTTTCGGAGTAGATCAGGATGTCATCCATATACGCGATGACTCCTTCATCCATGAGATCTCGAAAGACCTCATTTATCATGCTCTGGAAAGTTGCCGGGGCATTACATAACCCAAACGGCATGACCGTGTATTCATACAGTCCATATCTGCACCGGAAGGCCGTCTTCCATTCCTCACCTTCTGCCATCCTCAGAAGATAGTAGCCGTTTTTCAAGTCCAACTTAGTGAACACAACGGCTTTTCCTAACCTATCTCGCAGTTCATTCATCAGCGGTAGAGGGTACTTGCTCTTCACCGTGATTTTGTTCAGCCCTCGGTAATCTATTACCAGTCTTAATGTACCATCTGGTTTTGGCACAAAGAGGATAGGGGCTGCTGCTGAGGAACTGGATCGCCGTAGCTTCCCCGTTCGCAGCATGTCATTGAGATATTCCCGGAGTGCCTTAAGCTCCTTTTCCGATAACGGATAGATAGGCCCAAACGGAGGTTGAGTCCCGGGTAGCAACTCGATCGTGTGGTCATACTTTGAGTGCTCCGGCAAGGCCTCAATCCGTTCTTGACTGAAGATGTCCCCGTAGTCCTTATACTCAGGGAGTAGCTTGACAGTAATGTCAGCACCTTCCTCATCGGAGAATTGTACAATTCCCAACAGGTACACATTACTAGGGTCTTCAGCTAGCAACTCTTCATCGGTCATGAACACTAACCGCCCCTGCTCTGCCAGGCAATTAGCCTTGCAGAAATCTGAGCGCCAGGTTAGTGATCCTGTCTTCCAATCTATGTCGGGATTATGGTCCTTCAACCAAGACATAGGTAGGTACCCGTCCACCTTGGTGTCGGGCATGTCCGCGACTTCAAACCGCATTTCGTTATGGTGGTCGCCTATTCTCATGTCCAATGATTTGGTATAGTGCAGACCTGACCCCGGAATGTGATTACCGCTTGCGTCGCTTATCGGCACATGTACCTTTCGTCGTACACATGGTGCCTGCGTTTGTTTAACCCATCGGCTACTAAGCACTGGCCCAGTAGCTCCACTGTCGAGTAGCAGGAGCGCCTCAGCGCTTACCTGTCTAGCTCCAATCTTCCAGTCTAGCCTTACCCTCAGGTGGATAGACTTGGTATGGCGAGGCAAGTTATCACGCTTCTGCCTCTTCACTTGTCTTAGGGACTTAGTCATCTTGGCTTACTAATTCTGATCTCTTGCCTTTCGACACAAGAGCGGCCACAACGGGTCGGTAAACGTTAAGGGATTGGGAATCGTGTTATCAATAGCTAGGGTGTTTACTATCACGCCAGCATGATTTCGGGTACTAAACCCTCCTCAGGTAAACTTGATCATAGTATCATTTATTCAATCAAGTCCAGCCTGAACTAATCCCGCTTGTACTAACCATAACAAATTTTCCCGAGGTGGGTAGAGGTCCGCTCTTGGACCGGTTCCAAGCGAAGCAACCTTGCTTCCCCAATGTCGAGCGTCTCCGCGAGCGAGATCTCTCCCAGCCTCAACCGAAAATAATACCCTATGACTTGTCCGTCCCAGTAAAGAAATCCTGAAAGAAATACAAATAACTAGAACAAAGGAAATAACCTGAAAACCCACAAAGGAGAGATCACCCTGTCCACCGCATACGGCCTTCAACATCTATCTGCCCACACCACCTGGGTGTAGTCAGCATCAGGGTCGTTCATGCAGTAGAGGGGTACTTACCCATCCCAGAAGCCACTTCCGGGGCTCCTTTTCATCCATCCCGCAGGGGTCTATGGATACAGGTTATTAAGGTTCTACCTTACACAGAATGGGGTCTTACCTATTCTGAGCCGTCAGTATCAACCTCCATAATCTGAGGTGATGCCTGTCGGACTTCAAGTATCTTTGACGAGGTAGCCGGAGGTGGCGCTTCAATGCGCTTTAGTCGCTTGTCCGTACCTGAGGGCTCGCTTACCGGGGCTGACCGTTTCAACCCACGAGCCTGTTTGGACGAACTAACGACTGGGGACGTCGCGGTGCACTTTCTCCAAAAGTGACCCGTTTGTCCACACTTGGTGCACTGGTTGTGCTTTCTCCGACGTTCGGTCAAAGTCGACGGGATTTCCTTATGCGCCAGGGCATACTCAGAAGTCCCCGGCTTTGCCTGTTTCCCCGCATTGAAATTAGTAGGTTTGGCAGACCGCTGGTTCTGTCTGCCCGAACCTTTATCCTTCTTTTTAAACCTTCCGGAAGTTGAGGACCTATCCTCCTTCTTGTCCGTTGGTTGAGACCGTTGGACAGGGTGGATAACTCGGTTGCTGAACCGGGTGTTGTCTTCCAGTGTGTGTCCAACCTTCCGAAGAAGATCAAGGTAGTCGTTCAAGTCGGTGGGATGGGGCTCCTTCAGTGCCCACGCGTTCCTCACTTCTTGAGTAATGCCCGACCGTACCTTATCTCGTACCTGCACAGGGTCTGTATAGCTAAGCTTATACATATAGTCAATTATCTTGTCCAGGTACTCATCGATGTGATGTGGCTTCATCACTAGGTCTCGCCACTCAAGGAGGGATCGGTCTCGTTCCGCTTGGTCACCGCCGAAACTCCGTTCAAGCCGTTCCCGGAATCCTTTCCACGTTCTTAACGGGTTACTGTTATTAACTGGAACTCCGGTACGCTTGGCTGCCTCCTTATTGATGTGGGAGTGCAGCCCAAGATACCATGTTCGGGCAGTATCTTCTAGAAGGGGGATCACCAGGTTTACCTTGTCCATATCGGTCAACCTGCACCCAGCAAAGTACTCGAACTTAACCTCTACCAGCGTCAAGAAGCTGGCGAGTTCGGTGACCTTTCCCTTAAACGCCGGAATGCCGCTCAGCTTTTCCGGCTTCTTCTGCCGTTGTCTAGATGATGGTCGTGCAGTCGCCCTGGTCCGTAGTTCCCTTGACAGCTTCTTAGCACGGCGGTCCCACCGTCGTTTCTTCTCGTCGCTCCAGTCATCCTTGCGAGCGCCGAGAAAAGGGGTCAAGTCGGGGAGAGAATCGGCATCATCATCATCCGAGCTATCATGGTCAGAGTCCCCAGGATCTCCACCTGCTCCCGTAGTACCACCGACAGGTGGTCCATTTCCACCTCCACTACCCCCGGTATTTCCACCTGGGGTCTCGCGGGGTCTATCATACCCATCAAACCTTTCCTCCTGGCCATCCTGATTCCCATCCTCGGGGGGGTTAGCCCCTGATGGTACTGATGCCGGTGGTGGAACAGGTCGTTGCCCACTCTCAGGAGTTGGGTTCGGAGCCGCCTGAGTTATCGCCAGAAACGACTGAAGCTCTGGACAACTCAAAGGTTGCATTGGGGGCCCCGCGTGTCTCCATGACCCACAGTACCCACATGTTGGTCGTCCGTCTCCCTCCTTCTGTCTTCTTCGGTGCCTTACCGGGGTCCGTGGTCCCTTCCTGCACCCGTACGTGTGGTAATGAATCCACCCCATACGGGTTTCTTCCGACTTGCAGCCCGACAGACAGTACTCGTCTTGGCTGTCCGACTCACCACTAGTGATCGTGGGGAGGATGGAGGGAAGAGTTGGTTTTGAGGGGGCAGAAGGAATCACGGGTGCCCAAGGAACGGAACGAGCGGGTGTCCCAGGTCCGGGGATCGGAGTCCCTCGTGATGGAGCCATGGGTGCTCGCTCTTCCTGGCGCCTGACCTGTTCAAAGAATCCAGGTGAAGCCGCACGCAGCGGTCGGTACCCTGGGGTAGCCGATACTGTTGGCGGGAAAGCTGCGACAGGGAAGGTATCAGGAGGGGGCAATGAAACTGGTAAAGGTGTGGGTCTTGGGGCAGCAATAGGAGGTACGGGAGTTGCAACCGACGGTGTTGCAGGGGGGTTAATGGGAGCGGGGGTCGGCCGAGGAGTAGGGTCAGGTGTATCTGGTGCTGTGATACCCTTTGGCTTGGACGTCCTTTTCTTAACCCGACGCCCATCGGTTGGTCCAATCGCCGGACTTCCTGAACGACTGCGGGCGATCGAGGAGGGGACAGACAGCGAGCCTGTTGATGCTCTTGTGAAGGACGAGGTATAACTGTATCCTTCCCCCTTGAGGCTTTCCAACATCCGTATGCCCACGGGGCTTAGGTACGCCCTCCACTGTTCATCCCGGGCTCTCATAGCCAGTTCCATCCCGAAGTTCTCCAGCTTCGTGTGGACAAGTGGGAGTGGGGGCGCCGCCTCTATCATCAGTACGTCATTCTCAGCATCAATACTATAACCTCCCGCGAAGGCCCTTTCCAGCGCTGCCATACGATCCTTCAATGCCTTCTGGTCTCTTAACATTCGCAGGTATGCCTCCTGCTGTACCTTCATCCATTCCACCGCTGCCGTAGTAATCTGTTTACGGAACACCTGCTGCTGCTGGGCATTCCAGTTCTTCAGTTCCCGCTTCGCATCCTCAATCGACTTGGATACCTCCCGGACGATGTAAGGTTCGACGAACTCGCGGGAGAACTCGCTAAAGGGTACTCCTTGCGGTGGAGGAGGGAGCATGTTGTGGACGAGGGCGGCGTCTTGGAAGAACGAAAGCGCCGCAGCGCGAGGGTCTGTAATCATAAGATCAACACATTCATCAGGTAGTTGAATAGGGGCGGCCTCCAGGAGCAATTGGTGACCGTCCCATTCAATACCGCGGACGTCCGCGAACACCGAAGCACGAAATGTGTTGGCGGAGTTCTCGTCAAGGTCAAGGTCTGAATCCGAGTTGGATTCCATTCTAGGTCGACGTTCGATACTAGCCATTGCGCTTTCCACCCTGGGCTACTTGTTCGAGACAAGGTTACCAGTATTCACGCAAGGTCAGTGCCGAAGGTCGAAAAACAATTAATCAGGAGAGGAGTTAAGCGAGGAGCTCGCTTAACGATATACTGTAACGGGGGCACCCCTAGGAAGATGGATCCCAAGGTTGCGACCGCACCAAACAACTTCAAACTTATCGCCAAAAGTTCACACAGATGTAAGAGTAAAGTAGACGGTAAAACTTAATATCGTTAAGCCTGACGCTTCACTCAATTAAGGTCTCGAGAGGATTGATTGTTGGAGTAGGAGAGTTCTCGCATAGACTTTCAGGTAGTTTTATCTTATGCCAGAAACTCCCCCATCAGTTTACTCCAACTATTCGAGCACACCCTTCTCCGCTAAGGGCGGTCCGACACGTCTCCTGACACCCCCTTCGGGCATGTATGTGTCGACCCGCTCTAGTCGGCGTTCACCATATGTGCATATCGTTTCTGCGGCGCATTTCCATTCTGCCCGCCGGAGTGAAAACCTCTGCGCATCGGGGACTTGCCAGTGGCTAACTGTCAAGACCCCTTGCTGAACTAGACTATCTATGACACCCTTCCCATGCGCGTTGATTTCTTCTTGACGCCGGAAGCTACCGTGAGCGGTTTATCTATCTACTATTTACGAGTCTCGGGCTTCCGGTGTCTTCCGCAGGGTACGGTGGTCCAGGAGTGATCCAATGGGCGCTACCCATGACCACTACCTCGGATACACCTTACCTGCGGTAGGAATCATGCTTTTAGTGTCTCTGCACTTCCCTCTCAGAGCCTATGGCGTTGGGGACATCCTTGGGCGTGGTAGGTGCAAAACGTTCCCAGTCGTCCCGGCACCACCCGGGACTACCTTCGGGACCCCCACGGTTAACTCCCGTTAACTCCGTCAGTTTTGGTCCGTTTTACTCCGAACAACTTGGAGGAGGTACTCCACCTTCCACCCTATGCCCCCTTATATATCCTGCGAACAGCTTACGGTCGACCGGACGGCAGCAACGTATACGGTGTTGCAAGCAGGTCTCCAAAGATCCTCCTTTGCTAGACTGCACACAACTACGCAACCGTTTGCCCATGACATCCGGGCCTCAAGGCGGGGCCGGAGGGGCATGATAGGAATAATGTCTTCAATTTACAGCTTCTCCGTAGCTGCGTAGCTCGCCCAATAGCATCTCCCGGAACTCCAGATTCCAGTATTATGCATGGCTTCGTGTGACAAACATTCCAGTCATTTTTCCCAAACTCCCCGAGGGACTTCGTGTTGAAAGGTAGGGTAACTCAGATCCTTGAACAGGGTAACCCAGGCCTCAAGGCAGGGTAACCCAGTCCTGAGGGTGGGGTAATCTTGTCCGGTGGACAAGTGGACTTCCTCCTGTTACCCTATTCTATCCCACTGCCGGAGATAGACACACTGGGCTTTTCTCCAGTTACCCAGCCTAGCTGTATCTTGCCCCATCATAGGTCCCTAAGTATGCCGACTCCAATCTCGGGTGTAGCCATGTACCTAAATACTTGTGCCCACTAATTCTGCTCATCTCGGAGCCCGGGCCATCGGGTCTCCATAGGTCAAGTACTCACTTGCCTGCCGGTTCCTACCAGTTCGCCTCCGGGCTACCTGTATGGGTGTAGGTTCCGGCTCCCATAGCTCATGTATGCTGGGTCGTTACATCTCTACAGAGCCTCTACCCCAACCCAAACAGTCAATATGGCCATGAAAGGTTCCTGCTCCTCAAGCTATAAGAAGTGTGGGCTGACGGTGGGAATTGGGAAAAAGAAACAGACAAATCAGGAGATGTTGGTAGGAAATCTCGCGAAATACGACACCCTCATAGGAATGCCATTCCAAAAAAGACATAATGCTCTTATCAGGTGTGGGGATACAGCAGTGGAATTTCCCGATGACAAACTGGGTGTACTATGCAAACCAACAAGCGTGGAATTCTGAGCCGCTGTGTCAGAGACCACCACAACAACATTGTTGGAAGAATACCAGAATGTATTCCCAGACAAGGTACCTGAAATGCTACCCCCTGTGCGTATGATTAGCCACCACATTCGGCTAAAAGATCCAACCGACCTATGAAACCAACCAACATACTCAATCCCAGAAGCCTACAAGGAGAAACTCATGAACTGGATAAACGAGAAATTACGGGCTTGAGTTATCATACGACAGGAAGTTCCCAGAGCAGCACCTATGTTTGTACAACGCAAGTCAGAGGGAAGGATCCGCCGCCTGGTAGAGCTGCAAGTCCGAAACGACAACACGATCATGGATAGTCCATCGATTCCAAACCAACAACAGATCCTTAACTGAATAGGACCAGCGAAATTCAGGAGTCAGATTGATCTAAGTAACACATACTTCCAAACACGAGTGGACAAAGACAGCATTAATCTCAATTCATTTAAAACCCTCTTTGGAGGATTTGTCAGCAAAGTAATGCTGCAAGGAGACATGAATTCACCTGTAACCTTTATGCGGATAATGCAAGACCTTCTAAGTGAATTTCTATATCACGGTGTATGAGTATACATTGATGATATTCTCATATCCTCAGAGACGTCAGAAGAACATGAGAAACACATACGCCAGGTATGTGATTGACTCAGAGAGGCAAAATTCTATGCAAGCAAGAAGAAATCAGTACTATTCGCAGATAAGCTGGAAGTACTAGGACACATTGTGAACTGTGAAGGAATCCATGCATCCCCCCTAGAAAATATCAGCTGTCGCAGGTTGGGAAATGCCCCAAAACAAAAAGGAATTGCAACGCTTTCTGGTGATAGTAAACTATGTCGCCCAGTTCCTCCCACATCATGCAATAATGACAGCACCATTAATGGACTTAACGGGGAATGCCAAATTCGTATAGACAACAACCTATCAGACCGCATTCAAAATGGTAAAAAACTGAATTATTGATCACCAAGTCATGCGACCAATAGATACAAGAAGCAAGGAACCATTTTCACTGGTAATGGACGCCTCTGATTTAGGAATAGGGCCATGGGTAGGACAAGGACCCACCTACGAGATGGCTCGACCAGCCACGTTGCGTAGCAGGGAGTTTACCAACGCACAGATGAATTATGAAACTACTGATAAAGAGGGCTTAGCGATAGTGGAAGTGCTTAATCGATTCCACAATGTGCTAATCGGAAATTCCTTTACAATTGTTACGGACTACCAACCCTTAACACACCTATGAACAACAAAGACCCTGTGCAGAAAGCAAGGCAGATGGCTAAGTGCCTTCAGAAAATATGACGCGAAGATAGGCTTCACACCAGGAAGTATGAGCTATTTAGCTAATGCCCTTTCCCGGATATATGAAGGAGGATCAGACTTGAATCCACTCTATGTCCACGATTATATAAAGGAAGCAAACGACATCTCTGATAACACTGTCTAGGAGAAAGAATCAAACATGATGGAACCTGAAAGGGATATCTCTCCTACCTCCCCTCCTTACTCATACACTGAGTACCCTAACGAGGCTCCTGTACCCCCTCACAGCCCTTGCTCAATGGCTGCAGGAAATGATTGGGGCAACTAGTGTACTCTGCGAGAAATGCCACCCGAAGAACTCTAACACAGCACGGTACACTACTCATACTGTTATGTCCATCATTGCCCATATCATCAAACCGAGATCAAATTCACAAACAACTACCCTAGACGAAAGGGAAAGCCAACCCCTCAACCCCTTAGTGAAGAACCAAGCCCCCCAAGTAGAGACATTGACCCGAGCCTTCTGGAGTCCCCCGAAATCAATGACTGGGATTGGCAACAAATGATCGGCGGAAGACCAGATAGTGCTGGGAAAGGGCCGTCCACCCTTGCCCAGCAAACACCCAGGTCTTATGCAATCCAGGTACTGCTAAACGCGAAAGCCCCAGCTTTCCATATGCCACAACCAGATAGTCCGCCATCGGTTGAACGAGAGGAACTAATAGGGGCCGTTACCTATAAGACAATAGCGGGATTCCAGATGTCAGGACCCAATAGCCCGCCACCTATTAGGCGAGCCGAACAACTAGAATGTCTAACAAATGAAACCATGGTTTCTGTTATACCCCCAACAATGAGTAAATATCGACAAGGACTTTATGATGTTTTGGAAAACAGGGAGGAGGAAGACCTACCTGAGACAACCAGAGGAAGCGAGATAGAAGACGAACACGACACCTTGCAAACAGTCAATGAAATCATCCGAACGTTCCGAGCACATATGGTTGCAGCATACCAGGGCGAACCAATTTGGAAAAAAGTCAATGAGAATATGGACTCCACAGGAGATTTGTCCTCCTACAAGATTGCAAAGGGAATGCTGGAGGGAAGAACAAGATACGGGGAAGACTGCCTGTGTACCCCAAAAGGCCCCACATACGGAAATACAACTAAAGGCAGTATGTCATTAGCGAAATCCACAACAAACGCCACCACAGTGTTGAACGAAACTTACGGTACGCTACCGAATGTCTATTTTGGCCTGAAATGCGAAAAGACTTCAGAGCGCATGTGGCCCAGCACCACACATGCCAGATAAATAAGGAACCTACAAAATTACCAGAAGGAAGGGCTCAGACAATTACTCTGCCATCGTAAATCTTCGAATTGATAGCCATTGATTTGGTGGGACCCTTCCACAATTCATGGGGATACGACATAATCCTAGTTGCGATAGATAGGTTTTCGCGATTCATATGGCTCATACCTACAACCAAGCAAGTAACAGCAATGGCAACCTGGGAAGTTCTACAAAACAAAATATTTACACCCCATGGCTACCCAACATCTCTAGTAGGCGATGCTGACCCACCATTCGAGTGACACATGTGGAGACAGCAGTGTCAATTGCTAGGCATTGAGCATATCAAGGCGGCACTAGGCCATCATGAAACGAATGGACAAGTCTAAAGGAAAATTCGAGAATTAAAGACAGCTCTTCGAAACCTAGTCAATGCAAGACAAAACAATTGGTTTGATGCCATACTGGAAACAGCAGCATACCTGAATGCGGGATGGTCAGAAACCCGCGGTATGTCACCAGATGAAGCTATTTGTGGAGAAAACTACCTCTTACTCCCCCTACCGAATTTCAAGAACTCAGCAGTACCGGCCGCCGATGAATTGCTGAATAGACACCAAGCAATACAGAACACAGTATTTAATGCTATCAAATTAGCGTGATTTGGAGCACAAGAACGGCAGCAAAACGGCACAGACACCATACACTGATAGGGAAAGGTAACCTGTTATTGGTTTATGGAAGCTTTTTTGCATCGGAATCTGGGCGAAGCAAGAAACTACAACCGCGCTGGTGAGGACTGTTCAAGATAATTGAATATGACGACCACAGGCAAAGTTACACGGTAGAAATGGACGGCAGAATGTACAGAAACTGGCAAGCGACATTTCATGCATCTACCATGAAACAATACCTCCCTAACAACAATACCACCTTCCCCGGAAGAAGCCACGCAAAGCCGCCTCCAATCACGGTAAATGAAAACCAGAATGGGAGGTGGAGGCTACACGAGACTACAGGAAGCGCTATGACCGCAACTGGTTTCTGGTCAAATGAATGGGATATCCAGAAACTGAAAACAGCTGGGAACCCCTCGCAGGATTAGAAAATGCGATGGAACTAGTAAACCAATCATGGGAGGACAACAAACCAGAGGACGAGCTACCCCCTACAATAAACCATGTAAACGTGGCATGGAGCCCAACCCTGCTGGAAATACAACACCTGCATCCAGATACTGATGATAGGATACAAGATGGATTTTGGTCAGCCCATTTTGAGACCGATTTCGAAAGCAGCGAAAATGAAAATCAGGTTATGGAAGATGAAGCAGCATACCTATCTCGGCTGGCCGAGGCTGAGTACTGGGAATAACAAGAACAAAGAAACACACCATCCAACAGCCTTACGATGTCAAACAGTCAGCATGTACTCTGGACCCTGCGCCATCAGCTAATGGGACTGTTGGTGAAGTGTGATATTATCTCTAGACGATACCTTACACGCTGATTGTGGATGCATATTTGCAACAAATACCTAGATATAACACCCGAGTCAACGGGAAGGATGTGGGGTGAAACAATGACTGACGTATCCCGTTTTGGAAGCAGATGTTACCTGAGCACAGAAAAATGTGAGATGTGCATGGAAATGGAAGAAACCAAAATTACGTACCACCCGCCTTCCTCTAAACCCCTAAGCGAGACCGACACCTAAGCAAGGCCACCACCAAAGTATAAATACCACCCACCATCCCTCTAACCCCGGAAGAAAACAGACCTTATTATCAGACTGACAAACTGAGAAAAGAAAACCTTTTGCAAAACCACCTTGTCCTTACGCAAAAGAAACAAAATCGCAAACTATAAAGAAGTCAGTATAAAGGGACGAGACCTCATCTTGGGGTACCTACTATACCAAGAAATCATCCCACTAAGCGAATACAGGAAGATATTCAATATCGATCACTGTGAGGATTGCGGGCGAATTGATGTCGGAACAGAGGACTGGGAGGACTGGATAGTATGGAGCTTCGTGGACCTACCACACTACTGGGAGTCAGGTTGCTTTGTACATGGAGCGCCATGTCAGCAGTGTTGAGAAAGATGGTTACAGGGGGCGGAATGGGTGTTGCAGGATGACATGAGAATGTTGCGGGATAGCGATGACAAGGAGGATGGGTCCTATGGGGACTTTCAGGAGAATAGCGGGTTTACCGAGAATTAGGATTTCATTAGGTTATTTTATTTGGTGAAATTGTTATTTTATTTTGGGAGTGTAACCGGTAGAGGTACTAGGTTGATTTATGTTTGGTTTCATAGTATCGTTTCATACTTGTATTGTTTCGTGTGCTATAGGTTAATACACAGCTGGTTTCATGTTTGGTTTCACAGTATCGTTTGATACGTGAATTGTTTCGTGTGCTATCGGTTGATACACATATTGTTTTGCAATATCGCTCATACTGGAGATAAGCGATATGCTGTGATTAAACCCCACTGATTTCCGCGATGGAAACAGCAGACTTCGACAGACAGTATTCTTCAAATATACTTGGTTGAACAGCTACTTCTTTCATCTCCTGTTACACCCCATTCGAAGCCTCCTTTAGCCAGCAACACTCGCTTCGTGTTGACCACAAAGCTATCTGCTTCTATTGTGCCGCTACATGACTAGGGCCTGGCCCGAACACGTTACAATTTTTTTAACCCCAGCAAGTGGTTAAGAAACCTACAGGGACCAGGTCTGAGCAACCTACGAAAGGTCCAATAGTGAAGCTAGCATCGGGGAGCAGCAGAACCACGAAAGGTTCGGCTCCGCCAACACGACACCATTGAGTCACTGGAGACTCGAAGTGGGAAGCAGGTCCCACGAGAAGGCCCTACCAAGAAAAGGCAACCCAAGAAACCGAAAGGGCCAAAGCGCGAGTTCTCGATCAATGAAGCAGAATGACAACTAGCCCGAGACTTGGCCAAGCAGAGCTTTAGCCAAGGGGCTGACGAATTAGCTAAGGCAGCAACTAGCCTTTATGGGCTATTTCCCCCCAGCCCCAGCAAAGGAAAGGCAGCGGCACAACCACAAAAGAAAGACAGCATACCCAAGCCGACACCTAAGAAGGAAGAAGACGACAAGGAAGCATCAAATCACTCGGTAGTAAGGTAGCCATCCGACGAATCCCCCAGCGAATCTCCTGGAAGCTCCTCAGATGACAGCTCAAGTAACGAAGAGTCCGAACACAATATGTCTAAAGCTGAAGGGGCCGGGTCAACAGGACCTAAAATCAAACTCCCCCTGCCACCCTCATTCTCAGGCGAAAAGGATGACTTCAAACCTGAAGTATTTGACCGATGGGAGATAACAACCTCTTAATGCCTGGCCCTACATGGAGTGGAAAAAACTGAGGAAGGAAGTGGAGCATACTTGGGAAGTTTCCGTAGCAGGAAGGCGGAGGAAGCATACCACCAGGCAATGAACCACTATGAGAGTGGGGAAAAGATCCGAGCAACAACCCTGATAAAATGCTTGCAAGAAAGATTCCAATCCTCGCGAAACACAGAAGGACTATACAAAAGGTTCCAGCATATCGAGCAAGTACGAAATGGCAAAACCGAAAGAATAACCTTGGTTGCGACGGATCTCTTAATGTATTATGGACGATTGCCTACTGGGACGGTGCCGCAGTATCCACTGAGACAGAGATTGTATGAAGCAATGCATCCCAGACTACGACAGGAGGTAGAACCCATCGCGGAGGAAGGTGATTCCTTTGACAAGATACTCAAGCAGGCCGAACTGAAGGACGCTATCCTATATGAAACAGGAGTTTACCGGACCCACATACCACAGCAAAGGAACAGCAAAGGATCATCATCGAAAGATAATAGGAACAAGGATAAACTATGCTGCAAGGATTCAAAGGACAAGAAAGACAAGAAGCAGAAACAACGCGAGGAAGGCTCTTGTTTCGAATGCGGGAAAAAGGGGCACTACGCAAAAGATTACTATTCCAAAAAGGGAAAAGGAAAGGCCGCTAAGCGAGAAGCTAGCACAAACCACATGGAAGCAACCGAATATGATGAAGTGGAAATTAACTCAGTGGAAAGAGAAAGCCTGCGAACACAACCAACATGGGCAATCAGGCCACGTGACGCTATTGAAGGAACGATTCCCATAGAAGGCCACCCAGCAAAAGTATTATTTGATACGCGAACAATCGGCCGAGACATAATTAGCGCCCCCTTATCTCTACCCATGGCATCCCTACGGAGCCCCTACCCCAACCAACAACAGCCCATATGACTATGAAAAGAATCCCGCTCTTCAAGCCACAAAGAATGTGGACTGACCATGGGAATCGGGAAAAAGAAATGGACAAATCAGGAGCTGTTGGTAGGAGACTTGGCAAAGTACAACGCCCAGATTGGAATGCCATTCCTGAAAAGACATAATGCTCTTATCCCGTGTGGGGATACAGCAGTGGAATTTCCCGATGACAAGCTACTTGTACTATGCAAACCAACAAGCGGGAAATTCCGGGTCACTGTGGCAGACGCCACTACAAAAACATTGTTGGAAGAATACAAGGATGTATTCCTGGACAAGGTCCCTGAAATGCTACCCCTAGTGCGTACGATTGGCCACCACATTTGTCTAAAAGATCCAACCGATCTACGAAACCAACCAACATACTCGATCCCAGAAGCCTGCAAAGAAAAAGTCATGAACTGGATAAACGAGAAACTACGAAGTAGAGTAATTGTACGACAGGAAGTTCCCGGAGCGGCACCTATGTTTCTACAACCCAAAATAGATGGAAGGATCCGCCCCCTGGTGGACCTGAAAGTGAGAAACGATAACACGGTCATGGATAGTCCATCGCTTCCAACTCAACAGCTGATCCTTAACTGAATAGGAGGAGCAAAATTCATGAGCAAGATTGGCCTAAGCGACGCATACTTCCAAACACAGCTGGATAAGGACAGTGTTAAGTTCAACTCATTCAAAACCCCATTCGGAGGATTTGTGAGCAAAGTAATGCTCCAAGGAGACATGAATGCAGCAGCAACATTTATGTGGATAATGGACGACCTCCTAAGCGAATTTTTACATCATTTTGTATGGGTATACATTGATAATATTCTCATATTTTCAGACACATCAGAAGAACACGAAAAACACATACGCCAAGTATATGACCGGCTCAGAAAAGCAAACTTCTTTGCGAGCAAAAGGAAGTCAGTACTTTTTGCGGATAAGCTGGAAGTATTAGGACACATAGTGGACGACGAGGGAATCCATGCCTCCCCCCAGAAAATGTCTTCTATTGCAGGTTGGGAGACAAGAAAAGACAAGAAGGAGCTACAAGGATTCCTGGGAATAGTGAATTATGTGACCCAGTGTCGCCCACACCATGCTACGTTAACGGCACCGCCAGCCGACTTAACGGGAAACGCCGAATTCGTATAGACAACGACCCACCAAAGCGCATTCGATATGGTCCGAATACGAATCATCGACCACCAAGTCATGCGACCAATAAACATACGAAACAAGTAACCAATTTGGTTGGTTACGGATGCCTCAGATTTAGGAGTTGGAGCATTGGTGGTACAGGGACTCACCTTTGAGATAGCATGACCAGCCGCGTTACACAGCAGAAAGTTCACAAATGCTCAAATGAACTATGGGGCCACCAATAAAGAGGCCTTAGCGATAGTGGAAGCACTTAATCGGTTCCACAATGTACTAATGGGAAATTCCTTTACCATAGTTACAGACCATGAACCCTTGACACACCTACGAACAGTAAAAAACCCCAGCCGAAAGCAAGTAAGATGGCTAAGTGCCTAGGGAAAATACGACGCGAAAATAGTCTACGCACCAGGAAGCATGAACTATTTAGCTGATGCTCTTTCTCGGATATATGAGGGAGAATCAGACTTGAATCCAATCTATATCCATGATTATACGCAAGAATCGTATGACATCTCGGATAATACGGTATACGAGCAAGAATCAAACACAATGGAGCCTACATATGAATTCTCCCCTACTTCCCCTCCTTTCTCCTATACTGAGTACCGTAACGAGACCCCTGTACCCCCTGAAAGCGCCTGCTCAATCACGGCAAGAAACCATGGGGGTGACCAGTGTACCCTGAGAAGTACGCCACTGGAAGAACTCCAACATAGCACCTTACACTACTCACACTGTTATGTGGATCATTGCCCATATCATCAAACCGAGATCAAATTCACAAACAACTATCCTAGACGACAGTGAAAATCGATCCCTTACCCACTTAGTGAAGGACCGAGCCCCCCAAGTACAGAAATAGACCCGAGCCCTCCGCAGTCCCCCGAAATCAATGACTGGGAATAGCAACAAGCAACTGGCGCAAGACCAATTAGTGCAGGAGAAGGGCCGTCCACCCTTACCCAGCTGACACCCAGTTCTTATGCAATTCCAGCACTACTAAACCTGGAAGCCCCGGCATTCCAAATGCCAGAGCCAGAACCAATAGAGAACCTCACGGCTGAGACTATAGCGGCATTCCGAATGCCAGGACCTGATAGCCCACCGCCACTTAGACCAGGGCAACGGCTAGAAAGCCTTACCAATAAGACCATAGTCTCAGTAATGCTCTCGACAATGACAGAATACCGGCGCGCGCTATACGATGTCTTGGAAGACAACGAGGAGGAAGACCTAACTAAGACAACCAGAGGAAGGGAGATAGAAGAAGAACGCGGCACCTTACAAGCAGTCAATGAAATGATCAGAACGTTCCGAGCATGCATGGTAGCAGCATACCGGAGACAACCAATTTGGTTGAAGGTAAATGAGAATAGAGACTCCACCGGAGATTTGTCCTCTTACAAGGTTGCAAGCGGAATGCTGTATGGAAAAACCAGATACGGGGAAGACTACCTGTATATCCCGAAGGGCCCCACATACAGAAATACGACATTAAGAGAATCAGTCATTAGCGAAATTTGCAACAAAGGCCACCACATTGTGGAACAAAACTTACGGTACACAACGGAGTACCTATTGTGGCCTGAAATGCAAACAGACTTTAGAGCGTATGTAACCCAGTGCCACACATGCCAGGTAAACAAGGAGCCTACAAAATTGCCAGAAGGAAAGGCTCAGACAATTAACCTGCCGTCGGAAATCTACAGATCAATAGCCATTGGCTTTGCGGGACCCTTCCACAATTCATGGGGATACGACAAGATCCTGGTTGCGATGGATAGGTTTTCAGAATTCACGTGTCTTATACCTACAACGAAGCAAGTAACAGCAATAGCGACGTGGCAACTTCTACGCAACAAAATGTTTACACCCCATGGCTACCCAACATCTCTAGTAAGCAATGCGGACCCATGATTCGAGTTACATGTGTGGAGACAACAGTGTCGATCAGTGGGCATGGAGCATATCAAGACGGCACCAGGCCATCATGAAACGAATGGACAGGTCAAAAGAAAAATTCGACAATTGAAGACAGCTCTCCGAAACCTAGTCAACGCCAGACAAAACAACTGGTTTGATGCCATACCAGAAACAGCACCATACCTGAATGCGGGATCGGCAGAAACTCTCGGCATGTCAGCATATAAAGCTATTGTTGGAAGGAATTGCGCGGTACTTCCCCTAGTGAAGTTCAAGAACTCCACAGTACTGGCTGCCGATGAATTATTAAACAGGCACCTAGCAATCCAGAACGTGGCATTCAATGGGATCAGAATGGCACG
The DNA here is from genome assembly GCA_003182015.1 of Tuber magnatum. NCBI lineage: Eukaryota > Fungi > Ascomycota > Pezizomycetes > Pezizales > Tuberaceae > Tuber > Tuber magnatum. Next base: position 761,719 of record PYWC01000031.1, on the reverse strand, counting down.
ATTTAGAAGCATGAGAACGGCGGCAAAACGACGAAGTCACCATACAGCGATAGGAAAGAGTAATCTGTTACTGGTATACGGAGGTTTATTCGGAACAGAATCAGGACGTAGTAAGAAATTGCAACCACGCTGGCGTGGACCTTTCAAGATAATCGGATACCATGAGCACAGACAAAATTGCACAGGAGAAATAGATGGCAGAATGTACAGAAACAGAGAAGAGACATTCTATGCATCCACCGTGGAAAGATACCAGCCTAACGATGATGTCTCCTTCCCTACCAGGAGCCACGCAAAACTGCCCCCGAGCGTGGTTAATGAGAAACCGGAATGGGAAGTGGAAACCATACGAGACCACCGAAGGCGGTGTGATCGGGACCAATTCCAAGGGAAATGGGTGGGGTACCCGGATACAGAGAATGGCTGGGAACTCCTGGAAGGATTGGAAAATGCAAGAGAATTGGTGAATCAAGGGTGGGAAGACAACAAACCGGAGGACGAGCTACCCCCGATGATAAACCATGTGACGCTGGCATGGAGCCCAACCCTACGAGAAATCCAACCCCTGCGCCCAGACATGGACCAAGGGATACGGGGTGGATTCTGGTCGGTCCACCCGGAGGCGATTTCAAAAGCCGTGAAGATGAAAATCGGGTAATGGAAGATGAAGCAGTATACCTAGCCCGGCTGGCCGAGGCGGAGTACTGGCAATAGCAAAAGGAAGAAACACTCCATCCAACAGCCTTACGATGTCAAACTATGAGCAAGTACTTTGGAGACTGCACCATCAGTTAAGGGACTGTTGGTGAACTGTGATATTATCCCTAGACGATACTTTGCACATCGACTATTCATACACATCTGCAACAAGTGCGGAGAAATAACCACAGAATCAAGGGGATGAATGTGGGGAGAATCAGTGTGTGATGTTTTCCGCTGCGGTAGCGGGTACTACTGGAGCTGTAACGTGTTTGGGCCAGGCCCTAGTCACGTAGTGGTATGTTAGGAGTAGATGGCTTTGTGGTCAACACAAAGCGAGCTCTACTTGCTAAAGGTGGCTTCGAACGGGGTGTAATAGGAGATCAAAGAAGTAACCATTCAACCAAGTATATTTTAAGAATACTGTCTGTCGAAATCTGCTCTTTCCGTGACGGGTATCAGCGGTCTTTAAATACAGTATATCGCTTATCTCCAGTCCGAGCGATATTGTAACCGGTACGGGTTACTAGGGTTTTATGTTTGGTTTCACAGTATCGTTCGATACTTGTAGTGTTTCGTGTGCTATCGGTTGATACAAAGAATGTTTTATGTTTGGTTTCACAGTGTCGTTTGATACTTGTATTGTTTCGTGTGCTATCGCTTGATACACATATTGTTTTATGTTTGGTTTCATAGTATCTTTTGATACTTGTATTGTTTCATGTGCTATCGGTTGATACACACAATGTTTTGCAATATTTTTCATACTGGAGATAAGCGATATGCTGTATTTAAAGACCACTGATTCCCGCGATGGAAACAGCAGACTTCGACAGACAGTATTCTTAAATATACTTGGTTGAATGGTTACTTCTTTGATCTCCTATTACACCCCGTT
>PYWC01000031.1:711840-743791 GCA_003182015.1 Tuber magnatum | reverse complement strand
AGACCGCTGATTCCCGCGATGGAAACAGCAGACTTCGACAGATAGTATTCTTAAATATACTTGGTTGAACGGTTACTTCTTTGATCTCCTATTACACCCCGTTCGCAGCCTCCTTTAGCAAGCAGCGCTCGTTTCGTGTTGACCACGAAGCCATCTGCTCCTATCGTACCGATACGTGACTAGGGCCTAGCCCAAACACGTTACAACAAAGGAAGAACGTTGCGCAGAAATAGAAAGGTTTAAACGAGAATGGGCTGGTGAGGTAAAGAAAGGACCATTGGAGATGGATTATGGTGCAAGAATACCGCAAATCGTAAAAGCAGTGGCGTAAGGAACCCTTGTGCAGTAATGAAAAGCTGGGAGTGACCACAAAAAACAGTAGAATATGTAGAGGGTTGCTGGGCCTGGACAGAGTCCCTAGGGAGATGAGGGCCAGGACGGAAAAACAAGGTTACGGGGAATGACCAGTAGAAGCTAGGCGCTGAACCTGTGGTGAGGTTTATCCGGTCCCGGTAGTCCGGATAGATACCTTTCAACATTGCAATGGTGCTTGTGGAACAGGGGTAAAGATATTGGGGTGTCAGCAGACACAGAAAACGTAATGGGGCAACAGAGAGGCAGAAGAATCTATGATGGCTACAGGACCAATGCAAGGTGCAAAGGAGCCTTACAGAAGCACAATGGGGTTCTGGCATGATATAATATTAAGTAATATATGTGAGTTAGAGGGAGAGGAAGCCATGTTAACCAATACAGGAAGATCTTAGCTAATACATGAGGGAGAACCTTTTTTGCTGATGTACCTGAAAGTCTATGTAAGAACTCTCCTACTCCAACAATCAATCCTCTCGAGACCTTAATTAAGTGAAGCATCAGGCTTAACGATATTAAGTTTTACTACTTACTTTACTCTTACATCGGTGTGAACTTTTAGCAATAAGTTTGAAGTTGTTCGCTGCGGTCGCAACCTTGGGATCCATCACCTAGTGGTGCCCCTGTTACAGGATACTGCATGGGCTACGAATAGAGATCATCTCAGATATGGATGCAAAGTTCGCGGAAGAATTTTGGGAATCCCTCTGCAAACTCTTTGGCATTAAGCGAAAAATGTCGACAGTGTACCAACCTCAGACAGACAGGCAGATAGAGTGAACCAACCAAATACGAGAAGGCTATCTCCAAAGCTTCGTTAACTACGATCAGGATGACTGGCACCAACTGCTCCTACTAGCAGAACATGCCTACAATAACTCCATTGCCAGTGCACACGGACTAACCCTGTTCTACGCGAACCATGGATACCACCCGCAAACGGAGTAGATGAAGTAGTGAGAAGCTCGAAACCCAGGAGCTACCATGTATACTCACTGGATGAAGGAAATACATGGACAGGCAATGGCCACGTTAAACGCAACCAGAGAAGCCATGGGGCAGTACCATGACAAGAAAGCTAGGCCATAGCCAAACTTTCAGATAGGCCACTTGGTCATGCTGAAAGCCAAGAATATCCGCACCAAGCAACCCTCCAAAAGGCTTAGCCCAAAGTTGTACAGGCCATTCAAAATCCGGGAACCACACGGCAACCGAGCATGTAAACTGGAAATCTCAGAATACTTGAAGATACATCCCGTCTTCCATGTATCGTTGTTGGAGCCTTACGGGACATCAGTTCAACCGGCTTATGAACAGCCTTCCAGGACGTCAGAAGAGATAGATAGTAACTTGGGATGCAAGGTTGAAAAGATAGTAAAGAGCGAGGTTATTTCCTATACTTGCAGGATTCACGGGTGCACTAGGTGGATCTGTGAACTTAGGTACTTGGTGAAGTGGCAGGGGTTCTCAGAGGATGAAAACACCTGGGAACTGCTAAAACATTTGGGCATGCAGCGGAATTGGTGCAAGGATTTCACAGGGAAAACCCCAAGATGCTACAGATATAGAGGAAGGATAACAAGGAAAGGTTTTCCTAGACATGGTCAAGTAAATGTGCAAAGGTTTTTCACCCTATCTTGCCGAGTCTTTAAAGAAGTTTAATTTGTACACTATTAGAGAAATAGATTATAGAGATTGGAGCCGAACTCTTAGAGAGAGGAGCTCATATTACACGTAAGACGAACTGGCATAGCGTAATGGGCAAGTCACATAATCATTGGCAAAAGGTCATGTGTTTGATCGCAGGGTCCGTCGGAGTATTTGGAGAATGAGTTGCTTTCTACCAATACGACGTTGGGACGAAACCCTCATTTACACCACCACCGAAGTTCACTGACTGAGAGGTTTTCGCTGAGTCTTCAAGAGAGGACTCTCGGCTATCCTGACAAGGTCGAACAAACTAAATTGGTCAGTTGGTTGTGGAGACAAATGCATGCAAAGGTCCCTCATCTGCGCCAACAGATGGATGCCAACCGGGGGGAGGTCAGCTACTCCGATAGGAGTCCCCGGCTCCCAAGCAGGCAGTAAGACCGAATTCCAAGTCTGTTGGTGGAGGAAGGCGGAGGAAAATCCTGATAAGGGGATGATGCCCAAGAGAGAATCATTCACCCACACCCAGAGGCCTGATAAGGTAGAGCACAGAGATGGCCTACTGTGTAGAAGGTTAACCCTTAGCACAACAAGGCCTAAAGGCTATTGGCGCAATAAGACATGAACATGCTTCCTGCGGGTGGACACAGACGGATAGAAAATCAGTCTACGTTGATAAGTCTGTTGTCGGAGCTAACCACTTCATATGCAGAGATGGAACTACTAGCCACTTGCCATGGTAAAAAGGTTTGAGCAACTATGATTAGAGCAAACACTACGAGGAGAGGGATGGGACACCCTCCCTACTGTTCGTGGAAATCAGAGTCAAGTGGGCTAAAGGTTTTCAGGGTCTATGGAGTTCGCACAGGGAAAGGTGGAAGGAATAGATAGGCCACGAACACCCAGACACGGAATATAAATATCAAGGTACCTCCCACGCTTTATAGAAACTATCAGTGATAGAGAAGAGAACTTATTAATATATTCGTTATACGATACACTTCTAAATTTACTTCTATCTTGACATTTCAACTGAGTCTTCCTAGCAATCACTTTGTCACATATTGGGCCTCAGTACAGACTCACTTGTCCTTAGAGTCGGCTACCGCCTAATACTAACCGAAACTTTCCTTTCTTCTAACTGACATTATTCCAACATTTCTAGTATTCACCAAACACTTCTAATCTCCTTCCTAGTGTACTCTACCACTAGTGATGTCTATCTTTCTGACTTCTATCTTTCTGACATCTCTGAGTGACAACTTCTATCTTTTCAATAGCTATGAGCAACAACTTCTTTCTTTCCAGTAACCGTGAGTTACAACTTCTTTTTGGCCACTACAAGCAGCAAATAACAAAGACAAAGTATGAACCAATAGACTGACCAATAAGAGAGTGAACAGATAGATGGAGGAGTGAATGGACGAACAGACAGCCAAGCAAATGAACAGATTGATGGATAGGCAGATGGATGAAGGGATAGATGAATGGATGGATAGACAGATAGATAGGCAGATAGATAGACAGATGGATGGGCAGATGGATGGAAGGACTAGTAACAGCTATGAGCATGCCAAGTAATAAAATGGTTGCCACTATTTTGAACACCTTACAAAAGAAAGCGAGTTTTATGAAAATCAAGAAAGACATAATTTGGTAGAAGAGTCTGAGGAAGAGCATGGGTATGAAGGAGCACAAAGAGGTAAAATAGCAACTTTGTTTGAAGATACAGAAAGTGAAGAAGATGGAGTGGAATTAAAAGAGAGTGGTAGAAATGAATCAGACATGCTCAACATACCACTAGAACCCAAATTCATCTACTATAGCATTCAGGTCACTTGAAATAGTCAGCTGTCAGCATCAAGTATCCTGTCTGACCAAATCACTTTTTTGTCAGTATCAGCAGAGTGTTGTCCCAAAAGTAGAAACATGTCAGCATTTTACTTTTGTTCCAGAAGTACTTTATATAGATACTAAATTTTAGTGCTGTGCTCTCAAGAACCTGCAATTAGCTCTTGAGGAATACAGCTTAATAAAGACCTTTAACTAACTGCTACTCTGACCCACTCTTGCTACCACTGCTCTCAGAATTATCCACAGCCTCCTCACTATCCAACAAAGTAGTTTTCCACACTGTAGTACTCGCATCCCACCTAATACCACCTGTTAAGTCTTGTGAAATTCATCTTAACAGTGCCATTGTAATTGGGAAAATACGGTAGACCAGTATTTTCCTTAAGTTACTTGTGCACAATGCAACATCTTATATCATACCACAAGTACCTGTATGAAAAACCCAGAAAGCCCTAGAACACCCTGCTCTTCTAAACTCTACCTCTAATACAATTACAGTACAGTACCTGCTATGTACAGTATAGTATAACTAGAAAGCTTTCCACAATTTATCAAAGAAGTTATGCTAAGTAAATGAGAAAAATTATTTAAGTTGTACCAAAAACCTTTTTTGTATCAGTATACAGCATCCCAACTCATGGTACCTGTTTTTTTATGTTAGCAATTTTAAAGTATCCCAAGTGACCTGAACGCTACAGTATTTCAAATATGAACAACCATGGCATGATCTCACAGTACACCTGCCATCATTATTTAATTATTTACTACATATTCCATCAACTTATCCATCTCCTTTCTCTTTCTTTCTTTATACTATTCTTTATCCCAGCCATTTTTGAAATGCTTGCTAAAAATACCAATATGTATGCAAACTTGAAGTACTGGCATCACAATAAACACATTGGTCAGACAAGGTTTTGGAAGGATACTTCAGCTGCAGAGCTGAAAGTCTTCATTGGACTCCTTATTTATATGAGTTTATACAAATCTGCTGCAGTTCAGAATTAGTGGCATAAGGATAGGCACCTTCCAATTCATCCCATTACTCGATATATAAGAAAGACACGATTTGAAGATTTAAAGTAATGGTTTCATGTTTCAGAACCTGTTGCTACATCCTACTCCTACTCTCCTGAAGCTTGTAGGTAATGGTTTTGTGATAAGCTCTATCCTCTTTCTTATATCTTGCAGGATTTCTGGCAAAGGTATTGTACAATTGCCACTAAGGTTTTAGTTGATGAAATGATGATACAATTTACTGGAAGGTAAGTATAAGAAATTATAAGTTAAGATTTCTTTTTACTAAGGACAATTTAGATCTCTTGGTACAGTAATGATGCCTCATAAGCCAATTCTGGAAGGGTACAAGATACTTGCTCTTGCTGAGCATGACTATACCTATGTTTCTGTTTTTATATCACATACTGAAAGATTCTTAGGAATAGATATAAGGGTCCCAACACAGTGCAATCTTAGTTCCATCTTATGAGTAGTGCTTGGCCTATGTGCTCAACTACAGCCACTTATACATCACTTTATCTTGTTTTGTGACAACTACTTTTCCAATTTTCCCTTATTTGTAGCATTACAAGAGTTCAGAATTGCTGTTTGTGGAACAGTAAGATCTAACTCTGCTTTATATCCAAAATACCTAAAGGTCAGGAGAAAAAGAGTAGTCTTACTATGGTTCAGTTGTTGAAAATGTTCTTACTGTGATTTGGCAGAACAAAATATTAGTAAGGTTTCTAACTACTTCCTAGATTATGCAGCCAGAAAATACAGTTCTTGGATCTCGCAAGCAGCCTCATATTGGAAGAAGTGCAGAAGCACTATTTTGAGAAATGATTGATAGTATCTGGGACAATGACTCTATCAAAGTGCTACTATTACTGATAGTCTTGGTAGATTATAATCTTTTCATGGGTGGTATTGACATTTCTGACCAATGAGGAAGTTATTTTACTATACAGCCACGATGTGTTTGAACCTGGATGCCTGTTCTTTTAGTTATTGGATACTACAATTATTAATGCTTTTCTTATTGGAAAGCAGTGGATTGGTGAAAGAAAGAATACTCTTTATAGTGATCAATGCAAGTTTATGGAGGATCTATCATATGTTAGGGTCTTGTTCGGGCTAGTGATCAGGTCTTACATCCTAACTCTCATATAGATATATATGCTTCTACGGCACCTCCAGCAACACGACATCCACATTGAAACCAGGAATGTCAGACTCGAGCCATGGATGGAGCATTTGTTAAGGGTACAAAACCTGTTGGAAATCAAAGTATTTCTCACTCAAAAGAATATGTTGGACAAAATTTCATACTTCCTGAGTGCCGAAAAGACCCAAAACCTCACCGCTGCATCCCTGCACAGCAGCATCAGTACTGTATGCTCTGTCGATTTCTTAAGCAGCAAGTGAAAAAGGAACCCCATGGTATTTAAGCAGAACTTTTTCTTAATCATTCAAATGGACCTAGGGGCAGAATACGCCAAACATCTTTTACTTGTTCATATTGTTTTTACAGTGGTGTCTTAGTTCCTCTTTGTAAAGAATTCTGTTATACGTACTGGCATGAAATGTAATTAAGTTTCTTCCTCCATGATTAGCTTCTTATTTTGTTTTTGCCTTTTTGGTAGTGGTTGGCACCGGAAAAACTTACCCTAGTCTGCCAAGTGCCACCAGCGCTACGGTGCCTTGAAATTCGGCACGCCGAGACACAAAAGCCGAGGTCCCCCTCATGCATACTTGAGCTTATATCAATTGCTCATTCCACAACACCTCCCTATTACTCTGCTCTTTCTCTCTCCTACTTTGGACTCTTCCTTCCCGCCATTGCCAAAACCCATACACACACACTAATACAATCGGGATGTCTCAAACATACAACCACTTCAACGTAACATCTCCAGCGCCTTACATAGCTCACGTAGAAATAAATCGACCCGAGAAGCTCAATGCATTCTACCAAGAGTACCTACTTACATCCCCATCCCTTCCTCCAGTATTTCACTCTCGAGGCTAAATGTGGTACAGCATGTGGATGGAATATGCCCAAATATTCAACACCCTCTCACACTCCCCGGACGTCCGTTCCATAATTCTCTCCGGCGCGGGACCAACCTTTACTGTAGGCCTGGACATCCATAAGACAAGCCTCGCCTTCCCTGGCAGCGACAGTGCGCGCAAAGCTTGGGAAATCAGGCGCCGCATGGCCGAATTCCAAGAATGCATTTCGGCATCGGAGAAGTGTGAAAAACGTTCTTTGCCCTCCCCCCCCCACTCCTTGGAGGCACCTGGACTAACCCCCGGGAAAATCCCAGCCGTGATCTGTGTCCTCCACGGCTTCTCCATGGGCCTCGCCATCGACATAGCCTGCGCAACAGACATCCGCATCTCAAGCGCAGACGCCAAATTCGCCGTGAAAGAGGTAGACATAGGGCTAGCAGCGGACATCGGCACACTGTCTCGCCTGCCAAAGATCGTCGGATCCCTCTCCTGGGTGAAAGACGTCACACTCTCTGCACGCATATTCTCTGCGGAGGAGGCACACCGGGTAGGTTTTGTCAGCGCCGTCGAGCGTGATAAGGATGCTGCTGTTAAGAAAGCGCTCGAGATGGCAAGCCTGATTTCTGCTAAGAGTCCTGTTGCCGTGCAGGGGACTAAGGCGATTGTGAACTGGAGTGTTGATCGCACGGTTGCGGATGGGCTGGCTTACACACGGGTATGGAATGCGGCCGCTTTGCAGACGGGGGATGTTGGCGAGGCGGTCGGGGCTACGTTGGGGAAAAGGGAGGCGAGGTTCGAGAAGTTGTAGATTGGAATATGTGTATGTATGTGGGGGGGTAGAGGTAGAGGGGTTTAATAAAAAATGGGTCGTGATCCTGCGTATCCTAGCAGACCAGTGAACTATGATATTCGATTCTCCGATAAAGTATCCGGCCCACCCTCTTCGTACGAGGTTCATCAAACGACGAATCTGGAAATAGGCCTCTCGCCCTACCTCGGTATACTAGTCGAGCACTCGAGCACATTCACTTTCTGCCCCTGCCCCACTCTAGCTGCTTTCTTATCCAGACATCACCCGATGGTCAGACCCCTTCACACACACACCCCCTATCCTCTAAGGAACCTGTATTCTCTACCACTTTCTGGTAGTTAAAAACAAAGCCATCTTGGCGGCCCTGCCTCTCATCCACCTGCAACTGTTTCTGGAATATCTTCGAACGAGACTTCATGATTCCGGGGTTTGTCCTGGAGTTGGTGAGTTACCGGGATACGAATTTAGGCGGGAAAATCGGTGAGTTGCTTTGCGACCAAACTCTCGAATTAGTGCATGAAAAGTGAATGAAAGGGGAGCTGAGGTGGACTCTGGGGAAAGGACTCCTGTGGTGCGATGAGGTGTCGGGGAGAGATTCATGGACCACGGACTAACGTACTGGGTACAGTACAGTGTGTAGCCACCTGTCCTGGATATCGGCAGTGCGGAATGCGCAATTCGAGAGTTATCGAAAGCTAATTATGGCTGGTTACCCCCCGCTACGATACGTCCGTTAGGACCAACATATTATCACATCTATTGCTTTCGAGGGTTTACACTACACTTCACTTCGGGATAGATATGATACTTGAATGTCCAGGGTAGACTATATCTTAACCTCTGTCCCCCGCAGAGATCGCAACGTTTTCAAACCCAATTGTGTGAGGAGAGTTGTGATCACCTCTTATCATACAATCTCCCCACTTTCTGATATGAGGCGGGTTACTTCGCGACTTCAAGCACTTTGGTTGGGGATGTCCCGGTGGGTATGACACAATGGATGATGGAGTCGTCACTCGGTTTTTTTAGAACTTGAGATGGTTAACCCCGCCCCCACAGCCTTCTCAGTTGTGGAGGGTTCGGTGAACTCGATGGGCTGTGGTATCATAGCAGCCTCCCTGCGGTGTACCGGGGGTTTCGGCCCTGGCTTGGGGTACCCGCTCGTGTGTGTGATCGTGTGTGTGTGGGATGGAGGGTAGGTACTGGGGACGTTGACCCGTGATAACTTGACTATTATCTATTATGCTTTCAAACCCCATAGGCGGGGCAAAGCTCGTCATATGAAGTTCTGGCGGAGTGGACGGGTTTACTTTGCACTTTAGGAGAGTGTAGGGAAGGTATCATGGGGAAGGGATAGTCACAAACTTCGTTGTCCCACTGTTCTCTCTAAACTAACGGCAAAGACAGGAGTGTATATGGGGCATGGTGAAAGTGTCTTGATCACTACACATATCTCCATACATCTAGACGTGTCCCGGTTCCCCTGCACACTCCCCTGTTAGCAAGTGAAAGACATGTCCGGAGAACCTTCTCTGTAAATTGCGATAACTCTGGGGCAATCCACAACGCCCTTGGAACCCCCGCGACCATTATCCGCGCCACGACGCACTAGCTACCTCCAGCAACTCCAACGTATAGACGCTCTCTTACAGCCTCGCCATGGGAAATCACTCGCTTGTTGGAAGCAACACTATCAAATATTGGAAAACAATTTGTGCTACCAAAGGTCCTGGGATGTCTTGCTTTGGTGACCGGAGCGCAGCAGTTTACCCCTATGCCTCCTTGGGGCAGTACATGCTTAGACGTTAAGAGAGCCTCTGGTGGGGCCTGACATCTTTCCGCTCCCTTGGTCAAATCCCCAGGGCAGAATTCCAATCGGGACCCGGTGGGCCAGGAGCCATAACTCATCCTTACCCTACCCCCAGGACAGGTGGGCTACCAGACGCGGACACTGTTTCCAACATACCGTCGGTAGTTGTAGGAATCCAGAGAACTCTCTCTATTCCTGTCCGCATCCTACATCCGGAAAAGGTTGCATTGTCAATTTCTCCCAACCGGAGAGAGGTGTAGTTTGTGGGAACCTGTTTCTCTGGGGGATGGTTGATGTCGGGAGCTGGGCGGAGGCGTGGCACGTCTTGTAAATATTGTCTTCTTGGTGGTGGACCGGGCTCTACTTTGGTGTTGCAGAGAGCGGTGTGGATCAAGCCGAGGCTCGATACTACCATCCCCTATGCAAACTGCATTCGGGAATCTTGTCGTAGCGGTACACTGCGAAGATTATATACTGGGTAGAATCTCTATACCAGCCAAGCACCAGGGAACGGCCGATAATCGAGCTTGATGACGACGGCAAAGTAAAGCCCGTGGGGTTGGATGTATATATGCCAATGGGGGATGCAGTGGTGAAGGGGGAATACCGAGAACCTCGTTCTCTATAGGCCCAACCAGCTGCTATAGTGTCAGCTCAAGGCGGAATCCGCACTTCACACGTCAGTCATGTCATCTCAGTTAGGTTGGACGATAGTTGAAAGTTGCAACGCCTTGGCAGGTGATATTCTGCTTCCCGAGAGTTTTTTTGCGCTCATTGGCCAAATTGGATAAGATATCCGATAGCCGACTTGAACCAACTAACTTAGCGGCTTGGTGGCTGTGTCTATTAGGAGAATTGTCGGCCTTCCCCTACGAGTAGAACCTCAACCCTTTTATATATATATATATATATTTTATCCCTTTTGAACGTTGACTGGTCCGCAGGCTAAAGATGCTAAACCGGAGAGTGATATGCACTACTTTGGGTTTTTATCCGGCAAAATGAGAGCCTCGCGGGGGAAGTTGGCGATATTACTCGTACTTTCTGGGTATGGAACTACTATGCTGACTCTGGGGCACTTGTAAGTTCCCCAGGAGGATCCGGAGGGATCACTGGTGCCTGTATACTGGTGCTGGGCTTTGCTGGATATTCTTCGAGGACCCCGCATTGGGTTCGATCGCATATCAATGAGCAGTGCTTGAGTATGTATGTGATGTGAATGGAGACTGAGCTCTCCGGTCCTGGGATGGTTTCGAAGTTTCCGGCATCGAGCTTTCTTGTATGTATGACTGTTTCTAGTTGGAAAGGCGACAGTTAATGTAAATTTAGGCTAACTTAAGTCAAATGCCGTGCTTGCACGTTGGGTTACTAAAAAAAGAAACATCTGAGAGCAAAAGACCTGAGGAGTACATTCTAACCGTTGGGTGCCCAGTATTAATTGCTTCTAACAGCACGATGGTAGAAGGTCCTGTGACATAGTCCTTTTAACTTTGATGCGACTCCTTCGGGGGCTGGTTATGTATAATCACAGTTGGTCACTCGGTAATTTGATCAGGTTTGGTGGCTGTTGGCTCGGTCTTCGATATAGAGCATCGCATCATATCGACGACCCGTTATTCGCTTTGAAACGCTCAGATCTATGCTTTCTGCGGCGTCGGTATTGGTAACCTGAAGAAACACTGTTTGTCTCACACTCGGATACCTCATTTTATTATGATAGTAACGGTTTCAATTGCTCAGATGGCAACTATAGAGTAACAGATTACGCTTTTAAGTCTAGGTGACTGCCAGATGTCTGTTAACTAAGAGCGTCACTTACAGATTAAACTATACAAAATCTGGGACAAACGAAGTAATAGGATCACCTCGGATGGCATGCTGTTTCAGGTGCGAATGTGTGTTGGGACGTAGCGCTTCGCATGGGGCTCCTCGAGACACATGTATACTGTCTGGAACATAACTGATTTTTTGAGAAGACCGACTGCTAATATCATGACATGGGCCGGAGTAGTATGATACCCACCACCGTGTTTTGCACTGGCTTTGGGTGGTACCCCAAAATGCGATGCCCAAGTCGCGCGGACGCTGAGTTCAGCAGAGGGTAGTTAGGACTCATAGTGCTATACCGTTAGGAGGTGTTCTTATTCGAACACTTGGTCCAAGAGCAGAGCATTGCAGAATCTCAAATAATTGAACCGTGTGCTGGGCAGTGTTCGCAAGCGGCCAGTAAGGCTTCTGGGGCTCATCCGGCCGGTCCTGGCCGGGCTGCAGATATCTGCAGGCTTCCGAGTGATCGAACGTAATTGTCCCGATTTCGGGAGTATTCGAGGCATGTACAGTACTATGCATAGGTTGACATGGATTAAAAGAAACGCTGGTGTATGTGTCAACGGTCTCTGCGCATGCATGACTATAATGGATAATATGTTATCTTCACGGTAAATTCTTATGGGCTCAAATCATTTATTAGTCCTAGTAGCGCCCCACCGGATTACAACTAGCTAATCCCCCGGTACCACAAAATCAAATAAAACACTACCATGGGCAGACCCACCTCGCAACCACTCCTTTCTGGGAGTCGGGTTGAAATACCCCCGGATGCAGATCTGAGCGTAGATCCGGAGTGCAAGCTCATATTCTCGCTTCAATAGTTGTGTTCAACCGGGTCATTAGGATAATAGGGGAAAGAAACAATTTGGGTTGGGGAATTATTAGGATGAAGCATACTTGGAGAATTCGAGGTCCGTAATGATGCCGAAGCAGTAGAAGATAATATCTTTGTAATCAAGCAATAATTGCTAAAGTGCAAGTAATCTATCTACTGTACATTTTAGGAATATATCGAGTGATATGAAATTCCCTAGCATCCACACTACCCAATGCTTTGAACCTGTTCTAATGTTCTTTTATTTCTCTTTGTGTGTCCTAGGCCTGCACGGGCCGAAGATAGAAGACAGCTTCAGACATTGCATCGTAACAGCAGATATTTGCCAATGTCTGCAGATGTCTGTGGGTATTTGAAGATATCTACGGGCATCTTCAGGTATCTACTACCCATTGATGGAATATTTGCTAACCACACGGAGCCTGCCGGCGCCGTCAGATACCCGCGAAGCCTGCAGGTTTTGTGAAAGCCGGGCCTATGAAGCCCGGATCGGCATCACTTTGACTTGGCCTGGCTGGACTGTATATCTGTAGGCTATCCGCGAGCTGGCCTGGCCGCTTGCGAGCACTGGTGCTAGGTGGTCCATTTTTCCTTATCTGGAATGAGAGAAACATAGCGAAACATGGGTTCTTCAGCTCCTCTGGAAGACCCCCATACAAACTTAGAAGATACTGGACCTTGCTGGAGGAGGCAACTCGAACATAGCACACGGTTCAATTATTTGAGATTCTAGGGCATATTGAAGAGTTTCTGATTCCATATGCCCCCCCAAATCATCCCCAGAGACATCGTTTCCCCGACACGATATCTCTATTTTGTAGTTATTGAGGATCAATTACAGTTGCAGTCCTGTTTATAGTGGTTGGTTGTAGGCTCAAGTATCATATCAATAAAGCTTGTAACAGGTCTAGAGGTGTCTGATCTAAAAATAGAGATATTGTTTGAGGGGAATATAGTTGACAACTTGTATTCTGTGCCTCCATTTAAACTTCTTTCTTATATTACGAAAAACCATCCCTTTTTTTAAAAAAAAAAAAAAGTTGAGTCACACTTGCTTTTACCAACTAGGAACAAAGCGAAATAGGAGGGGAACTGGCTGTTACTGCAGTCCGGGTTCTGGCCCCCATCGACTGAACCCCGCTGAGCTAGAAGTATCATATCATAAATGAATGCCTCCGAGTGATGGTGCATGACAGCCCGGTCTCCGGGGGTTTTCAGGACATATCTATCATTGGCCTATCGCAGACCAAACAAAACACCAGCGAAGCTCCATCTCCTCTCCTTTCCGGTCGCTTAAAAATTCCCTCTTTGGGAATGGCTCAACGCCAGGGGGACCCATCTTGCGATTGTTCCCGGAACGATGATTTCGGAGCCTGCGGAGACCCGTGGGGATTAGAACACGCAACACATGTTTCCTATGCTTAATTTTAGGCCCAGTGCTACACCAGAAGGTCCCGGGATACACAAGACCACCAGCTAGCACTTACCACTTCCTCCACCCATACTTCTCATCTACCTCCCCCCGCTATGAGAACTTATCCGACGAGGATAGTTCCAGTCTGGGCCCACTGAGCTACCTTGCTGAACTAGCGGAAACACTGCGACCCCGTATACTTTGGGGATGAATCACTGGCACTTACGCTGCCTCCGGCAATTCACCCCTTTCATCTGTGAAGCCCGATGTTTAGTCACAAACCCCAGGGCCCTCATACGAAACGCTGATGGACCCATCAGGATGACGAGAGTGTTCGAAAGGTTTGGGGTGAGGGCGCGTAAAGTGGGGAATGTGCCGAGAAAACCTTTTCCCCGGTATTCTCTTCAGTGTGTGGCCAAAACACATGCAGTCTCTACCTTTCCTCCATCTCCCCCCGCTGCCAATCTCTACAACATCTTCCACCTGCACTCATTCCTCTCGTTCCTCATTTGATCACAAGGCCATTCTATTGCCCTTATGTCCTACCGGTGTACTAGACCCTCCACCCTTCGGGTCCGACCTTCGGGAACAGGGGAACATGGGGATCCGAGGTGCAATGAAGAAAGGGGGGGGGGAAGGTGTCCAAATATCCAAAACCTCTAGCACACTTCCCAGAACTCCTCTATCCTAGTCGTAGAGGTCAACACGAGGGCTCCGCCCGCGCTGGGGGCAGCAACAGCACGACACACAGACAGACCTCAAACAGAAGGAACAGCCTAGAGAGGTAGTGAAATAAACCGTGACCTGCAAACTTTTTGAAGATCAGGGGCGGATCCACCGTGCACGGTACCAGCCCTAATTACCTACGCCACACCCTTTTCCTTTCTCCAGTACCAGTTGCCCCTAGGAATCCCCGTGCCTATAAACCCACTTACCCAGGTCCCGCCCGAGCACGGTGTAGTACCATACCCACTCAGGCCCAAGTTAGCCGGGATCTTCCCATCCAACTCTAATGCCATAGCCGCTGTTTCTGTGATCTTGGGAATATCGTTACAGAAAATTGTCTCCGCTGCATGGGAGCGCTTCTTTGTTTTTATTCTATTCGCTACAAGCCAGCGCAGGGAATAGAAAGTTCCTGTCATCTCTAAGCGTCTCCCATTCCCCTCCGGAATTCCCTGGGCTTTGGAGAATGGTCTTCACATTGGACATAAAACTATTTATCTCCCAACCTAATCCTAGATACACCGGGTATGAATCGTCAGTGCAAGTCGGGGCGGGGTTTTGACCCGGTTAGTAGTAGGGAAATAGAAGGCCACGAGCATCCCTTAGGAACTTGTCTAGAGGAACCCCGGTGGAGGCGGATATTCACCGCGATCAACGTGAGCATCTATGCACGCTTCGTTGACCATTGATACTCAAGCCAACGCCCGAAATCTTTTCCTCCCCGCGCCTGATTTTCTCCAGCTTCGGTTCGGCCTAGGCCGTAAGAGAATCGGCCGGTGTCATCGGTAGATAAACCCACAGGGTCAGGTATTCTTCTCACGAACACCGTTTGTGTCCGGAGGGATGTTTTGACTATTGTCATGGCAACTAGATTCAATCTCGGCATCAGAACATCCGTATGGTTTGTTTGCAGCTCACTAACGTATTGGGCTGGGGAGCGGGTCAGATGCAAGAGTGAGTCCTTTTGTATGTGAATTTTGTTCAAAATTTCACAACAAACAGAAAATTCGCCAAAATTAAGCCTCTAAATTCATCACAAGAAATGGGCAAATCTACCATACCGCACTGTTAGGAATGTCTCCCACACTTCCCAATTTACTCTTCCCACTGTTGGACGTGAATCGAGACTTCTAGGTTTTGACTTTTTTGGTGAGTTTCAATTGATTTATTCGGATCACTTACCCGTCTGACCAGCTTCCCGGCCCAATAAATTATAAGCAGGACCTAAGTTGTGCTGAGATGGTCAAGATATTGAATTTCGCAACAAAACTCCAAACAAAAACCGGAAAAATTCCGTTTTTTAAACGTGCCAAAAGAGCCCAAATATTCTCCCCAGGATTACTCCACTAGGACAGCTCACAATAATATAATACAAGAACTAGAAGTGAGGGGAATGTGTTTGCGCAATCCTAGTGAGACAGGAATTGTTTGTATGAGCATCGGTATTATGACATGGAATACCGCACCGGTATGTCTCCCTTTGAGTCCTCCGTTTGAACCTACAGTAAAAATGAGGAAGACGCTTCCTTATGTACCATTCTCGACAAATTTGTCAAAAAATGGCGGCCAAGAAAATAAAAAGAAATTATAAAAGCCGCTATCCCCCTTACGACCGTTGGCACCGATCCGACTTAATTCAACAAAAGATAAAGCAGACCATCCCTATACCCCTAGGAGGAACAGGGGAGAAGAAAAAAAGAGAGGGAAGCAAGAAACGGAAGAAAAGAAAACTGCTCAGGCTTATTCCCCAACGCTGGGTTCAGGGCTCTGTCGGGTAGCCCTAACACTTTCCCGATATCCCATATTGGTCAGCCAGGCCTCGATTTCCCGCCACTTAGCAATCTTGTATCCGGTCCTCTTTACAAATTGATCGATGACGGGATACACCGCTATATCCGCGAGGGAGAACTCGCTCCCCGCAATTTGTCCGCCGGCTTTGGAGAGATATTCTTCCCATATCGCGAATTCCCGCTCCACAGCTTCTTCGTTGCGTGAATATCTCAAGACAGTTGCAAGCTGTTCGGATTCCTGCATGCGCTGCAGGACACGGGCAAAGGCTGCGCGTTCGTCCGTCAACGATGGAAGTAGCCACATATTCTCTTTTGAGGGGTAGAACATTTCTAGGTATTGAATAATGGCGAGAGATTCGCAGACAGTGGTTCTCTCCCTGTCGGTATCTATGAGCACCGGAGTGCGGCCATGTGGATTAAGGGTTAGGAAAGAAGGCGCTTGGGTCTCGTCTTGCGCTTTGGTGATCTTAAGTTCATGACCGTTGAATCGTATCCCCTTCTCACGAAGGCAGATTTTCACACGCAGGCCGCCGGGATCGTCTCTGACGAAGAAAAGCTTCGGGACTTGTTCCTTAAGGTGGAGGAGGTCCGAGCCGGCGCCATAGTAGGCGTCCCAGTCGAAATCACTTTGGTGGTTTTCGGAGCCGAAAGCTTCCAGAAGCTTTTCGGCTTCAGGCCCCTCGCCGTTAATAACCTCCCGTGGCTCATCCTTGGATTTGGAGGTAGCTCCTTGGCCATATATAGTCTTTTCGTCTGACGAAAGGAAGGTGGTTATTTGCCGGAAGGTTAGAGAAATCCGTTCGCCGTTATAGGACAATTCTTTGGGCGATTTAAGGAAGTCCGCCCGTTTATCTTGCTTGATTCCGTGAAGCCACCTCTTGTTGCTCTCGAGACCAAGGACGAACATTGAGTTATGAGGAAGTGGAATTCGTTGGATCGATCTTTGTGAGGACCCTGGTGCTGATTCCTTCGTTTTACACTTCTCGGCGCTTGTTTCCATGTCCGAGGGTTCATCTAGCTTTCCTTGATCCTTCTTGGTGCGTAGAACCATCGTCCTTTGAGCCCCCAAACTTACATTAACTATCTTGGATCCCCTCGCGATGTCCAGGGTCTTGTCGGAATGCTCCGAGATATGGTCGTTTCCATCTCGGTAATGCTGAATCAGAACGTGATTAACCGGTTGCTTGAGCACCCCCTGAACATACTCCCGAATGAGTCCAACAGTGTCCGAGAAAGGTAGCAAAGGGGGAGATTCGTCGGCCGGATGACGGTAGATAGGGAAACTATAAAACACAGTAAGTCCGAGATGCTGCTAGAAATCTGGAGATTCCCCGGCAACCCTTGTGTAAGAACAATAACACGTCACAAACTCACCTCCCATCTTCACCGACCTCCCCCTCAACAGCAACCAACCGTGGAACTTCCCCCCCACGATGATACATGCTTCTCCATGCAACTTCCTTCTTCAACCTTTCGAACGCGACATCCGCTAGATCTGCCGGTAGCACATTATTCACCACCTCCGAATCACCCTCGCCTAGCACATCACCCTCGCCTAGCACAGGCGCTTTCGACTGGAACTTTTTGTTGCGGCTAGACATCCTCGGTTTACGTAGGACCGGCTCTCTGTTGACGGGGGCTCTTTTTATCGGATTTTTATCCTGGATAGGCGGCTGGGGTTTGGCGGGGGTCGGGGTGGGAGAGGTAGGAACAGGAGATTCTGCCTTTTTATCAGCTGCTGCCCCTGCTGACTCATCGGAATCGATCGGTTGAGGCGTATCACCGTCCTTCAGCGAAAGGGAATCCAGCCTCAACTCTCCAAGCTCATTCGTTCGCTCGTAGTCATAGTCCTCTCCTTCATGACTTGAGCTCTCTGTATCAACTTCGAGCATCTCTTCCACCCGCGTTCTCGCGTCATCCTTTCGCGCACCTTGGGCCATACCCGATTTCAATCCTTCCACCATCTTGACTAAATCTTCCTTTGAAATACCGGTTGCTCCAACGTTCATCCCCAAACTTGCTGAGATACTAGTAGTATTGGCTGGCCCGGATGCTCCTTTCTTGTTTCTTGTCCTCTCCCAACTTTTGGCCAGTAAGGTACTCCGAACCTCCTCCACAGCAAAATCGTCAATCATAACCCGCATAGCTCTATCGCGTGCCATTTCACTTCTGTAGCCCACACAGTCGGTCAAGATGGTGACCTCAAGCCCATGCTTCGCAGCATCGGCAGCTGTAGCGAGAATGCAGGCATTTGCGATGGTCCCACATATGTAGAGCTCCGTGATGAACCTCCCCCTCAAAGTCTCGAGAAGCTTCGTGTCTTTAAATGCGGAGAACCAAGTCTTTATCAAGACCCGGTCCGGAGGTGTTTGTATGACGGGAAGTAGGGGAGGATAAAATTCGCTCTCAATTGATGAAGGCGCGCAAGGAGGATTGTCACCCTCGACAGCTAGAAATGCGTCGGTATGCAGCTGGGGGGGGCCAACGTAATTCTCTTCCGGCGGGGTGTTATTGGGCTTGGCGGTTGAAGGGGGTAATTGTGCATCGTGCCTAGGAGTAGCGGTGTTCTTGCCCTTCTCCCTACCACCCCCTTGAGCATTAACCTCGGGCGGGGGCTCTTGTTCTTCGACCTCATCCACGTAATACCCTTCATCGTCGACAAGAAGTACGACCTCATCGTTCCTAGGATCCTCGCAATCACGTGGGCTTCTGTACTCGGAACGTACCCAGATGACGTCGCCACCCCTTGCGCGGAAGTGAGGGAGGAAATCTTTAATGTTATCGACAAAGGATGGCTTGCCGGGCTCCGGAGGGGTCATGAGACAACGACCCATGTGGGGGTCGAGGAATTCATTTTGCAAACCAACCAGGAGAAGGGCACCTCGTGGCCCCATTGTTGTAATACCGGTAGGAACGTTTGTCAGGGGGAGCGTGCCCCTTTTCAAAATACCGATCCAAACCGAGACGAAAGGAGGTTTTTTTTTTATTCTTCTTTATTCTTTTATTTGTTTTAGAAAAAAAATGTGTTGATATATTTCGATGTGTGATGAGCCGGTACCGGTACTTTATCCCTAGTGATTGGGGGGGGGAGAAATGGTGAGCGGAAAAAAGAGCTTGTGTGTGTGCGTATGTGTGTGCGTGTCTGTGTGCGTGTCTGTGTGTGTCCTTTTTCTTCCTTTCTAGGCGCAGGCAACAAGCAAGGTAAGGTAAGGGAGCTTACAGACAAGATCCCCGCCGGACCTGGGTGGGAGAAGACAGCTATTTCAACTAACCCTTCGGTGAGAAAGCTATATTCCCGCCAGAGAGGATCTGCCGTGGTGGGCTGGAATAGTGGGGGTGGGGCAGAGGGAAAGGAGAAGGCGAGAGGGCGGATAAGAAATAAAAAAAGAAGACACCGACGGCGACGGGGCAGACAGAATTGCGTTGGAGGACTCTCTTAGGTCTGCCTGAGACTTGATGATGAAATGGGATTGGCGACTGTTGATCTAGGCTCGGAGGGGAGGATCGTGCACTCTCATAGCCCAGTGACCACACTTTTGGCACCAAGAAAGGTATGTTATAAGACTTAATTTCACCTTCCTCTTGTCACTTGCCAATTGCCACTGGCTCTAGCTGCCTCACAAAAGACAATAGATGGCCCGAGCAGTCCCACCACTACGGCCATTCGTGGGTCGATTGAATTAAGCTTGCCCAAGCTTGCCTCATGGTGGCCCGTCATTAGCCGGATCGTGAACTCGAACTGTTTGCTGCAGAGCCACTACAGTACTGATACCAGTGCAGTACCCACGGCTCTCGAAGTGGTGAGCCACGGTGAATGCCAGCCATAAAAAAATCGTCTCCTATCCCCTACAAAAAAAGAAGAAACAGGGGTGCCATCGGTAGGAGACGATTTTCCTTTTATCTGTTGACCGGGACCCGGGTTGGCTCTGCTGGTGTTTGTTTGCCCCCAATTTTTACTATCACAGCCTGTGAGAAGTGAGAGGTGGGGGATGCTTGGTATGATTGAGGTTGCGTGTGGAACAGAGGGGGTGCTACGGGGAGCTGAGCATCGTTGCCTACAACCCATATCCCCTGCATTATATACGAGTACCGGCACTTCGCTGCACACCGCTCAAGTATTTCCAGTTTCCCCAGAGGTTGAGGTATGATACGAGATGAACGCTTTGTCACTGAGGCATGGCAGAGAAGCTCGGCTTATTTATTCTACCTCTCCGCAATGTGGTACCGAATTTCCATGTGTTTATGATAAAGTTAACATGTATTTCGTATATATCATACTCACACAGGTGAATCGGGTTGGCTGTTCACTTAGCATTTGCCAGAATATCCAGGTCAATTCACTGCCCACCATACCATACCACTCTCTGCACCGGCATCTCCCCGTAGGGAAGCCGAAGAGGGTCTACAACCACCGATACAGAGCTATACGGATATCCGCATCACACACGATCACCATCATATCGAACCGGCTATCAGCAAGCAATCTAGCAACTCACCGCAAGCATAGCACAGTCACGACTACCATCGGGGCTCTAATCTTGCATGTGGTAGAGGTTTCCTTTTTTTTTCTTCTCCCTTTCTTTTCTTTTCTTCTTCTTTTCCTCTTCTTTTCCTCTTCTCCCTATCCTCATCTACAGATTGCTGGCAGAAGAACCATCCATCCTCAAATGCATGTCCACGTCGGCTTCACGCAGTCTCATATATTATCAGACGCCAACCCCTCTGCTGCCCTCTCCTACTGCTGTCTGGCCTCCCTGGACTTCTGTCTGGGCGTCGGTGTATCGGTACGGTGGTCTACTGGTATGTGCGAATTTGTCTACCTGCTTTGTATCATACGTAGCATGCGTATTATATTTCCTCCAGCGTATATTCCTATCATACATGCTCAATCCCTTGCTCTCACATACGCCGCTTCCACCCAATCCCTCCCACATCTCCCACACACACACACACACACTCCCATAAATTCACACAATCACACAATCCCTATTCCCCATCCTCCATCGCTCGCTCAGATTCCCTCTCGCCCCTCTGCTTGCATAAAACCTCCCTCAAAGCACTCCCCTTAGCCACTGAGCACAGATTCACATACCTTCCCTTACCCACAGGGAGAGAAAAGAAAAGAAGAGGAAAAAGGAAAGAAGAAAAAAAAAAAACCTTTATCCAACCACCCAAATGTAATATTCCTTCTATCCCTTGCACTTTCCTTTTCATTCTTTCCTAACAAACAACTGGCAGCGGGAGTGGTAGCGGACGCAGCCGAGAAGGTCGTGACAATCATCTCTTCGTAATAAGAGAGACTTACCTCTCCACCACTTCCCCCTATCCCCTTATTCAATCATATGTACCAACGATTCACCTTCCTGCTCAGCTATTGCTAGCTGTTTATACCTCATCTTCTACGATCTCACCGCCAACATACTCGTACATCGTATATACCCTTGTGATATTTACTAGCGTTGCGTTATTTCAAATTGAGCAATGGCTGCAGAAAGCTCAGCTCAGACACACGGCCCCCAAATGAGCTCTCCCGATTCAGAAAAGTTGCAAATTCGGTATCGATATCTCTTGTTCCGTAAGAACGGTTCGGTTTGCCCTCTTGTTGCTGCCGAGGATCTTCCAGCAATAGTTACGGTCATTCCCCCGCCTGACATGATAGGTGGCATCACCCTTGTCCAGGAGATTGCGAAATCATCCGGAGGGGGAAGCCCTGGGCTGCCTAGGGACAAAGTACGGGTCAATGGTACGCAGAGGGAATTCGAAAATGGTGATGACGAAAATGACAGGATTGGAGCCGTTCTCCCGGATCCGCTGCACAGCTGTCTCAGTCAAGCCGGGAAAATTCACACGTGTGCTATCCCCGGTTCTAACACTAGCTCTGCTTCTCAGAGGGAAGAGGAAACTCCAGGCAATGGTCGATTCTACCTTCACCCAAATCACTCGCAGGTCAAGTTACAGAATGGGAATTCTCCGTTCCCGCTCCCGGAAGCCCCTACCGCTCGCGAGTCTCGTCTGAAGGCTTCGGGCTTATTTAAGAAAGATCTCTGCCAAAGCTTCCTCCGCGATGCTGCTTGCAAGTGGGGTTCCGAATGCACTTTCCGTCACGAGACCCCAGTGAGGCCGGAAAAGTGGCAAAAGGCAAACAGTGTTGATGCCCAGGATGGAACTGGGTCTCCAGGGGATGCGTTTTGCAGGCTCGAAACTGATGAAGACCACGGTAATCAATGTTCTTCCGACGGTGGTGAAGTCGACGGCGGCAGTGGAATAACTGCTGTTGTGAGTAGTGCAGCGGAGGGCGAGAGCCACGGCATTAACCCTAAAGGCAAGAAAACCGAACTCTGCGCTTATTTCCACCGCAAAATCGGGTGCAGACGCGGAAAGGATTGCTTCTATCTTCACGAAAACGGATCCGGCACTTTTGCGGGAGAGAAATATCATTGCCCAAAAAGGGGAAGCAACGGTACCAGTAGTCCCACCACTCCCAAGAAGATGGAGGGTGAGTGGAGGAGAGTCGCATCGCCAATAAGTGACACGAGCTCTGGGGAAAAAAAGGTAAGCACTCTCTTGCCATCTTTGAGATTATTTCGCCCTATTTCCTCCCTGATAGCCGAGACTAATCTTCTCAGGTCTCTCAAGACTCTCCCGCCACTGCGCCCTCTAGCGGCTTACTAGGTGTGATAGCTTGCCCGACCCCGGGCCGTATCCAGTCCGCAACAGACCCTCTCAAACACATCAAGACTCACTGTACCTTCTTCCTCCGCTTCGGAGAGTGCGACTACTGGCCTTCTTGCAAGTTCTCTCATGAGCGGCCGGAAGGAGTTGTCACACCGCTACCATCCCTATCACCAACTCCTGCTAGTGGCTTTACGAGATGGCGTGGAAGTAGGACTCCCGCTGAAAAGCTGGATACCCGTAGTATTAAAAAGATATTGACCAGGGAAGACGGTAATGGGGGGATTGCGCTTCCCGGTCCTCAAAACATAGAGCGTCTCGCCGTCGGAGGGAGGTTCTCGCTCCTCAACAGAATTCCCAATGGAAATACACTCCAGAAGGCGTTTGGCGGGATAAGCGATTCTGGAGAGAGTGGGTTGGCTATTACGGAGGGGCAACTGATTACTCTTGCCGAGTGAACATCAGGATTTCACAAAGGTCCTATCATATTCCTGCCTTTTTTGCATTCATTCTCCCTCTTTAACGAATATTTTAACAATTGCTCAGCCTGTTTTTAAAGCATATCACCAATAGAAGGTTCAGGAGGTTCTTCGGGGATTGGAGGGGGGGGGGAACGGCTCTCGTGTCTTGTCGAGGGCGTTCACTGAGTTTCGTTTTGTTTTCCAAGGGCGCATTGACATTCGATGACGTGTCTTTAAATTTGCGGATGTGGTTAGATCCGACATGGCAAACTCTAAATCAAAACCTTATCATAAGCGAACCGCACACTCAATGTCATGTGACCAACCCACCCAACGTGACAAATGAATCTTTTGGGGTCAGATCATTCCGCAGTCGCAGCGCGCCTAGGCATCCAAGATCAAACACCCACCCTGATGATGAAATTAGTATCAAGGACGATGCAGAGGATAACACCGTTGATCCCATCACTCACCAAACACCAATTCAAATACAGGCAATTCATCCGAACATTCCACCCCAGCATCTCCCAACGCCAACGCTACAATCGTATCAATCGACCCATAGGCCTTTCTCGACGGTAAAGTATCCGTCCCCACTTGACAATCACCGTAATTAGTGCCGGAAAACTCGCCCAAAGATATCATCGCTAACACACCGTCTACCTTTCCCCCCACTTTTTCCTGTCATAGACACGAAACTCCAGACCCGCTCCTACCCCCGGACATCTTCAAGCCCGAGGATCTCAACGGGGACCCAGAAGAACTCTTCCAGCCCCTCTTTGGAGCTCCTGGAACCCCAGCTTCACCCCTCTACCGTGTCAACGATCCTAAGAAAGCCCTAATCTACATCAACGGTACGAGCATCGGCAATGGAAGTCCGGATGCCATAGCCGGGTGCGGCGTCTACCGCTCGCCGAATGAATCACTGAACATATGCCGCTCGCTACCCGTCGGCACGACGAACAACAGAGCGGAGCTTTGGGCGGCGCTGTACGCATTGGAATTGATTGCTCGCGAGCCTTCTGCTACTGACGCCGCCACCTCTCCCCCCGATGGCTGCCAGGGTGGTGGCGGGACCATTGTGGACAGCTGGATTATCGCTAGCGATTCGACTTATATTGTCATGGGAGCTACGAACTGGGCTTGGAAGAGGCGGGCTAACGGGTGGAAGGGGAAGGGGAAGAATAACTCCAACATGGGGGAAATGGAAATGGAATTGAGCGAGGACTTGCTGGGTAGGGGTTTGGTGCCGAATGCGGATCTGTGGGATCGTTTGCTGAGAGGGATTATGAATATTCGGGGGCAGATTCTGTTCTGGCAGATTCGGAGGGTTTGGAATCGGGCACATGGGCTGGCGAGAAGGGGGGCCGTGAGAATTCTATCCATTTACACCTCTCTCCTTCTAGCCCCGCGGGGCTAACCAATAGATGCAGAAACTCGGACTCACTCTCGACGATAATCGGAGACTTTGATCGGAGACTTTGTGCTCCGATAATCTCAGGAATGTCTAGTCGGCCTCGCAGCCTCCCCGCGGCCCAATGCCAATTCCTTGATTATTGTATATATATATATAATACATCATCACATTACCGCACATATTCCCACCGATAATAGAACCGAATTCATGCGCTCGATTATACAAACTTATAATGCCCGCATGATCCACACCAACCAAAAAAAAAAAAAAAATCCTTGCTTTTTCCTGTACTCTAGTTTCTGCGAGTGCCAGTGCAAGTACCGGTACCAGAGTACGAGTACCGTATAGTACGATGCCGGCACAGCACCGGTATTATCTTCCCTTCTTTTTCCGCTCCTTTCCCCATCCTTAACTCCATTGGCTCATTCCCTACTTACCGTACTGACCTTCAGAATTAAGCTTTTTTTTTTTTTTTCCTCTTTAATTCCCAATACGCTACCTTATCGTACTGTGCCGCTCAACGATAAGAAACCGGAATAAAGGAAGGAGAAAGGGAGGGAGCAATTTCGTACGACGTGAGAGGTGACCGACTTGGCGTTCGGGGCCGTGTGTATTATCATTTTTTTTTTGGTATTGGATGGATTCCGGGGAGTGTGATGTGGTGCCTAGCTACAGCTAACCAGGGGGGGATGGGTTTGGTTGGCTTGGGTTAGGTTTGGTTGGTTGGTTGTTGGGGTACAGTACAGTACCGTATGGTACGAGTGCCGGTATATAGACAAAGTACCGGTATGGTAGATGGGGAGTGGAGGGAATACTGTGAGGTGGGATGAAGAGTTGTTAATTTTTTCTGGAGATGAGGGGGGCTTGGGTATTTGAGCTTTGGCGATGTTGATTTGTGGAATACGATTGCTATGTTAGTGGTGGATTGCCAGGAGTGGTTGCGATATTCATATCATGAGTGGTAACTCGTAAATTAAGTACCTCACCCGTACACTGAGAGCATCCGTAGTTGTATCAAGCTCTTCTCTTTATTTTCTCCTTTATTTTTTCCCCCCTTCGCCAATACGATACTCCCATCTCCCTAGTAACTCAAGCACCCCACCGGGTCATATCGCGTCCGCCCCGCTCTCCTCTATCCCATTCGGCCAGACGTGTTTGATATAGTCTATTTGAACATCACAATCGCTCAAACCCCTGCACCGACCAAATACTGTAGTTTCTCGACCTTAATTTTCTGACAGATGATACTCTTCGGTGACGTATTTCCCTTGTTTTTTCTCGTTTGTCTGTTTGCATGTTTGTTTCCGCCAGATGGAGGCTGATCCGGTCACTGTCTGGCATGTGTTGTTGGTTTTTTTATTTTTTTTATTACCCTTTCCTTTTGGTCATGTGGGTAATAGGTGGTGCGGTATGGTTGATGCTGGGTGTGGTATGATGCAGCATCACATGATCGGATGTTCCAACTGTGATCGCGCTATCATATCATGGCTGTCACCGCCGTGAGAGGGTGCTTTGCTGGAGAAGGGTGGAAGGAGTGGATTGTGGGGTGTGGTAGTGGGCTTTGCTCATAGGTATTTGTTCTGGAGGTTGTTTGCGGATTGCTATAATACTTTCGCCGGCGGGCATGTACTGTACTGTACTGTACTGTATCATACTGTCGATTAGATCTGCTAGTGAGTTGGAATTATCTTACTGGGTGGTCGTGGAGGGCTCTACCATATCCCTCCCTCCCTTTCTGTTTATGGCATGATACGGTACAGTACCGGTAGCAAGGTTCGGGGCTGAAAGACGTCTTTATTCCTCCCTATTGTTGCATGCCTACTTCTCTCGAGGAGTAGAAACGTATCGCATTCAAAATCCTTCAGAGATCGATCGCAGTGCGAGGCGATTGCATCCTGTCGAGAGGAAGAAACCCACAGCTACAGCTACAGCTACCCGCACCTTTCGTACCCATCGTGCAACAAATATACCGAATTCCCTTGACTCCATCTAACTTATCGGGCTTCACGCTGCAGAGGGTAGCATCCAAGTCCAAAAGTTCCCCATTCTCCGAACGCACAGCCTACTAACATACCATTGGAATAGCTGAGGCTACTCGCTCGTCGGTGATTGGTGGTCGTGAAAGCTTCCTTTGATTTGGAGGCATTGGGTATAATTTCTCCTGCCCAATGCTTCCGCGATCTACAAAGATTCTCAACACTATGATGCCAGACCCCCCCCTTGCCAAAATGGAAATATGCTGGACGTAGATGTGCGTTGTGATCCACGAAGGTTCAATATGCATTTACCATGTTCCGTAAATAGTCTCTGTATCTTCTGTCAAGTTAGTGATAGGTGTCGACCAAGATGATGAAATCTATGCGCCGGACGTTCTTTTACACCTCCTCACACTCAGGTCCACTGCAGTTTGTTCACTCTGCCAGTGCGCCAATTCGACATACCAACGCCTGAAAACACGGCCCGGGGAGGGAAGCGACTGGGTAAAGAAAAGACAAGCACTCCCCCCGACCCTCCGGGGCATTAGGATGCTTTATTCTTATTATATGGTAAGGTATCTCCCTCCCCACAGGACGAGATACAGATCGTGATGACACATACACCAGTGCAATGGAGGGAAGGAAGGAAGGGGGGAAAAAAATACCTCCTCGTATTTTGGTTCCCAGACCTTCCAGTCCTTCACCAAGGCAGTTAACGAGTGCCAGGAATTGGCGGCACTTAGGGAGGAAGGAAAGGAGTAAGGTGTCGTACTGTACAGAAAGTCCGCCACCGAAGAATTTGCTTGGAGAAACTTTAGTTCCAGCATCTTGGTCCCGGTAGACTCCACCTTGTGAGTACTTGTTCTTCTTTACTTGTATGATACTAACCCCCCCCCCGCGCTCCTATCCCACCGGGGGCATCACAATATTGAACAATTATATTGCACGTGTCATAACTACCCGTAAAAAGTGCTTGGAAACCTGTCGTTTGGTTTTTCCAGTTAGGATTTATAATTTTAAGGTATCGTATACGTACCAGAGGAGTGGGGGGTGTTTTGGTACAGGATGGGTATTATTCCGCTGGTTCACTACCCCTGTCCCGTACGAAAACGTCTCCCTGGTTCCTGTGCTGTTCTCGGGTGCTCGGGTAGTGCAGGTACGGTACCTGTAAAGTGAACTTCCCGGAAGGATAACGGACCCTTGGAATAAGCCAACTCCGCTGAATATTCTGGAAGGGAATATAACTGAGGGGGTCATCTTTCATCCTAGAGTATATATCAACAGTTATGGCCCTCAGTGACTTCCCTCCCTCCAAAGACCCTGTCGCTAGTTGCCCACCAGTTAAGTTAATGTAAGGTTTGAGGTATGTTACTACCTCTTAGTTAAGAGCGCGGCATATATAGTATGATAGGGCGGAGGGAAATAAGGTCTAGTTTGGTAGACCCCCGAGAACTGTATGATAATACTCGCCTCAATTGGGGCTGCCAGATATCAGCGCAAGTGTTATGTTCCCCCCCCCCAGGGGGAATACTATCGCTAAGGTCGTTTGTTCGATCTGCCACCTCTTTGGTGCTCTGTCTGCCCCCGTTGTCCAGGGTTGTGTTTGTAGCCACGAAAGAGGAAAGTGTGAAGCATAAGTTAGGTGGCAAGTGTCTGAACGCGGGTATATTCACTTCTATTCAGGAGCAGCAAAGAGAGTGACAAAAGAACGAGTAAAAATTGATATCGTCTTAACGGGTGAAGAACGGAATACGTCCGTATGATCATAGGAAAATGAAGTGCAAAGTGCAGAGTCGACGAGACTTGAGAGAGAACGGAGATAACATAATGAGAAGTAAGGAATCTCCCGCCGCCCCGGTTCCCCGAACAATACTAACTCAATTCTAGTATATGTAACCGGTATCCGTTCACAATCCGTCTTATTACCAATGTCTCAAAATTGTACTACCTAAATCCAGCACATACGCGATCCTTCCAAACATCGAAGGGTCGTGGTGAGAACGCCGAAAGACCAGATCCAGCCGTAGTATGATATATTTTCAACAGAAATGTGAGAAAGAAAAAGGTTTAGACCACGCTTGAAAAGCCCACTCCCACAGACAGTGCCCACGACGGCAGCGACTTCGCGAGCCCTATGAAAATATGGACACAAATAGGAAACAGAAACGAGGGTTTATATGAAAAACGGCAGGAACATTTCAGACCCCTCAGCATGATATGGTGCCTGACCAACCCTCACCGGCGGGGAGCGAACCTCCAGAATTGGATGCTAATAGATATCATAGAAGGCAACTTACCGCGCTAACGCCATTCTACACACTAGATCATTCTAGGCGAAATGTGCCCGGAAACTTTCCCCAACACTAATGTAGGAAAGGTCGATAGGACATGGAGCATGGGTGTATTCATGTAATATCACTCGCTTTTGCTGAGTTCTAGACCCCCAAGATGTGCAAGTATGATAGCCCGGCAAACCATCTTAAAAAGCAAGGGACGCACCCCAGTCAAATGGCCACCCCAAAATCAGATCAAGAGTTCGGATGATGGAATTACCCCAAACACTCTCTTGTTCAACGCCCTCTCTGCGATCCAGGCCAGGTGAGGCATGAGTCATCACGGAGTCAACAAAGCTACCTTCGGGAGTGCAATTCTAGGTTTCTGTCTATATGATGGTGCTTTTGGCGGTTCGTATTGAGAGTCAACTTACCAGTCGAACCGCTTTTTTCACCCCTCGGAGACTCCGCCGGCTGTCACAGCAGCAGTGCAAATCCGCGACACATTCTAACACATGAGTCTCACCATGCTCACCCCGAGATGCGGGGGGCCCTTATAGGCCCCCTCATGGGGAGCGCACTGGAGAAATTTCAAGGCCGTGGGAGGCAGGGAGGTACGTGATTAGACCTTGAAAAAAACTGTTGGCACCTATCATAATTCTCGAAATGGGTAGGATGCTAGGTGGGTTGGAGAGGTTTCCATTTTGATACTACTAAATGGTTACACTAAAACGCTCTGACTTCAGATATGGGCTACGCTAATATTGACGCCTAATCAGAACCAAAATCGCGAAAATACCGCTATGCATCCCTAACCAATGAAATCTCGGAGTTGGAAAAATTCACACAAATAGGAATTCCGATGCCTGTGGATACCCCGGGGCTCTTTGTACAAGATTTCGCTTTTCTCGGCTTGAGCTTACCACTTGTATACCCATCCTGCGAGTTCTTCCTGCCTTTGTTTATTGGACGAAGAGTTTACAAGGCGGGAAGAGTAATAGCGAAGGAAAACTGAGGTGGAACTTTTGCTAGGCTGAGTGATGCTTCCCTGGACCCCAAGGATAGAGTCGACTACCACTTCACCCTATATCACAGTTTCGCTCCCCTTACCAATGACCAATCCATTCTGCGCTCATCTAGTTCCCCTTAAACCTTATGTCCCGAAGAGTTTCCTCCCTCGTTTGTTGCAATTTTCTAGCTAAAATCAATAAACGAGCCCAGCAAAGTAAGGAATGGATATACCATGTAACACGATCTTTGGTTACCAACATGAACACCATCCCCACAGGGGTCTACGCTTCTCTTTTTAAAAATCTCCTAGAGGGTGTCTACTAGAACCCACCGGTATTTAGGTGAGCACAAGCTGTCAGACCCCCATTTCACTGTAACTCTTTCAAATGCGTCCTGTGTCTCCTATACATATCTACAAAGCGTACTCGATACATTTCCGATATCCCGCCGTACAAGGGGATGATTTCTCACAATGATAAAAGAGCAACCCCTTCCTACGCGGTCATTGTATGACTGACTCCCCTTCTCCCGCGGGATCCCACTTTCGCCATTCAAGTCCTACCCGTCCCACCCCACACTCTCACCGCCAGCCCCCCGCTCTTCGGTACGAACAGCGCACGACATTCGACGACACCAGATATGAAGCACGGCATCCAACATTGCTAATTTTATACCCACACACACACAAGAAGCTTCCGAACAGTACCGCCTCTTGGTATCCACCACATATTTGCGTCCCCGAGCCAAGAATCGGCGGCCAGACACGAATCCCATTCCAAGGACGGAAGCACGAGGCCTCCGGTCCAACCTTCAATCCTTCTCTCAACGGTTTTCGGAGTCCGTAGTTGCGGTTCTAATAACCAATAGTATGTATCGCCAGAACCCGGGACTTCAAGACTTTCCCCTATTCTCTTGGCAAAAACACGTTCTCTTTAGGTGTGGCAGAGATGTGTTACCGGTACTTCATGCTGTATGTCTCGCAATCAATAGCCCTATGGAGTGAAAATGATGTCTTGCGCTCCGCTCCGAGAATACAGTAAGCTACGGTATCGGGGTGGTGGGTAATCGGGGGGCGGTGGATTAAGGTTTTGCGCCCAACCGTCGATCACGGGGTGTAACGTTCGGTGGGCGTGGTTTCTCAATACGAGATGGCGCAAGTCGAGGTGGGCGGATTAGAATTGTGAAAGGTTACCGGTATCGGGTCATGGCGTGAGTTTTGCACGGGTAAATGGGAATACAACAGCACTTTTATACGAGGTGCGGCGTTATGTTGTGCTTCCCAGGGAGTATCCACCCATATTGTGGTAAGGAAGGTTTGTGGAATTCCTTAGCGGTAGCGGATAGTCAGGATTATTATTCAACACCGGTGACAGATATATAACTACCATATGGTAGAGAACTACAGAACCCCTCCTCGATAGCTGTCACCTAAAAACTATCCTTCCCCAAACCGCCACAATCATGAACCTCCAACACCTCTCTCCCCTCTTCTCCCTCCTACTCCTCCTCCTTCTCCACACAGCCCCCACCGCGGCACGCTGCACGATAAACTACAACAACTCCTTCACCTTAACAACTTACAACTCACGCACCCCGGAACTAAACAACCTCCAACCCTACCTCTCCTACTCCCAGCTAACCATCTCCCCGCCCGCCGTAAGCGTAATCCCCTTTTTCTACGGCGGTGGCATCATATCATAGAAGGCAACTTACCGCGCTAACGCCATTCTACACACTAGATCATTCTAGGCGAAATGTGCCCGGAAACTTTCCCCAACACTAATGTAGGAAAGGTCGATAGGACATGGAGCATGGGTGTATTCATGTAATATCACGGCGGGCATGTACTGTACTGTACTGTACTGTATCATACTGTCGATTAGATCTGCTAGTGAGTTGGAATTATCTTACTGGGTGGTCGTGGAGGGCTCTACCATATCCCTCCCTCCCTTTCTGTTTATGGCATGATACGGTACAGTACCGGTAGCAAGGTTCGGGGCTGAAAGACGTCTTTATTCCTCCCTATTGTTGCATGCC
>PYWC01000031.1:659977-688848 GCA_003182015.1 Tuber magnatum | reverse complement strand
ATGATGGCCTGGTGCCGCCTTGATATGTTCAATGCCTAACGATCGACACTGTTGTCTCCACACATGTGACTCAAATCTTGGGTCCGCATCGCTCACTAGAGATGTTGGGTAGCCATGTGGTGTGAATATTTTGTTGTGTAGCAGTTCCCAGGTTGCTATTGCTGTTACTTGCTTTGTTGTAGGCAGAAGCCACGTGACTCCTGACAGTCTATCCATCGCAACTAGGATTGTGTCGTAACCCCATGAGTTGTAGAAAGGTTCCGGAAAATCAATGCCTATTGATTCGAAGATTTCTGTGGGCAAGGTAATCGTTTGAGCCTTTACTTCTAGAAGTTTTGTAGGTTCCTTATTCACCTGGCATGTGTGGCACTGGGCTACATACACTCTAAAGTCTTTCCGCATTTCAGGCCAAAATAGGTACTCTGTTGCGTACCGCAAGTTTCGTTCAACACTGTGGTGGCCTTGGTTGTGGATTTCGCGAATGGCATACTCTCTTAATGTTGTATTGCCATATGCGGGGCCTTTCGGGATGTATAGGCAATCTTCTCCGTATCTGGTTTTTGCGTATAGCATTCCATTTGCGACCTTGTAAGAGGACAAGTCTCCTGTGGAGTCCATATCCTCGTTTACCTTCTTCCAAATTGGTTCCTTCCGGTATGCTGCTACCATATGTGCTCGGAATGTTCCGATCATTTCATTGACTGTTTGTAAGGTGTCGCGTTCGTCTTCTATCTCACTTCCTCTGGTTGTCTCGGGTAGGTCAACTTCCTCGTTGTCTTCTAAGACATCGTAAAGTCCGCGACGATATTCTGTCATTGTTGGGGGCATAACTGAGACTATCGTCTCATTCGTAAGGCTTTCTAGCCGTTCCGCTCGCCTAATTGGTGTTGGGCTGTCAGGTCCTGGCATTCGGAATGCCGCTATGGTCTCGGTCTTAAGGTTTTCTATTGGTTGTGGCTCAGGCATCTGGAATGCTGGGGCTTCCGGGTTTAGCAGTGCCGGAATTGCATAAGACCTAGGCCTTGGCGTGGGCAAGGGTGGACGGTCCTTCTCGTGCACTTCTTGGTCTTCCGCCTATGGTTTGTTGCCATTCCCAGTCATTGATTTCGGGAGACTCCGCAGGGTTCGGATCCATTTCCATACTTGGGGGGCTTGGTCCTTCACTAGGTGGGTAAGGGGTCAGCTTCCCCCGTCGTCTAGGATGGTTGTTAATAAATTTGATCTCGGTTTGATGATACGGGCAATGATCCACGTAACAGTGTGAGTAATGTAGGGCGATATGTTGGAGTTCTTCGGGTGGCGTACTTCACAGAGTACACTTGTCACCCCAATCGTTTCCTGCGGAAATTGAGCAGGGGCTTTCGGGGGGTACAGGGGTCTCCTTGGGGTACTCCATATAGGAGAAAGGAGGGGACATAGTGGAGAACTCGTGCATGGGCTCCATTGTGTTTGATTCTTGTTCGTAGACCGTGTTATCCGAGATGTCATCCGATTCCTTCGTATAATCCTTGACATAGAGTGGGTTCAAGTCTGATTCTCCTTCATATATCTGGGAAAGGGCATCAGCTAAATAGTTCGTGCTTCCTGGTGCGTAGACTATCTTCGCGTCGTATTTTCCCTGGGCACTTAGCCATCTCACCTGCTTCCTACTAGGATTCTTCGCCATTCACAGGTGTGTTAAGGGTTGGTGGTCTGTAACTATCGTGAAGGGATTTCCCATCAGTACATTGTGGAACCGATTAAGCGCTTCCACTATCGCTAAGGCCTCTTTATCGGTGGTCCCATAATTCATCTGAGCGTTGGTGAATTTCCTGCTGTGTAGCGCGGCTGGTCGTGCCGTCTCATAAGTGGGTCCTTGTCCCACCCATGCTCCAACTCCTAAATCTGAGGCGTCCGTAACTAGCCAAATTGGTTCCTTCTCTCGTATATCTATTGGTCGCATGACTTGGTGGTCGAGTATCCGTTTCCGGACCATGTTGAATGCGGTCTGGTGGGTTGTTGTCCATACGAATTCGG
Organism: Tuber magnatum; assembly: GCA_003182015.1. NCBI lineage: Eukaryota > Fungi > Ascomycota > Pezizomycetes > Pezizales > Tuberaceae > Tuber > Tuber magnatum. The sequence goes on along the minus strand of PYWC01000031.1, from coordinate 686,832 downwards.
CGTTTCCCGTTAAGTCGGTTAGTGGTGCCGTCAATGTAGCGTGGTGTGGAAGGAATTGGGCCACATAGTTTACTATTCCTAGGAATCGTTGCAATTCCTTCTTGTTTTTTGGCGTTTCCCATTCTGCAATGGATGATATTTTCTGAGGGGAAGCATGGATTCCCTCGTTGTCCACTATGTGTCCTAATACTTCCAGCTTATCTGCAAATAGTACTGATTTCTTTTTGCTCGCAAAGAATTTTGCCTTCCTGAGTCGCTCACATACTTGGCGTATGTGTTTCTCGTGTTCTTCTGATGTGTCTGAAAATATGAGGATATCATCAATGTATACCCATACAAAGTGATGTAAATATTCGCTTAGGAGATCTTCCATTATTCGCATAAATGTTGCTGGTGCATTCATGTCTCCTTGGAGCATGACTTTGCTCACAAAGCCTCCGAATGGTGTTTTGAATGAATTGAACTTAACACTGTCCTTCTCCACGCGTGTTTGGAAGTATGCATCGCTTAGGTCGATCTTACTCCTGAATTTTGCTCGCCCTATCCTGTTAAGGATCTGCTGTTGGTTTGGAATTGAAGGACTATCCATGACCGTGTTATCATTCCTTACTTTCAAATCCACTAGGGGGCGGATCCTTCCGTCTGATTTGGGTTGTACAAACATGGGTGCCGCTCCGGGAACTTCCTGTCGTACAATTACTCCACTTCGTAATTTCTCGTTTATCCAGTTCATGAGTTTTTCCTTGTAGGCTTCTGGGATCGAGTATGTTGGTTGGTTTCGTAGGTCGGTTGGATCCTTTAGTCGAATGTGGTGGTTAATCTTACGCACTGGGGGTAGCGTTTCAGGGACCTTGTCCGGGAATACATCCCTGTATTCTTCCATCAATGTTTTTGAGGTGGCGTCTGACACAGCGGCTCGGATTTCCCCGCTTGTTGGTTTGCATAGCACTCGTAACCTGTCATCTGGGAATTCCACTGCTGTGTCCCCACACCTGATCAGAGCATTATGTCTTTTCAGGAAGGGCATTCCAATCAGGGCATCGTATTTCGCCAAGTTCCCTACCAACATCTCCTGATTTGTCCATTTCTTTTTCCCGATTCCTACGGTCAGTCCACATTTTTTGTGGCTTGAGGAGCGGGATCCTTTCATAGCCATGTTGACTGTTGTTGGTTGGGGCAGTGGTTCCGTTGGGATTCCATGGGTGGAGATAAAGGTGGCGCTAATTATGTCGCAGCCGATTGTTCCCGTGTCAAATAGTACCTTTGCTGGGTGGCCTTCTATGTGAATTGTTCCTTCCAGAGCGTCACGGGGTTTGATTGCCAGCGTCGGTTGTGTTCGTAGGCTTTCCATTTCAACCGAGTTAATTTCCACTTCGTCGTATTCAGTTGCTTCCATGTGATTCGTGCTTGTCTCTCGCTTAGCGGCCTTTCCTTTTCCTTTTTTCGAATAGCAATCCTTTGCGTAGTGCCCCTTTTTCCCGCATTCGTAACACGTGCCTTCCTCGCGTCGTTTCTGTTTCTTGTCTTTCTTGTCCTTGCGGTATGGTTTATCCTTCTTCGTATTGTCCCGCGATGATGCTTCCCGCGATGATGATCCTTTGCTATGCCTTTGCTGTGGCACATGGGTTCGGTAAACTCCTGTTTCATACAGGATAGCATCCTTCCGTTCGGCCCGCTTTACTATCTTGTCAAAGGAATCATCATCCTCCTCCATGGGTTCTACCTCCTGACGTAGTCTGGGATGCATTGCTTCATACAATCTTTGTTTCAGCGTATACTGAGACACTGTTCCGGTAGGCAATCGTCCATGATACATCAAGAGATCCGTCGCGACCAGCGTTATTCTTTCTGTTTTGCCATTTCGTACTTGCTGGATATCCTTGAACCTTTTGTATAGTTCCTCCGTGTTCCGTGAGGATTGGAATCTATCTCTTAAGTACTTTATCAGGGTCGTTCCTCGGATTTTTTCCCCACTCTGATAGTGGTTCATTGCTTGGTGGTATGCCTCCTCTGCCTTTCCGGTACAGAAGCTTCCAAAGTACGCTCCGCTTCCTTCCGTGGTTTTGTCCACTCCATGTAGGGTAAGGTATTGTGAAGTGGTTATGACCCACCGGTCAAATACTTCAGGTTTTAGGTCGTCCTTTTCGCCCGAGAACATCGGTGGCAGTGGGAGTTTGACTTTAGGTCCTGGTCGCCCGGCGGATTCACCTTCAGACATATCGTGTTCAGATTCTTCGTTATCCGAGCTGTTGTCTGAGGAGCTATCTGGATCTTCGCTTGGGTTATCGTCCGGTGGCTGCCTTGCTACCGAGTGATCTGATCCTTCTTCTTCGTCCTCTTCCTTCTTAGGTCTCCCGATAGGTATGCTGTCTTTCTTCGGTGGTTGCGCCGGTCCCTTTCCTTTACTGGGGCTGGTGGGAAATAGCCCAGGAAGGGTGGTTGCTGCCTTCACTAATTCGTCAGTTGACTCACTGAAGGTCTGCTTGGCCAAGTCTCGCGCAAGTTGTCGTTCCGCTTCGTCGATCGCAAAATCGCTCTTTGGCCCTATCTGTTTCTTAGGTTGCCTTTTCTTGGTAAGGCCTTCTCGTGGGACCTGCTTCCCACTCCGAGTCTCTAATGACTCAATCGTGTCGTTTCGGCGGAGCCGAACTTCTCGTGGTTCTGCCGCTCCCCGATGCTAGCTTTGCTTATTGGACTTTTCGTAGGTTGATCAGACCAGGTCCCTGCAGGTTTCTTAACCACTTGCTGAGGTTAAAAAAATGTAACGTGTTCGGGCTAGGCCCTAGTCACGTAGCGGTACGATAGGAGCAGATGGCTTCGTGATCAACACGAAGCGAGCGCTGCTTGCTAAAGGAGGCTTCGAACGGGGTGTAATAGGAGATCAAAGAAGTAACCGTTCAACCAAGTATATTAAGAATACTGTCTGTCGAAGTCTGCTGTTTCCATCGGGGAATCAGCGGTCTTTAAATACAGCATATCGCTTATCTCCAGTATGAGCGATATTGCAAAACATTGTGTGTATCAACCGATAGCACACGAAACACTACGAGTATCAACCGATACTGTGAAACCAAACATAAAACAATGTGTATATCAACTGATAGCACACAAAACACTACAAGTATCAAACGATACTGTGAAACCAAACATAAAACAATGCGTGTATCAACTGATAGTACACGAAACACTACAAGTATCAAACGATACTGTGACACCGAACATAAAACCCTAGTAACCTGTACCGGTTACAAGGACATCGACAAGTACCTTCTTCAGATAGAAAACTTGAACATCAAGGCCAAGCTTCAGGGAATGGCATAGAGGAAAATAGTCGAGGACAGACTACCGGAGGCGATACTGAGAGGGTTGTCTCATAAGTGATACAACATCGATACCTAATGGCTGGAGCACCTTGGGGCTGTCGGCAACCAGGAGGAAGTGTTCCTCGACAGCAAACAGCAAGGACTAGACAATCTATCCAGCTCGTCGAGTTCTTCCTGGCCATTGAAACAATGCAGGGAAGACCGAGAAAAGGAGCCTAAGTGAGGAAAGGAGGAAGGGTGACCTAGCAAGTTCCAGAGGAAGACAGCTCCTAGAACTTTCCAGTCAGCACGGTTCGCTCAGCTCAGAAAATCAACCAAGAGTCCAGGGCTTGAGCATACCGACTGGAAAAAGGCCTCCCAGGGAATACCCCAGAACTTGGTCGATCGACAGCCGGGAAAATAAAAGCTGCACCCAGTGCGGACTCACCAACCACAAGTAGGGAGCTTGTAGGAAGGCAGCTGTTGTTACAATGATCGGACAGGAGAAAGCAGCGAAGTTTAGGCCCCGCAACATGGAGGTTCGGAATACCGCCCCAAGGCCAGTGGTGCACCAAACTCATGTGCCACCAGCACCTAGACTTTGGGAGTTGTTGGATCAAGAAGGGGGATAGATCGGACAGCCAGGAGCCTTGTCTAAAAACCACGACCTATGTTCCGAGCTAGTGCAACGGCTTAGTTAAGAATGTTGCCGAACCGCACTGACTGGGTTCTGAGTGTGGGCAGGGAGAGAAGTACAAAGGAATAGAAAAGCGTGTATAATGGAGAAAGTTAATCCATCTCAAGGGGATGCAATCAAGAATGACCCCCAACCTGGATGCGGGACGGCAAGACTTTATATTCCTTCCTGGATAGAGAAGGTTCAAACCTGGCACGCATGAAGAGGGGACTGTTGCGGGGGGCAACTCAGGGCGCACCAACTCTTTCCTCCAAAGGTCATGTACGGGAAAGGTGTTGGGATAGTGCAGGACCACCTGAGGGCGCTCCACCAGTCTCAGGATGGCACCACTGGTGATGGGGAGTGGGTAGACTGCAGGTTGCCAGGCAAGACACAGGATGGCATGCTCGTCTGAAATCTTACCCAACGGCAGGAGTCGAACACCTAAGGCCGGGTTCGAAAGGTCGCTCCCTCATCTATGCACTGGTGGCATAGACCGGTATGATTATATATCGTCATTGAGGGATAGTAGGCAATGAAAGAGACGCACACATGAGGGACCGAGTTTGTCTGAGGAGGCCTGAATAGCCGAAATTGTGCTGGCACAATAACAAACACCCAAGATTATTGAATGCCCTGATATACAAATGTCTGTTAAACGAAGACAGGGTAACCTTACGGGGGAACCAAAGGGACAGAAAACTCAAGTCCCAACACCCACATATTACAAGTACCCACAAGGCACAGCCCACCTAAGAATACAAGGAGAACAGGTACCCATTCACGGGTTATTAGACTCGGGCTTGCAGATCTTTGTTATACGAGAAGCACTAGTCCAGAAGCTGGGGCTAGCAACGATACAGTGAGATACCCCTGTTAGCATAATTGGGTTTGACAGCGCATAGTCCCAAAATGCGGGAAGGTGCTATACGACCCCTATCATGCTAGAAATTGGGGCTAACTGACATTGTTCAGAAATTTCCTGTGAAGTCATGAGCCAGGGGATCCATGACTTAATAATACCTTTCGGTTGGTGGCATTGCCAACACCGCTTATCATTCATCGAGGAGGCGAACAGATGGCTGTTCCAGGCAGAGCAGCGTAAGCAACACCTGGAACCAGACGATGAAGGAATCTGTATTGAGTGGGATGAGACAGTGGCCTCGGTCCCTGCAGCAAGATACGTGGGCTGAATTGCAGGTCCTGAGGACTCAGAGGCAGTAGTGATAGAAACTCTGCCAAAACCCTACCGGGAGTGTACTGATCTCTTCCTGCCTCAGGCAGCGGAACGGCTCCCAAATCATTATACCTCCAATCATGAGATCAAAGTAGTTGAAGGAGAAAAGCCCCTGTGTGGGCCAATATACTTGCTGTCCGAAAAGGAACTACGGGCGTTGCGAGAATACCTTGACAAGATGCTGTGCGAAGGAAAAATAACACCAACCCAGTCACCTGCAGGTGCACCAATACAATTTGTACCAAAACCTGACAGATGGCTGAGGCTATGTATGGACTACCGCGGGCTAAACAAGGTTACAATTACCAACAAGTACCTCCTACCACTCAGGAGTGAGCTCAGGTATTGGGTAGTCGGATCGCGTATCTTCACCAAGTTGGACCTAAAAGACGGGTACCACTCGAGACGCATTAAAAAAGGAGACGAGTGGAAGACGGTATTCCACACTCGGTATGGTCATTATGAATATCGGGTAATGCCATTTGGGCTAGTAAACACACCTGCTACTTTTCAAGACACAAGGCATGTTGTTCTAAGGAGATTCTTAGACTTGGGAGTCGTCGTGTACATCGATGACGTCCTAAGGTACTTCAAGATGGAGGGAGACCATGTCAAGCTAGTCAAGGAGGTATTAGCCGAGTTGCAGAAATACCGGTGGGCCGTGTCTATTACTAAGTCAGTATTCCACACCAAGACGGTGGAATTTTTGGGATACATAGTGAAGACTGATGGGATTACAATGAGTGATCAAAAGGTTAAAGCTATAAGGGAATGGAAGAGACCTGGGTCCGTAAAGGACATACAAATCTTTATGGGATTTGCAAATTTCTACTGGAGATTCATCAAGAATTTCTCAAGGACTTGTAAACCTATAACAGAGCTATTGTAGGGCAGTCCCTAAGGGTTCGCCTGGGGAAAGGAGCAGGGGGAGGCTTTCAACTTCCTAAAGGAGCAGTTTGTGACGGCACCCATTTTGGCATATTTCTACCTAGACCGAAATACGGTGGTAGAAACAGATGCAAGTGACTTTGCGCTAGGGTGTATACTATCACAATATATAGAGAAAAGACAACACCCGAAAGTATTTCACTCCCGAAAGCTCAACTTGGCTGAACGCAACTACGAGGTCTATGATAAAGAGTTGCTCGCCATAGTTGAAGCATTCAAGGGATGGCGTCACTACCTTGCCAGAACAAGCGAACCTATAACGGTATTTACGGATCATCACAATCTATAATACTTCCTTATGACCAAGGCCTGGAGTGCCAGGCAAATAAGGTGGGCACAGAAGTTAGCAGATTTTAACTTCAAAATTGTGTACCGACCAGGGTCGAGTGGTGGAAAACCGGATGCAGTAAGCAGACAGCTGGAGTACCGTCCCAAGGAGGGAGCTGCGCAAAGCAAGAAGATCTCAATCCTAAACCCCGTATATTTTTACCAGGTCATGGTTATTGTAGCAGGAACAGAAGACGAACCTGGTCCAGGTCAGAAAGCACCTGAGCCGGAATATACGCGAGCTATGAAGTTACACCCAGAAGCTCAGATTCCAACAAGAGGCTCAAGCGAAGCAGCAGGACATGACCTCTATGCGCGGGAAGAGGCAATGGTACCCGCTTGCGGACAAGCAAAGGTAGCTACTGGAATAGCCCTAGCAGCGCCGGCTAGGACCTATGGCCGAGTAGCTCCTAGGAGTGGCCTTGCTGTCCGCCATAGGAGTATGGTCGGGGCAGAGGTTATTGACAAGGACTACCGAGGGGAGGTAAAGGTACTGCTATTCGAGCTAAAGGACCAGGACTACCACGTGGAGAAGGGCAAGCAAGTTGCGCAACTCGTAATAGCAAGGATTCATGATAGGGAGCTCCACAACGCAATGGAGCTAGATGATACCGAGAGGGGCCAGGAAGGATTCGGAAGCATGGGAACCAGTGTGGTCGAAACCCCAACCGAAATAAGCCAGTTGAGGGAAGAAGGTGTACTAAATCAATACTTCGATCAATTCAATCAGGGAAGGCATAAAGCTCTAACAACTGAAGAAACTGTGCTGACCAATGCAGTGGTCATTAAAGCAATGGCACGGAAATTTGATGCCCAATTCCTAAGCCAGATGGAGGAAAAGCGAGTGATAAACCCAGACTGGAAGATGAGGAGGCAGGAGTTAGAAAGGCGTGGAGATGGGGGAAAGGAATTACCAACGCATTGGACGTTAGCGGATGGCCTCCTTTACTACAAGGGATGGCTATTCATCCCAAAGGACGTGGTCCTACAAACGCTAATTGCTCCAAGCAGCCACGACTCCAAGGTCGTGGGACATTTTGGCCAGGAAAAGACTACAGAAATCATAATGAGAGACTTCTTCTGGAAAGGGCTCGCGGAATGGGTAAACGACTATGTATGGTCATGTGACGAGTGTCAACATAACAAAGTGCCACGACACGCAAAGTATGGGTTTCTACAGACATTGGAAATATCCTACGCGGCATGGACTTCTATTTCAACCGACGTCATAATGCAATTACCAAAGTCGGAAGAGAACACTCAGATCACAGTGGTAGTCAACCACTTCACCAAGATGGCCCACTTTATTGGGCTAAAGGAAAATGCAATGGCAAAGGACGTAGCCCAGACATTTCTCCAAGAAGCATAGAAACTGCATGGACTACCCATGGAGATCATTGTAGACATGGATACAAAGTTCGTGGGACAATTTTGGCAATCCCTGTGCAAACTCTTAGGCATCAAGCGAAAAATGTCGACGGCATACCATCCTCAAACCGACGGGCAAACGGAGAGAACCAATCAAGTGCTGGAAGGCTATCTCCAAAGCTTTGTCAACTACGATCAGGATGACTGACACCAACTGCTTCTGCTAGCGGAACATGCCTACAACAACTCCGTCACGAGTGCACATGGACTCATCCCATTCTACATGAACTATGGATACCACCCGCAGACAGAATGGGTGAAGGAGCGTGTAGCTCGAAATCCAGGAGCAACTACATATGCTCACTGGATGAAGGAAATACATGGACAGGCAACGGCCGCACTAAAGGCAACCAGAGAAGCAATGGGGAGGTATGACGAGAAGAAAGCGAGGCCCCAGCCAAACTTTCAGACAGGTGACTTGGTGATGCTAAACGCCAAGAATGTTCGCACCAAGCAACTCTCCAAAAAGCTTAGCCTAAAGTTGTATGGGCCCTTCCAAATCCTGGAACCACATGGCAACCAAGCATTCAAGTTGGAAATCTCAGAACACTGAAAGATTTACCGCGTCTTCCATATATCGTTGTTAGAGCCTTAACGAATGTCAGTTTGACCGGCTCGGGAACAGCCTTCTGGAGCACCAGAAGAGATAGATGGTGATTTGGAGTGGGAGGTTGAAAAGATAGTCAAGAGTGAGGTCATTTCGTACACGCGCAGAGTTCATGGGCGCACTAGGAGAATCTGTGAAATCAGGTACTTTGCGAAGTGGCAGGGGTGCTCGGAGGATGAAAACACCTGGGAGCCACAGGAACATTGGGGACATGTGGCAGAATTGTTAAAAGGGTTTCACAGGGAAAACCCAGAAATGCTATAGATATAGAGGAAGGATGACAAGGAAAGGTTTTCCTAGGCGTGGCCAAGTAAACGTGCAAAGGTTTTTCACCCTATCTTGCCGAGTCCTTAAAGGAGTTTAATTTGTACACTGTTAGAGAAATAGACTATAGAGATTCAGGCCGAACTCTGGGAGAGGGGAGCTCGTGTTATGCATAAGACGAACTGGTATAGCATAATGGGCAAGTCACATGATTATTGGCAAAAGATCACGTGTTTCGATCCCAGGGTCCGTCGAAGTATTTAGAGAATGAGTTAACTTCTACCAATATACAACGCCAGCACAAAACTAGCATTTAGGCCACCACCGAAGGTCGCCAACCGCGAGATTTTCGCTGAGTGTTCAAGAGAGGACTCTCGGTTATCCTGACAATGTCAAAAGAACTAAATCGGCTACTTTGTTGTGGAGATAAACGCAGGCAAAGACCAGGCCTGATGAGGGGATGACGCCCAAGAGACGATCGTTCATCCACACCCAAAGGCATGACAAGATAGAGTCAGATGAGGGTCTACCACATGAGAGATCAACCCTGAGCACAAAGAGGCCTAACCGCCATTGGCGCGATAACACAGGACCATGCTTCCTGCAGGTTGACGCAGACGGATGGGAAATCCACCTGCATTGATAAGTCTGTCATCGGACCTGATCACTTCATATGCAGAGGAAGGACCAGTAACCGCTTGCTACAGTGAAAGTGTTCGAGTGACTACGATTAAAATAAACACTGAGAAGAAAGGGGTGGGACACCCTCTCCCATGTTTGGGGAAATCAGAGTCAAGCAGGGTAAAGGTTTTCAAGGTCTACGAAGTTTGCACAAAGGAAAAGTGGGAGGAGTAGACAGCCCGTGAACACCCAGACACGGAATATAAATATCGAGGTACCTCCTACACTTTTTAGATATGATCAGCAATGGAGAAGGGACCTTATCAATATATTCGTTCTACGATACACCTCTACAATTATTTCTATCTTGACATCTTAAGTGAGCCTTCCTAGAAAATCACTTCGTCATGTATCGGGCCTTAGTCTAGACTCGCCTGTCCTTAGAGTTGCCTACCGTCTAACAGTATGACTAGATATTCAAGTAAAGATTAAGGAAACAATTCCAGGTTAACAGAAGAGAAATTCCAGTTCTAACAATACTTTACATACTGGTACCTGTTCAGCATAGTCTAGCAGTTGTTGCATATTAACTATGGCACCATGTCAACAATTGCTACAAGGTTCAGCGTGATCGAAAGTAGTCATTCAGCTACCTGTACTTTCTACTAGAAAGTTTTATGCTGGGGAGAGAAAGAAGCCTGGCCCGAAATGAAAACCATTAGCAAAACAACTCTGAGCAAGCCTACTGGCAGTAAAACAACCCTGAAGATCATATACAATCAATTACAAGTCGAGGGTATTATCATGGCTTCAGGAGCCATCGATATCTTGTGGGCTGACCAGTATACAGGAGCCAACATTGGCAGAGGTGGCAAACCCGTTTAAGATTCCAATCTAAAATCTGAGAAAATGAAAGAAAGAGAAAAAGATAGAAAATTATCTAGAACTATAAGCCATGACATATAGAGTAGGAGGAGGGGAAAGAAGAAGAAAGTGGGTGGATATGAAACAGATCTTATATGATTAGTTCCGATAATGAAGAGCAGAGAGAAAAGTAGTATGTCAATGTTGGTTTCAGCAGCCTGCAAAAAGAATCTATATTGAAACCTATCTGGACAGAAATATTAGTAAATTCCAATTCTCAAATGGGTAGTTTCATGAGTTTTTGTCCTGGCATAAGATTACTCTTTGTACTATTACAAACATTGCTAGTCAGCTTCCTAGTAATTACCAAAGAACAGTTATAGATTGGTTGAGGGTCAATCAGCAAAACTCACAACTTTGAGATGAAAATAAATTTACTAAATCTAATATAGAAGCGGAGGTTGGGTATTACAGATTGAGTAACATGTATAACATGGACCAAACTCTGCTTCCATTTGAGTATCTAAGTGACTGTACATATTATCAGCAAGGCAACAAGACAATTTGAGTTCAAGGAAGTAAGGCATCAAGCTACCATTCAACTTACCATCCTTGCTGATAGCATTCTACAGGGGAAGCCATTAATATTCTTTTGGTGCCCATTAGCAAAAGTATAGACTAGTACTCTGAGTACCCACAGTGTCTGGCTTACATGGAGCACAGAATGTTAATCATGACTCAGGATGTGATGTCAGATCTTAGTGGTGTCACGGTGCAATTGAGTTGACACAGAATTGTCAGGGTACAACCAGGTGCAACAGGGTTGACACCAAATTCTCAGGGCACAACCAGGCACAACACTATATTGTCAGAATGCAAATGGGACATGATGTCAAATCTGAGTCTTGTTGGAGTATAAACAGGACCTGGACCAAATGCTCAAAAATTACTAGTTCCTGAAGAGTCCCCCAATTCCTATTTTGTGACTTAGATCACAATTGAATTTATGAAGTAGTGGTAGATAGTATAATTTGTTAAAATACTAATATACATAGTAATCCCCTTATTAAACCACTTCTACTGGTAGCATAACTTGAAGCAAACTGTCATGAAGTCAAAACCTTGCCAGCAAAGACCACTTTTATGACAGACTGTAACTCTACCAATATTGATACCGAGTAGATGTTCTTTATACTGTTGGAAAGCTAGCATTGAGTAAATCTATGCTGTGTAGTATGGAGGGCTGCAGCTAGAGGATGCCTGAGTAAACTGGCATCAAAGTAAGTACATTGGCAGAAACTTGCCGGATACTTGCCAGGAAAGATCCCTTTCATAACAGGCTGTAACTCCACAAATATTGATCACAGGTAGACATTCTTTAATCTGTTGGAAAGCTGGCATCGAGTAGACCTGTGCTAAAAAGTGTTGAGTGCTGCAGCTGAAGGATGCTTGAGGAATCTGGTGTCAAAGTGAGCACATTGTCAGAAACTTACTAAGAAAAACCACTTTTATAACAGGCTGTAACTCTACCAATATTGATTGTGAGTAGACATTCTGTAATTCGTTGGAAAGCAGGTGTCAATTGGATCTATGCTACAAAGTGTTGAGTACTGCAGCCAAAATAAACCTGTGGAATCTGGTATCAAAGTCAGTATATAGTCAGAATCTCCCTAGCAAAGACTACTTTCATAATATGTTATAACCCTACCAATATTGATTGCGAGTAGACATTCTTTAGACCATTGGAAAGCTGGAATCGATTAGATCTACACTGCAAAGTGTTGAGTACTGCAGCTGAAGAATGCCTGAGGAATCTGGTGTTAAAATCAGTACATAGTCAGAACCTCTCCAGAATCTCACTGGGATAAAGAATTCAAGTTGTAGTAAATGGATCTAGGCATACCTTATAGAATTCAATAAGGGAACAGAAATACCAGTTAGTTTTAATAGGATCTATGTGTATAGTAGGGTAGTTGTGTGATGGATAGATGTTCAGAAGGATGTTGTAGAGTTACTGTATGCCAGTGCCGATAGACTCAAAGCTGTGGTGTGATTACAACAAAGTACTAGTATTGCAACCAGGCCAAAGCTATCACTTGGATTCAGAGTAGAATGTCAGTCCCTTTTCGCTTTTTCATTCATGAAGTACCAAAAATAGAATCAGCCCATATGGGCAATTGAAATTAGAGGTATGTGGCTTGCCTTAATGAGGACTAGTTTGCCCATAGCACTTAGACAAAATCTTCTGAAGATACCAAGTGTGGGGAGACTGCACTAGATTCTCTCTTGTGAGAAGTAGTTATGGTACCCAGAGACAAGGCACCAGTAAGGATCAAGGTGAAGGTGCAGGCATCGGAATGAGAAAGTACTATAGAGAATAACTCAGATGTGGGCTGGGCATTGGTGGGGCATAGATCAGGTGCAACATTGCATCAGGATATAACCCAGTGTGGCCAGGTAGTACTAGATGCCTCTAGTGTTAGTAGGTATTACAACCAATGTCAGAATACATAGGATATAGGGGATGCAGACTTGATTTCCTGTCTGTTAGGATGCAATAGTAACACACCAGATGCATAGTATTTTTTTGCTGATGCCTGGGTATCAGTACCACAGTAGTGGTGGAAAGAGTTCATTATAACCTCCTGGTAGTTATGAAGCTTAATCCGAAAGTCTATGCCAATTCAACAAATGTGGTTGAATGGCTTAATGAGCAAGTTATACCTGTACTTGAGGGACGTCCTACACTCATAGTATTAGACATATTTGGTAGTCACAAAATGGAGGAGGTGTTAGATACAATGCATGCTGATGATACTACATTGAGCATACTAGTAATACCAGATGGATCTACTGGTTTAGTACAACTATTAGATATTTCTATAAATTGACTCTTTAAAGATATTCTCAAGGTTAGTATCCATCAGCGAAAAAACATTTCGCACCCGGTGCTTCCTGTCTCTCCATGTCATTGGGTTTTACATTTTGTTGAATCGCAATTGACCCCGATTAATCCTGATAGTTCCTGTTGTCATACTTGAAGATAAGATATTAATCTTAATTTCTGCCAAATATGAGCTATTTTTATTAATAACTTACAGACTTTATACATTACAAAGTTCAATATTATTACTCAATATTTCTCAACTTTAGTATGTAAAAACTACAGTGAGTTGTTAACGAAAATAGCTCATATTTTGTAGAAATTAGGATTAATATTATACTTTTAAGCTAAACATACGCAATTTTTAATATTGGAATTATTTTACTCACGATTGGACAGAATATAAAACTCAACGATATGAGGTACAGGGGGCGTCCTGTTTTTTCGCTGATGTCTACCAATATTCTACCCTATATTCAAGAGAGAGAAAGGGGGGGGAGGGGGACTTATCAATACAATCAAGTAGCTTACAACCATTTTGCTATAGAAAGTACTTGAGGAATGAGTAGATGAGGTAGAGGTAGAGGAGGAGCGGATATTGGCTACAGGAGGTCAGCTTTATGGGAGCATGGTAGGGTGAAGGCGGGTCTTATATACTTGGGCAGTGGGCAAGGCATGAGAATGGTTTTCCCAGAATTATTCCTATATAGTGAGGTTGGCATTTAGAGCTACTGGGCTTGCCCATCCGATTGATGGCAGCCAAGATTCTGAGATCTCAGTCAAGGGACTCGATTCTGTCTTATTAGCTGAAGGACTTAGGAATTGGGAAGAGGGGGGACTTATCATCAATGATGAGGAGAAGGAAGCAGAAGAGGAGAAAGAGTTAGATATTGCTTTTGATGGACTTGATAGTGAATATCTTGTCGGAGAAGTAGAGTGAAAAAAAAAGTATATTTAGATTTTGATATGTCTTGGATTATGCAATATGTCATGCATTGGTTAGTCTAAGGCTTGGCATGACTCACTTTAATTTCACCCCATAGCACATCTTTCTTGTATTTGAGTACTTATGGTACAGTATGATACCGGTAGCACACTGCGACTCTGTAGTAAGGCGAGTTTAGAATAGGGAGGTTCGAGCTGAGGCTTTCGGTGCATTGAAGATGCTGTACTGTGCATGTGCTTCGGTAGGGGTGTATTTCTTGAACGGTAAGCCTTCCGGCGAGGGGGGTTTACCTGACGCTGCGCATAGAGGTATGATACGGTAATTTTATTTCTCGCCCCCTGTTAAAAACTAAGCAATAATTTACACTATACCGAGGGTGTACTCTTGTATAATATCTTTATATTATAGTACCATAACAACTACTACTACTATAATAGTTGTAGTGTACTAAACCCACTTAGAGGAGAAGGGAATACAAATATTAATAGTAATTTCTGTTTTGCGATATATAACTACAGCAAGTGTGAAAAAAAAAAAAAGCAATTAGAGTTAAGAAATGGAAAAACAAAACTTAAAAAAATAAAATGAGTAAGAGAGTCTGAGGGGAAAGGAGAAAGAGGGACTAAGAAGTCAAAAACTTTAATTCGGGTATGATATTGACTTGTAACTCTAACTGAATATATCATGCTAGTAGTAGTATAATTTAATAGTACTATCAGTAGGGTATATGAATCTAATACTATCAGCTCTATATGATAAGGAGTTCAGTATATCATCCCTACAGGGTGGTCTCTATTGGCCCGTTAATAGCGCTCCATTCCCTACCTGGAATAGTGTCTATCATATCATACCATTTCTAACAACGAAAATTCACGTTGCTTTGATGCCATAAAAACTCTTGAAATCCACCATCCCCTTAACAGAAGCTAATCTCCGGTCCCTTCACAATAGGTTTAGTTTACCAGGTTAACAGAATTTGAAATACCAGTTAATGAGATATACCGCACAACGAAAACTTAGGCTCAACAGTCCAAGAAGACTACCAATCCTTCTCAGGAACTTTTGACTCAGAATCCCCAGATTACCTGGTTCGCAGCGGTGGTGGATTCCAAGAGTTTTAATGGTACTATATGTATCACCCACTCCCCCACATGATTTATTAAAGTTACAGCTATTTTGAGGGGGTGACTTCTCTAGATAGGGTATATCACAGAGTTCTCGCAGGTGCACTGCCAGTGCCCGAGATATGAGCATGCAGGAGTACCAAAACTGGGGTATTTTTAGGACAGAGGCATGTGCCGTCGGACGCTAGGACAACGCCCCTCTCAGATACCAGGAACTGGCACGAGATGATGGATATAAGGAATTCTGGCCCCATTGTATCTACTACTGCTACTACTACTACTGCTCAGTCGGAGACCTAGCGGCAAGCCCAAGAGTGACAAATTCGTCTTACGAAACGAGAAGGAAGGATGTCGGAGTTCACCACCTTTATTCACACCATGAGCAACTCGAAAAGTCACAAAAAAAAATCAATACATGCTCGCTCAGAAGCCACAGTCAGCAAAAAATTGCAGATTCAGGTCGTGGCTTTTATGCGGGAACGGATTCCAACGAACACACAACCAGAGGCGGCTAGCTAACCCACTCCTCTCCATTTCTCACATGATACTGCCGAGGTGGAGAAACCTATGATATTTTCTTCCCAGAAGACTGGCGTAGCTGGGAAAAACCCCTCGCCGGACGCCGCGGTCATGGGGCGCCGAAAACGGGCGGTAGGAAGGATGGAGGAGTATGATATTGGGGTTGCTACTGGATGGGAAGTGTGGTACCAACCTACGATTCTAGAAAAACAGACTCTGTCAAATTCCACAGCTATAGGCTGCCAGGAAGGAAGGAAGGAAGGAGGGTGTATGAGGGGTCGGTGGTCAAGTTCTTGCTAGAACGAAAAGGTGCCAATCCCAGTACGCAAAAATCTACTCTGCCGGAGACCACCTTTGTGGACTGTCAGGACCGGGTGTAAGGGAGCACAGTACAGTATTGGAGGTTCCGTTGGTGTGTGTATCAACCAGCTCATTGGTAAGCAATGTCTCGTATTGTTATTTACTTATCTACTTTTTCCAGAAAACGACGTCAATTCAAGTGACGCAGTGTAAGGACCCGCACCACTATCCGCAGTAGTAATAGATGTTGAATTTCCATACACCACACTAAACATTTGAAAGCGGAATTTGGCGATTCACCCAATAGCAAGACCTCACATATGCCGGAACCTTTGGAGCCATATATCATATCATACTAATGCTACCAACTCGACGAAGCCAAGCGAATGATGAAGAACGGTAAAGATCCTACTGTTCTTGAACAATGCATCTCTTGTCCCCGGGTGTAGTTACTGCTCCGCCATATCCGATATGGTAATGCGTTGCACCCTCTCCTATTTTCCGTTTGACAATACTTGTAATCATAAATATTTCGCTTCATGTAGGGGGAGACTCAGCGCAATAATCCGACAGCCCACATACCAATATCGGAACTCTCGCTCCTCTCCCTAATGATAGAGCAACAGAAGGACACAAGATATCAAAAATCGATTTCCGAGAATTGCTCGAGAATCGGAAAAAGACAATCCAAAAAGCCGGTTTCCTCTGAATGGGTTTTGGTAGGACCTGGCGGATATTGGTTCTAGTTTTGAGTGGCAGCGTTAGGAGCGCAAGCGATTTGGCCCCGCAGTCGGTGTTCGTCTATGGCTGCCTCCACATTATCGTCACCCCAGTCGATAGATTTTTTCTGAGGCACGGTGGTTTTCAACTATAAGCCTGGTGCTCCCATGTCCCATCCCTCACTCTAGATTTCTTCCATTTTCCCCTTCTTTCTCCCAAGATAGAAGTACGAGACACTTACCATTCACTCACTATCCACCAGGTCTAGATCATTATATTCCCATACAGCGACTTTAACCCAGTCATACTTTATCACTCGATCACGCTCTTGGGTTCGAACGGTAGGCCCACATAGTGTACAGTACGACGACATCACATCATAATACAGTACAATACAGTACAATAACTTACCATAAGTTCACCAGGAACCATTAGCCGGCCCTTATGGTGCATAAAAAAAAATCGCCGTAGAGCTCAACAGATCTCAATGGAGATGTAAGAGGGTGAAGTGTTCATACATGGCATAGAGAGGAAGAGAAAACCAAATTTAATAGCCGGTTCCCCTCCTATTTCGCTTCACTCATGGTCGGTAAAAGCAAGCGTCACACGACTTTTTTTTTTATATATATACAGTAATAGTTTGTGACTAAAACCCCAACATAGAAGAAAGTGAAATGCTCCTTATCTATACAACATAGAAAATTAATATACATGTTATATTATCACTACAATTGAAGTCTACAAAATCTACACTTCCGACAATAGAGTCCAATGAAATATTTAAAGAATCAGAATATGATCCAAGTCCTGATTAGCGCTACTACCCTCTATTTCCCCTGTTATAATACCATATGTTCGTACCCAATTCATTGCCCCATAGTAGGAATTTCTAACACAGAGATTTCATCTCTATTTTGTAGTAATTGGTGTTCAATTACGGTTATAGTCGCCTTACTAGTGTTGTAAGCTCAAGTATTAATACAGCTTGAAACAACAAGCCTGTGTCCAATCTAAGTGTAGAGGTATTGTTTGAGTGAAATATGGCTGACAACTTGCATCCCGCGTCCTGATTTACAAATTTTTCTTATACTGCATCACAAACTATCACTGTTTATATATAAAAATTAAAAAAAGCGTCACACTTGCTTTTGCGACTATGAGCGAAGTGAAATAGGAGGTGAACCGGCTATTGCTTTCTCAAGTATACAATTAGCCCCGAGCATTACGGATAAGGATATAATACTGCCGGTCCAACTAGGCACTTCCTCAGCCTCATCCTCCTTCCCACAATCCTTCCTCCTCCTCATATGCTACGAAGCCTCACCACCACCACCCCTACGACTTTTGTCTAGCCATCCCCCAAACTCCGCTAACTAACTATCCAAAACCCACTCGTCATACAGAAGTCTAATCAGCCAGCACTCCCGTGGACACGGGCCTTACGGAAAAAGACGCCATTTCCCGGCATCGAATTCTATAGCGAGAGGTATCGTTTTCCGGCATCGTACCTTACAAATATAATTTAAGGTATCATAAGGTGTAACTTAAGGTATCATACGATCCCGGCACCAAAGACCGTGAGCAGGCTGGCACTCTGCACCGAAAATACATGACCCTCAGGACCCACAACCCATCCAAAAACAAGACAGAGTTAATCAAAGTAGTACTATGTGCTTTATGACTGCCTAGCCTACTTTAGTAAAAATTGTGTGATTTTTGTTACCCTTGTGTGAGTGCTAATGGCTAAAGATTTGTTCTATCAGATGTTGCAATGTATAATATGGTAACCTCTTCCACAGAAAACTGGTATAGATTTGAGGTATCTTTTGTCCATCCCAAATGCTTCTGATGCTTCCTTCTCTCTCACAAAGTCTATTGATAGAGCTTGATTTCTTATCAGAACAAATTCCAGACGACTCTAAGGGATTTATCAAAGTGATCGAGGTAGGACCTAGGATGTCAAGTCGCTCATTTTCAGTGCGAAATGCAAACCCACTCATGACTTGATGCCAGGCTCCTACAGTAACGTATCGCATTACTAAACAAGAATAGTGCTAGCACCTCGCTCTCTTCTGTCCAAAGTTGCGAAAAACGTCCCTTACTTGTATCCGTTAAGTGGTCTACTGATTCCCCAATAATAACAGGCTTCTCAAAGTCCACACTACTTTTTTTCTTCCAGGTTTTCGCCCCCCCCTCACCCCTCATTTCCAACCTGCCTCTAGGCCGTTCATTCACTAAAGAGTCTTTTTTTTTTTTTCCCTTTCTCCGGACTCATTTATTTTTCCATTCCTAGATTCCCGTATATATTAATACATGGGGAAAACGCACATCAGCCTTCTTACCCTCCACCGCATCGTACACTCCCATGACCCCAGAAAGGGGAAGGTGGGTCCACCAAGAACGGCCATGGGTGCTTCTACAGATCAAACCAATCACAAAGGAGCCAAGCAATCGACTGGCAATCCCGAGACCAGAAACGGTATAATACCCCGGAAGAGCTTCCTTAACCGTCTACCGGCGGACGGGAGTAGACCCGGCATTCTGGCGAACAATGAACCCATCGGCAGTGAGAATATGGACGATTGGGCCTATACATGACTGGGGGATGCCGATTGTGCACCCAAGTACCATAGTGGATACGGTAGTCAACGCCAGTATGATACGACATCAGGAGAAATTCGGCACATCATAGCCCTCTCACACACTCCAAGTTCAAACGGGAAAGAATCTCCCCGTGCATTTCCATTACTTGTATCATGGTCATTCGCCATATAGCACATCTGGATGCACTGTACCGTATCGGTACTGTACCTATCATGTTAGGACTTCAAGTGGTGAACGTGTTGATCAAACCCACATAGTGTGAAACCCCAACCCCAGCACCAACCCCCCCTACTCCCTTCACTTCCCCTGCTCCCGGCGCCATCTCCAACTGTATTCTCTAAAAATCTGCAAATAAGATTGGTGTGAGAAAAGTGCCACGGCAGTCGGGAGGATTCCTTCGCAGGTCCCTGCTAGTAAACGTGGGTTGAGATTATTCTCCATGATTTGCCCAGTCTGACCAGTCGTTCCGGTATCGTACTGTGGAACACCGGGGTAGATAGGTACTTGTAGGCACTTGTATCTGCGCCTTGCTGTACCCGAGTACTGTACACCGGTCAAGTACCGTACGAGAAAGGAAAGGAAAGATTTTTTTTTTNAAAAATAAAAATCTATCTATCTACTAGCTTAGATACAGTATTCGAATAAACCATGTACAGCACACCCCAGAACACGCTCGCGAAATTTAGTTTTTTCAACCGGGATATTGATCTCTAGATTGGGATTGTACTGTTTCTTTTTTTTTTTTCCTGTTCCTGGTTCGTCACAAGTAAAAATAAAAATAAAAATCTATCTATCTACTAGCTTAGATACAGTATTCGAATAAACCATGTACAGCACACCCCAGAACACGCTCGCGAAATTTAGTTTTTTAAACTACAGTTAAGTCACTATGATAGACACTCTCCCGAGGCAAAACTTTTGGAACAAGGTTTCAGTGAAGCATGGATGAATGAATAGACGGAGTCCCCCGACCCCCAGGACCCCCTCCTAACCACAGGAACGTACGGTAGCCAAAGTAGCTATAACAGTGGCTTAATCCATTAGTCTACCCCACATTCCACACTCCCCGGCACTGCTCTATCACACCAGGACGATACGATAAAACTCTTGGAATCCACTACGGTGTCTCCGGACTCCGAGTCGAGTCGAATGCTCCCGAGGATTAGTGTTTTCCTAACATGGTACGAGCAAGATCAGCTCAAGATGTGCTAGATCTCATTTACCGGTAGACTGTGACTATCGGCAATTCCCTTAAGCTATCAAATTAAACTTATCATGGGATGCTGGGGCAGAGTTAGCGGGTCACAAGAGTTTCTACGGTACCGTAATTGTGATACAGAAATCGGCAAACCCATCTATCAGAATTATCAGAATACGCCCCAGAACCGACCCCGTACTAGGTACAGTGCAGTGCAATGCAGTGCAGTACCAAATAGGGAAATTCAACCAAGCTAACGCTCACCGAAAAAAATAATTTATAATACTCGAGTATATATGATACGGGTACAGTACCACCAAACTTTCACCACCCGCCTCCGGAAAACCCCCCTCCAGTAGACTAAGTTAAGCTGGAGTTGAAGATGCTCCAGATAGAAAGGAAGCGATGTCGCCGGAAAAACCGGCCATTCGCAGGTATCGCACCAGGTTAGACTACCGGTATTGTGGATACCACATTAAATTTTCTAGGGATGTCTTCGCCTATATAAGCATAATTACCTTCCGGCAACCAGACAGAGTCCCAATGTGCGAAAACATCTCGCCTGGCACTTGTACCGATAGTTCCTAGTTTGAATAGTTTCAACTGGCTTTGCTCATATTATTGTTTTCCGCTTACGCATTTTTTCCTTCGCCCACACGTCCCCACATCCGCCCATCCATATGTGCACATTCACCGATTCCTCGACTCATCCATCCATTTCCATTCACACAGGCGGTGGCATAGTGAGCAGTATTGTAGTGTCGGACATGGCTTATTGAAGGCGTTGAGCTGGGAGGTGTGTAGTGGCGGAATTGGAAGCTTCCTTCACCCTCCGGAGGATGGCAGTCATTTCAAATCTGGCGTTGGCTCTTGCTCGGTCGCACAGTTCAATTTAACCATACCCGGCAAACCACAAGAAAAAAACCCCATCCTGCTCCGCTTAAAACTATGCACAGTTCAATGCGGAACTGATTTCATAAAAGTAAAGCCTGCCTAGCTCTTGCCGGCATGTGTGCCATTTTCAGCCCGTGTCCCCCCCACCCCCGCGCACTCTTTCTGAAGAACCCGGCAAGATTTATTGCCCCACTGCAGCTGAGAATGATAATCCGGACACCCCCAAAACGCTGACAAGACCGAGATATCAACAAAGCAAAACAATTTATCGAGAGTCTGAGGTTACAGATGAGTTTGTACTGTCCTGATTACTCAGAAACTTGTTTCTCAAATTTCTGGCTTTCTGAGAGAGGTGGACTCCATTGCCAAAATCACTTTTTTGGTTGTTTTTGGTCGCCTCCTCCCCAGGTGACCGGGCCTTTAATCTCACTAGGGGCAAGGTCCACTGCGGTGGTGGCTCAAGGTGACCCGTCCGTCCATCTTCTCACCCATCCCCTCCCGCGGCTCGGACGCACAAGTACGAGTACGAGCAGACAACACAGTACTCGAGTGCCACAGCTTCATGCTGACATGTGGGCGTTGTCCCAACTTCCGGGCCCCATGTAAGGCGGTGGTGGTACTCGAGTAGTGGTGTCGGAATAGTCTCCGTGGATCGAACACAAGTTTCACAAAACCCGTGATCGAAGACCCCGAGAGCTTGGGTCGGTCACATGGGACCCTGGTAGCAAGTGCTGATACCAAACGTCCCGAACATACCGTCCTGCTAAGGATAGGCGTTTCGGAGAGGTGCATCCTGCGAGTGAGATGCTGTGAATGGTATTGCCCCCAGCATCACAGGGAGGACTGCCTTACCAACCAAGATTTCCAGAGCTCTCCAGAATGGATAGAAAACTGGAGAGATGTCCGCGAATGGCCCCCTCCGTTCCTCCGCGGA
Organism: Tuber magnatum; assembly: GCA_003182015.1. Taxonomy (NCBI): domain Eukaryota; kingdom Fungi; phylum Ascomycota; class Pezizomycetes; order Pezizales; family Tuberaceae; genus Tuber; species Tuber magnatum. Next base: position 664,435 of record PYWC01000031.1, on the reverse strand, counting down.
CAGCCGCACCCCGCTGTCCCGCATCCCGATAATCCGGATACTTCACTGCCCCGCATGAATCCCTCTGAATTCTAAAACTCATTACCCCAAAACCCGACTCCTCGTCCTGGATCACTCGCTGTACCGGACTGACTCTTCCGATTTTTCCCGTCCGGGATAGCGGGTGCGACTGTGACTGTTGCAAACCCCCCCTGGCACACACGACTCCCAACCCTACCGTATACCAGTATGCCACCCACTCGCGTCTGGAAGATGCACCAGGAAACTAATTGATAACAAGCGATACCGGCCCGTCAGATCCATCGCACATCACTCGACACGGTAGCTAGTTTCGGACCATTGTTTCCTCCCCCCACAAAAGAGCACCGGTAGGGATCTTTGACTAGTCTATGCCATTCCGATACCACCCGCCGTTTGGTACCTGGCAGAATGGTGCATGAGAATAAGATAAAACGGTGAGGCTGGGCAATAGAAGAGGGCGACATGATGATCACGCCTTCCGGTACGACAAAACAGTCTCCTAGCAGACGCGGTATCGTGGGGCAAACACGTCGTTGGACATCCTTTCAATAGAACTCATATCGTTACCATAGTTAGAGTATCCAATACCTCCACTTTCCTACCCAGTAGAATAGTGAGAAAAAGAATAAATCCAAAGATTGTTTTCTTTTTCGAGTTTCTGGGTTTCGAGAGGGGGAAGAAAAAAACTCCATCCCAACGCTTCATCCAATATCATACTATATTCCTTTTCAGTTAAATTACTCCAATTAGAGAAAAAGGGGGGGGGAAGGGAACAGAACAAAAATAAACAAGAGAAGGAATCTAACTTAGTGCAAACACAACACGAGCCATGGAACCGATGCCAATTGCGCAGTACTCGAGTAGAGCAGCTCTACAAAAGGGCACAAACCCGACCCATGTGGGGTAAAAAGATTCAAAAGCCCCCAGAAGGCCAGCAAGTAGGGGAAGGACGAAATGGAGAAGAAAAAAGGGACTTACGATACAAACGCCGGTACCCCAGGATCTCCACGCCCTCCCGCATGCTTCAAAGAAGGAGAGGCGGCCAGTGACCGCACCCGGCAACCTGCCCATGACCTCCAACCTGGGCTCCAGACCAGAATTGCCGCAGGTTCAGATTGGAATGCACACTACTCCCTGCAACTTATGTGAAACGTGATGGATTCGCTGGGATACGAACGGGGCCGAGTGCAACCTACGAACCCCAAAGATGGAGAATGTGTGAGTCCGGCTCTCTGAGACGAGTAAGTTAGCTATGGAACCGGTAATCCCATAGGGGTTAGGGGTTAGGGAGCAGGCATCAAATAGAGGTGAAGGAAAGAGGGGTGAATTGGGCCTTGGTAAGAAGTGAGTGCGTGCCTCATGATGAAAATAAGGCACATACCCGCAGAGTGCATTACCGGGCAGTACGGTACCCCTACCGCGCCCCCATTTACGTGATTCATGATCAATGCCCACACACAGCTTGAAATCCAGAAGCAAACTCTAAGGGAGTGTTTGGCGATGACCGTTGCGTTCCGTTTCCCCAATACAAACGACCGTTTCCTTCCGCTCTGAAGGTGCCAAGACAACCCTTTCTCCAGCTAAAATCATCCGTGAACAGAATGGTCAACCCGCCTACCGTTCCCGCCAAACACAGCCTTAGAAAGTGGAAACTTTCAGGCCTTGTTCGGGGGACGACTAAACCCAAGGTTTGAGGGCAGAAAGCGGTGTTTTTGACTGAAGTTGCAAACCAAACCCCGGGGTTTGAAAATTTTACCTCCGGAGTTGTTCTCCCCGAATTTATGACGGGATCGACGCGTTGTCTGGGACAAACAAGCAACGCGTTGCCACCAGTCTACCCTGTGCTATGAACTCTAGGCCTAGCATCCTACGATAACAGTACAGTACCCAACAGTACGAGTAAACTTCAAACATCGTCGAGCCATTCGGTCCCGCCGTTGAACCACCCTTTTTGCTGAAAATTTTCGCTTTACCAAAAGGGAAGCGGCTTTTAGACCCACCCTTATTAAGACAATGTTATTTCCTCAACTATCAATGAGAGCCTGGGCCAAAGGCGTGAGTTAACGTTATTACTACAGTATATCCATTCGAGCACATTCATTTGGGTAAGGGGCTCTGAATTTCCTGATTACCGGCTCAAGATACCTAGTTCCACTGAAAAGCGACTCCTCCCGTGGCGCAGGAAAGGCACAGATATTTGCCGCACAAGAATGAGGAGAAAAGCACGCACTCGAATACCGGTGTGGGATTCAGGTCATATCCAGTCGTGCTCCGGCAAGCGTACTCTGAGCAGCAATTATGGAATCTTACATACAAATTTCCACAAACTAACTACGGGTAAGGGGGGGGAGTTGGAGGATTTGGTCCGCAAACCGCCCAGCACTTCGGGTATACTTGTGCTATCGTCGCCAAAGCCATTCCAAGCTATATATCCTTGCAATTCCTCATCCTCGCCCTCAGCGATATATTTAGGCGGAACTTGAACTCTGTTGTTTATGATCCTTCGGTATTGCTGACGCCGAAATGGGGTTTCGGGATTTTCGCCGGGGCCCCGGTGCCCAGGTATTTACTATATGATACCCTGGATAGTGAAGCGGAGACTGCTGAGATTTATTTGGCCCGGGAGAAAATTAGGTTAGCCCTTAGCCTACCTACCAGTATCCAAGTTCAAGTATCATACAGTACAAGAACAATATTTGTGCAACGCTCACTCTTCAGATTGACCGCCTCCGCACTATCACTAAATCCCTACGGTGCCGGTACAGTACCGGTACTAGCACAAGCATGATAGGAACTAACATCACATCTCACCACCGAGCTCTTATTCACACATTCTAGCAAGCGGCTAGGTTTCATTGGTCGCCGAACACCAAGATGGCAAGGAACATAATGACCTCACTCTCGCAAGATAACGTATCACAATCTCGAGGCGGGAATCACAGATTTCAATTCACAAGTACTCGAGTACTTGTCCCCTAGCAATGTGCTTGTGCCGAGTATTGCATAGAGTATTGCTTGTTCTGGAGTCTCAGTTCGAGACTTCGAGTGGGATACCCCAATGCATTTTACTGGGCGAAACCCAAGGCGATTCGCTTGAACGCGTGACCGGGTCGACCGGTTCGATATCGGATCTACAACCAACCAACCCACAATACCGATGTTCAGCAGCAGCAGAGTGCTCCTAAGTGAAACATTCGAACAGGAAAAAAATCGCCATCGGCCACAGATAACTTGCGTCCAAGATGTCTTACTTGGGAAAATAGCGGGATCCGGAAAGTACCCTTCCTCGATTGGTAATAAATTATCTAGAGTTTCAAACTGAGACCCTGCTTCCCCTATCTCTTTGGACACAGCGACAGACTATGGGATGAATTTGGACACCCAACCCCTAACAATGGTATTCCGGCATGATAAGCAAAACTTTATGTATGTTTCATGTTTACCACACCTGCAAGGTATTCTGAATGGTTGCCCACCTTGTGCACTGTTTCATCCAAGAATGCTGGCGATTAACTCCGATAACGCTGCTGCTGTCGAGTACCGGTAGTCTACTCGTACGAGTACTAGCGGTAGTACCCGTACTTCTGCCTGTGGGGGGGAGCCAAAACGATAACCCAAAAAAACTCCCTGGAAAAGGTAAAAACAAAAAGGACGATCGCAGCCCCCCAGAAATGGTCAACAGCGATCGGCTTTCTTACAGTGGGGTCGGGGAAAGTCCTGCAGCGCTAAATTAAAGCATCGTTCATCACTCCCCAGAAAGGATGCCGAGTGAATATTCGAGCGCACAGTGTCGTGGTTTGCAGTACCGTATCGGTTAACAACCTTTAAGGATAAATTGGCGATGTGCGAGTACTCCTACGAGCAGTTCACCAATCAACCGGTCAATCAATCAATCGAGCCACGCTCCGTCTCCGTTACAACTCCGGTCATTGAAAAAGATTTCCTAATCGGGAACGACTCAACACCAGAGAACTATCACCACAATTACGGGTCTCGCACCCCCCCTCTGGGGGGTGCTAGACCACTTCTTTTCCTCCCTCGCTTGGCCAGGCATTACTTATGGCCTCTACCTCCCCTCCCCTTGGAAGCAAGCGCTGCCAGCTAAAGGAGGCTTCGAACGGGGTGTAATAGAGGATCAAAGAAGTAACCATTCAACCAAGTACATTAAGAATACTGTTCCTCAAAGTCTGCTGTTTCCATCAAGGAAATCAGCGGTTTTTAAATACAGCATATTGCTTATCTCCAGTATGAGCGATATTGCAAAACAATGTGTATATCAACCGATAGTACACGAAACAATTCACGTATCAAACGATACCGTGAAACCAAAGACAAAACAATGTGTGTATCAACCGATAGCACACGAAACCATACAAGTATCAAATGATACTGTGACACCAAACATAAAACAATACAACATAAAACAACCTAGTACCC
>PYWC01000031.1:624551-644794 GCA_003182015.1 Tuber magnatum | reverse complement strand
TTTGATACTTGTATTGTTTCGTGTGCTATCGGTTGATACACACAATGTTTTGCAATATCGCTCATACTGGAGATAAGCGATATGCTGTATTTAAAGACCGCTGATTCCCACCATGGAAACAGCAGACTTCGACAGACAGTATTCTTAAATATACTTGGTTGAACAGTTACTTCTTTGATCTTCTATTACACTCCGTTCGTAGCCTCCTTTAGTAAGTAGCGCTCGCTTCGTGTTGATCACGAAGCCATCAGCTCCTATTGTACCGCTACGTGACCAGGGCCTGGCCCGAACACGTTACACTTTTACTCTGATAAGGTAAAGATTGAAATTGGAGTAGGTGGTAGCTATGAGCGGGTTTGGTGAAAGCCCTGAACAGAGCTCCAAGATTGTTCTCTTAGGGCAACTTTTAAGTGAGAGCGGGTTTCAGCAATGTTTTGGACTACGATAGGACATAGGTGGCGAAGCTCCCTGGTCCATATATGGCAAAGGCCTTTAGCAGAGTATCGGTAAAAGAATAATCGTGGTGGAATAGATTCTGAGCAGTACTGTGAGGAAGTACTAAAACCAGGCTTTCTACCCTTGTGGAATGGCGTTGGGGGATAAGCTGGAGGGTTTTTCTTGGTAGAAGATAGATCTAAGATCCATATTTCTGCCTACAGTCATCATTTTAAGTTAAGCAATAGTATCGTATATGCAGATTGGCTGGGCTACAGTCCCGATCTGAACCCCATTGAGAATTTGTAGCGAACTCTCAAATAGTGACTTAAGATTCGTTTTTGAACCCCACAGCTATGACCCAAAGGCATCACTGGGCTTGTTCAAGCAGCATAAGAGGAATAGGATGCGATTGAGAATGAGAAGGTGGATAGGTTTATTGACTCTATGCCATGGCATGTACTTAAAGTTATCCGTTGTCATGGGGGTCACTCTGGGTAGTAATAGATACTTCTATTATTATTGTTTTATCTCTCTTGCTTTTACTTTGGATACTTTATTGGTTTCTGTACTGTATTCCGTTTTCATAATCCTAACAGTGTTTTTCGAGGAGCGCCAAGGCTTGTGCCCACTCACTTTTTCAACCCCACTTGTATCTTGATCTTTGATAGCAATTTCTTTCAACCTTGGGGCCGATGCCCCTATCGAGCATTAAACTTGTCACCGCCTTGACAGGCTCCAGAGGCAATCGAGGCATATGCTCCCGCTCAATCCGTGCACAGCGCCCCTTGCTCCTACGAGCGCTAGTTTGTTTTCCCAGGACCATCAATAATATATTCGAGTACTTGAGTATCATAGGTGTGGCCGTCCAATCTGCACATGACATCACTCTCACCAGATACCGGTGCCTTGAACCAAAGCCTTCTAGACAGCTCGAACACTACGAGTAACGTACTTTGTTGTGGGTCCGCTGTAGCCATTCCGGACCGGGTCCCAGCGCCTGACGCGAAGACACGGGCACCAATAAGTTGTGGTTTGTGAAGATTTCTTCTACGACACTACCACCACTTCATTCATTAGATGCACTCGTTCCTTACCGCAAAAACCCTTGAGGTCCATTCCCGTATCTCAGCCATCCCTGCAATCTCCGGATCCAGGGACAAAAGCTCCGAAGAATCTTCCGCATTTTCCCAACGGGGCAAAAGATCAGCTTACCGGATGCGTTGGATCTCATCAAATCGTTGTCGCAATTTTGTTGACCTGTCAAACTGAGCCTATAGCTGGCCGACACATTTATTTCCGCTGATTATCTGATGATGGATTTCAGAGATTTTCACTGCGTAGTGTATCATATTATACATATCATACCATCCAGCACGGTACTCCTCGGCCAGAGCCTCAAATGGGACGAAGGGTCGGACTGTTCCGGTAACTTGGGGAAGGCACAGTACCGGTAGGGCAAGAGAGCTTACCCCACTATGTCTGAGGTCGAGGGGCTTTTGCTCGCGAGGTCTCGCCCCATTATCCCGGCTCTCGATTATCCGGATTCCTCCCTGTCCCGTATGAACCTTTGTGAGCCCCAAATTTCTACATACCAAAGCCTAGCCTGGATCGCCTACTGTGTATGATACCGTACTGTGCCGGGCAGATCCTTTGGGTTTTGGCTGTCCGGGGTAGCGGAGCACGACTGTGTCTGCATGTGGCAAAAGAATCCGTGCGCGTCCGAGCGCCAATACAAATTCACGACCCCTGTTTTCGGCTGCCGTACGAGTACCGTACCTGCCAGCTGCCGCAAAGTACTGTACGAGTATCATACCGGTATGATCCTTATAGGAGCGCAGGTAGCCTCAGACCTTGGGTACAAGTAAGGAATACTGTACCGTGGGAACTGGAACAACTGAGAGTCTCGCTAGGACGTTGGAGTTGCCTCTCCCGGTAGAGTCTGTGGTGCTTTGTTTTTTTATTTGTCTTGACTGAGGGCTGAGAGAGGACCTTTTCCGTGTGTTTTCTCCCCTTAATCCAGAGGGGGAGATTCTGGACGTCCTAGCGCGATTCCAGTTTTAAAGTGGCCAAGATTGATGGGGAGATTGGAAAAGGCGGGCAAAGGCCAATATTACAAGAGGCCGTCGTACTTGTTCTCGTACATTGTAGAAACAGTAAACACGCCAGTCCAAGTTCACGGAAAGTACTGTACGCGTCCAAAGGGCGGGTCACGCTCGGTCGAGAAAATCGGGAATGAGTCCGAATTCTTTCCTGATGGCAATTTCTGGCATGGGTACCATACTCAAGTCCTCGTACAGTACTACTCTACCGGTACTCGAGTACTGTAGTGCTCGAGCACAGTACTGTACGGTACGGTAGCGCACTTGCGGAGCCTGGGTTGGGTGAATTACTGCCCAAGCGATGTCTGAGCGTTTTGGGTGGTTCAGGCCCCCCGGCGGATTTCCGTTTGTCGATGACTGAACAGGGTTAGTTGTGCCGTTTGAAAGCACCATCCTATTCGAGTACCTGATTGGCGCAACCATCAGACGAGCAACGGAGGAGACTAGTTGCCTACAAGGACCAGCGGGGAATGATCCTGAGATCAGCTTTGAGCTGGGCTGAAAGGATAAATTACCGGTACTAATGGACGGCTTCAGAACACAAAAAAAGTTACGAGTTGCGAGGGTAAAAGGCGCAAGAGGCGACAGGAGAGGGGATTCGACAGATTACTTGAAGTTGGCAGATGTGGTGTGTTTGGCCTGTGTTTCCATCGGGCTGGGTTGGGGAGCCCCTTTTTTCGCATCCAGCGCAACATGCATCTCCGCACATCCATTACAGTATGGGAGGGCTGGCGTGCGCAAGGAGGAATTACAGCGAGAAGCCCGGAGCGAGAAGAAGGAAAAAAAAAAGGGTTACCCACATGAGCAACTCACGATGAGGTTAGAATTTCTAGCCAGGTACCCGGAAAGACGCCTTTCAGATCGCACAAAAAGCCCCGAAGGGGAAGTGGCGGGGGGAATGGGGGAAGAGAAGAAAGAGGAGAGAAAAGGAAGTGAGTCGTCTTACGAGTATAGGAGGGGGCATTTTCAAGTAGTGTCCGTCCAAGCTCTTCGCGGCCTCGCTACTGTTAATGGTACTCATGAGAAACGAAGAATCCGATGTCGGAATTTTGTGATGGGACGGCATTTCCCTCCCCACCAGAGATGTAGGAATCTGGAACTTTGACGGGACATCACCACTTTCGCAAGTTGAGAGACCAGAGATTAAACGTGCATTCGAGGCACCGGGCTAGTACGAGTCGGAAGGACCGAAAGTCTAGACAGGGATTAGCACGTACCGGGATCCTGATTCCCCAAGTCCTGCACCTTTGCTTCTTTGGTGCTTCTTTTGGTTCCTTTTTTCTTTTTCTTTCTTTTTTCTGTGTTTCTCCTCCCTTCCCAGCCGCGTTGAGAGACGAGGATTTTGAACAATGGGGTGAAACCGACATGTGGGATGGGGAAGAGGGCGATTACAGGTATCATTGTGGGAGGGTACAAGTACTCGAGTACAGTACCGCACCGTACCGTGTCATACCCTTCCAGCAGCCTGCGATGCAGCGCTGGACGGTCCGCTGAGACTATGAGCATGACGGAAAACTGTGCTGGCGTGGTATATGGTGGGCCTGTGTGCTGTGGATGGTGCAAGTACGGTACTGCATGAATCTGTTTGATTACTGCACGATATCGCAGGCAGCCAGAGCCAGCATTCTTTGTGTCGATCGCCATCACATAGAATATTCACCTCGCGAATTCTCGGGGACTTGCAAGGAATGACTCCTAGCGAAAAACTGTCACCAGGGCACCATTTATGGGCGCTGAGTCGGGGCAAAGAACACGGAGGAATACAGTAATTCAGGGGATTCCCGTGGCGAGAAGGGGATGTTTCTTCTTATGAAAGTTTTTGCTCGATGGTTACACGCGTGGGCCAAGTCATGTAGCTACCGGTATTGGGACGAGTTGCAGGAGGCAAGAAGATATATCCTGTCATATCACATCTCTCCAGGAGGATCCCCCGCCACCGATTGATCTTGGCGTATAATCCGTGAGATGGGGGTTTGTTCGTGTGCCCAGCAATCGCCTTGGGTGGGCAGTGGGAGCGGCACCGGTGGACATCTACGAAGTGTTTGGATGGGGTGCCGTAATTGTTGTCGCTCTAGTGCCCCCGAGTGACAAAGGGAGGGAGAGCGATACCTTAGGATCGTGATCGAAGGGGAGCTCGGAATATCATATGATGGGAGCTATGGTACTGTACTAGTACATGAGTTATGAATAAGGAGGGTAAACAAAGGCATGATGTATAGTTTGTATTGTATCATACACGAGATTCGGGCTTCCAACCCTAACTCGTTTGCCTTTTTCTCCACTGTCAGCTCTCTTGCATCCCCATCCGCTGCTCGAGTTGGCTCTTCTCAAATCTGCAGGAAACTCCCCCGGTTTTTAGCACCACGAACTGTGGTCTTCATACCAGCCTTGATCAGCCTCGTCGCACCGGAAATATATCCTCTTGTCTCTTTCTCTGCTCGGCTTCATTTACGGTTTGCGCTGTGGCATTTACGGTACTGTACGAGTACCCTGTGCCGTACTGTGCTGCTATCGGAATCCTCTCCCCTTCTCCTTCTTCTTCCCTCCCTTGTGGAGGGGTTTGATCAGTGCGCCATTCTGTCCAAGCCCCACCCCCTTCCGAAGACCGTACTAGTACATACACCGTACCTTACCATCTTTGATAATTGACCAGTCTTATCCAATTTAATAAGGCTTTCTTCTTGACCCTCTTGAACCTACCCATCCTCCTCCCTTCCCCCCCCTTCCACACGAAAACACGGGTGCACCCTTTCTCTCGCACACACACACTCTCAGCTTCCCTCCTTCCCTAACGGGGTCCCCTATTACTTTTCCCAATAGGAATCCGCATCTTCTACTGGGGCAATTAATCATTTTATTTCCTTCTGCAATCGAAAAACCGCTTCTTATAAGCGGCGATAGCCCCCGCTCGCTCATTCGATCCCTGACCGAGAACGACGACGGAGCGAGAAGAAACTACCGTTCTTTCCAACACGCCGCCGCCGCTGCTGCTGCTGCTGCCCACCATTTCATCTCGTCCCTCCTGCTTTCTTCGTCCCTTTTTCCAAGAAGCTCTGCAGCAAAACAAACCATAGCGGGGGAAAAAAAGAGTTATTAATAGCCGTCCCGTTGGTGATAACCGTGTAGGCAGCCGCTCTTCTTCGCATTGCCACTTAGGGAGAATTGCCTGCCTTGCCGATATTTGAAAGATTTTATTCTTCGCTCCTTTTTTTCATTTAATTTCTAGCCAGCCACCGCACTTGTTACAAAGTTTGTCGGGGACAAGCAGATTGGGTTCGAGTTGAGAGCTGTTGTTACATCCGTATTTTACCACCTACTTTTACCGACTGCTGCATATTAATATCGACCGTAATACACACAAAGAAGAAGAAAATGAATAGACCTACTCGACCGGACTCCCTCGACTTGCAGCGGCAGCCACATCAACAACAACAACAACAACAACCTTCTCTCACCCACAAAAGAAGTCAAAGTAATGGATCCATAGATAATCCCCTAAGCTCCCACGGATCTTCCATCATCTCGATGGGTTACCCACTGGCTTCGGTTACTCCTGAATCGGCGTATATCGCCGCATCCGCCGCCACAGGGATTGTGACGAGTAATCATGAGAGTTTTCTACAGGACGAAGGAATTGTTGGCCCTGGATCTCCTACCATTCTCGTTACGGCACCCTCACTGAAGCTCATCAACCAATTTCTCGACTTTCTCCTCTATGAGTTCCTTTCTTCGGCCAGATCGACCTCACTTAAGCTCTTGAGGCCAGCGGTTGAGGAGGTTCTTCGCAGTCGACTTGCGGGTGAAGCTATTTCTGGCGCTGATCAGGAGCTAACTTCATACCTTGGAGGAGGGAATGGGGAGGATGACGAGTATTTTGACGAACCGCAGGAAGCGACTGGAACATGGGATCTGGAGGGGACATGGAAGAAGACCAGGTTGCGGTGCATGGTTTACTCGTCTCTGGGGGATTTGGAGGAGGAGGATGAGGCCGTACATTCTGGAGCTGATCTTGAGGGATCGGTCGGAGCTCAGCAATACAATGCTCACAGTGCTATGCCCGGCATTGTTTCGCCGGCGGTGGCAATCTGGCTCACTGCTGTTTTGGAGTTTGTGGGTGAGCAAACACTGCTCGTTGCTGGTCATGCAGCCATCAACCGCTTTGCCCAGAAGCTACCTATTGGCGAGGCCAGAGAAACGACTGACACCAACACTATTGAGAGGCCTATTGTCGACGAGTTGGATACGGAAAAAGTGGCTCTGAACCCATCGCTCAGCCGACTATGGCGACAATGGCGCAAGCGAGTGCGGGGAAGGAGCTCGTTCTCCATTCCCTCCCTACAACGCCATGAGAGACGAGCTAGTACATCCAGTCGGACGAGCGCGAGCAGTCTTACGACAGGAAACATTTTGAGGGGTGAATCCTCTGCGACCAAGGGTACATTTGAAGGGGATGAGGTGCCTGTGGTAGGAATGGACAAAGAACTAGAAATGGGGGACGATGCTGCTACCCTTGAGGCTAATAAGGAAGCATTGTTGTCTCCTATTGTCGAAGCCGCTCCTCCAGCCGATGGAGATGCCGAGGGGCCCGGAAGCTGCAAAGTTGAACCGATGAGTGTTGACAAGCTAATGGTAAGTGTTGCATTTTTTTCCTTCCCCTAAGTGTTCTGGTCTCGTGGCATCGATACCTGGCGCGTTCTATGCTAACATCTCCAAGGAATTGGAAATTGCAGACAAGTTGGAGAAACGCCGCCCACAAAGCTTGATCCTTTTACCCTGGACTACGGAGTCGCCCTTTGTTACTCGTTCACCTGGCATTAAGCGACCTTCATCACTGCCGGATCTTACTCGTGGAGATTTCCCTGATCCGGTCTCTGAAGATGAGAGAGAAAGGAGAGATCCAGACAACCTCGAAATTGCCAAAATTGAAGTAGAGACGGGCGAGGCGACAGAAACTGACCAAACCCCATCAGGAGAGGAGCGGCAGGACTGGCCCGCTGAATCGGGGAAGGAATTAGAGTCTACGGTCGAAACGTGCGAACAATCGGACGACTCCATCGCTAACGAGGATTCAGGTTTCGTGATTGTGCAGATGGTACAGGCTCAGCAAGAGCTCCCGAAGGATGGGACTATCGAAACCGAGTCACTTGAAGCAACCGAAAATGTTGCAGTACCTGAGGGCGACGAGGATCTTAGCGGCAGAATTGGGGTTGCCCACACGTCAGATGTCCTTGTAGCACCGCCAGCATCCTTGTCTCCGTGGCGAGCCTGTTATGAGGAGGTTGAGGAAACGCCGCGTCGGGAGGATGAAGCGGAAAAGGCTCCGGCCAGCCCAGTATATCGCGCTGCTGCCGTTCCTTTAGACGTTGAGTCAATGCACCCCGCCGGAATTGTCGAAGCTCCGCGATCCACAGAAGATCAACCTCCCCCAGTTCCCGAGAAGGCAGCGAGGCGCCTCTCAACTGCACCTACTGAAGCAGTGGGTGGCGCAGTCATTTTGGATGACGAGGTATTAATTGTGACTAGCCGAAGGGGTTCTAGAACAGAAACATCGACCCATCTGGCCGCGAATCTTACTGGGAATGGAAATTCTTCGCACTCTCAAAAGGGGACGTTAACGAATAGCAAACATTCTCAATACTCCCAACTCTCTGATAGAAAGATTGGCCAACTTACCCTGGTTCAGCCTTCTTCTAGCAGTTGTATCTCGACATCGTCTGAACGTGCAAATGGGGTGCGGATGTGGACACCTCCAACAACGCCCGACAAGTCTCGTCGCTCCTCGAGCTTCAGCAAGGCCCAGCGCCCGATATATTCCTCTGGTTCCGGCACGTCACAGTCGGCAAAATTAGCAAATATGGATGAGAGAGAACGTTGTTTTGAGGAATTGATTTCTCGTGGTGATACGATTCACTGCACAATCACCCCTGATCCGATTAGGAGAATAGAGGTACCACTTGCACAACCGCGTGAGATTTAGGGTTGCTCATAACTGTTGATTTAGGGATCCCCACGCTCCCAGACACAAATTACAGAACAGGTGGACTTCCTGTGCAATCCCGGACCAGATGGCATGGAACGTCCACGCACCGTAACGCCAAATAAATCAGGTTCGCGCCCTTCATCCGCAAGAGCCAAGGCGATCATTCCAACAGGTGGTGATGGCATTACCCTGACACATATACACCGTTCGACAGGCTCCGCTTCCATTGCCGCTTCAGCCTTCGCTGGCCCTTTACCGCCACCTAGGCATCCCGATACCGCCATTCAACCCGCCAAAACTCCTGGCGTGTTAGGGCATGTGCCCATCACAATAACTCCACGGGCTGACAGCTTCCGTTCAACGCCTCTGTCATCTCCCAGTGGAATCGCAATTCCAGCGGTCATGAAACAACAGCGGTCTGATTCGTTATCGACTACACATTCGCGGTTAAAGAATCGTTTGGTCGCCCGCGATGCGAGTGGATCTAGCAGCAGTGCTTCTACATCAGCATTGGCTGACTTCTTCCGCAACACGATGCCTTCGGTTGACGGGGGACAAACCATCCGACGGCGCATATCCCGTACTGTTGCTCCTTTCCGCAACACGATGGATTCGGCTCAATTCGACGCTGCCCGAGATCCTGAACGAACTGAAACGGTGGATTCAATTGCTAATGGCCTTGGGTTTACAATGAACGGTGCGCCCGAGGATTCTTACCAATCGCCCTTTTCCTCCTCTACTGCTCTTCTTCGGAGCAACTCTGAGCGAGCTCACGATTACGGAAGCATGCCACGGCGAAAGCAAACCAGGGTTATGGACTCGTACACGATCGATATCGAAGAGCTGGACGATGACCCGGATCTGGATGGGCTCGAATTGGTGATTCCTAGGAGGAAAGAAGAGAGTCTGATTGACTTCCTGAGGAACGTTGCGCCGCCACCCCAGCCCCCAACCCCCCCAGAGGACCCCAAGGACAAGATGGTGCAAAAGAAGGGCAGTTCGGTCAGCCTGATAGGTCGGCTCGGCCGCTCATCAATCCGCAAGAACTCGGTCGCTTCAAACGCGGATAGGGTCATCCCGATGGTTCCCCAACTCCCCGCTCTGCTGGACGGACCAGGAAAGCGCGTCCCATTGCTCTCAGACACGGACCACATGTCACCGCGCCACTCGAGCAACGTACCGCCATCACCATTATCGGTCATGCGCCATGACTCCTACCGACCAACTTCCAATCTGAGAGAAAACCGAATGATGGGCAACGGCGGTGTGCAAGTACGGACCCGGTATCAAGCCAGGGGTGCCCGAGTGGAGCGAGACGACACAAACAGCTTGTTGGACTTCCTGAGGTACACCCCACCTCCGCAGTCCATGCAATCAGATGCTCCCCCGTCGATGCATAAGGAGGAAGGAGGTTCTCCAAGGTTTAAGCTTTCGTTTGGGAGGAAGCCGAAAAGGAATGAAGTGTATTAGGCTTCGTATTTTACTTGCATATTTCCCGCTCCCCTTCCCGGTCGTTCATTTTGTGTAATGACTTTTTCCTTTTTTTCGCCTTTCCTGCCTTATGTTTTTTTATTCTCTTGCTTTACTCATATATCCTCTCTTACTTTCCATCACGTTATGACCGGTCTGGGGAAATGGAAGATGAAAGGAAGGAAAGTAGCAGAGTTTTGGCCTTTTTTTCTTTCCTTTCCCTCCTACTTTTCTCTTAGCTAGCGTTACTCTACCTTAACTTATCCCGTTCTTGATGGTTTGACTTAGCCAATTTGCCCTTCTCCTTCTCCTTCCCCATCATTGCCTTTGGCGCAACCCCCACTACTCCACACGAAGTTTGATTTTCCTTTTCCTCTCCCTCTTCGTTAAAAAGCCCTTGTTCTCACTTTTCCTATTTTTTCCATCGCGTAATGCAACGGGGTTAGAGGTGGTTATCTTTCTTTGTTTTTGACTTGGCTTTTGACTTGTTGACTTGTTGTATGGTGACATGTGTTGGGTTTTACTCTCTCCCTTCCTTTTTTTCTTGTAGATGTACTGTTTTTCCTTCCTTGAACTGGTTGAGTAAATGGCTTTCGGAATATTTTTGGAATCGAATAGAATGGAGAGTTTTGAGTCAAGTTGAATTGAGAGTCATGGTATGTCACTCGATCTCGATTCTCGATTGGTTGTTGGGTTGACCTGGCCTTTATCGGGCGTGATATTTGAGCGGGGGAAGGGGATTGGTGGGTGGCGTAGAGTCGGTCAGAGGATGAGATCCGGGGGCGTATTGTACTCGCGGGCTACACTACACCAGAAGGGAACGCGTTTCTCCTTTTATATCGTGGTATGGGGTACAAGTGTAGTATCATGTATCAAGGTATCGGATCATACAAGTTGGTATCATCAATGGGCGCCAGGAAGCATATAGACGGCGACAAGCATGATTCCGTGGTACAAGTACGATGGTGTGTGTGGAAAATGTCGGCACCCCGCACATTCTTCACCAAAATCCGCCCCACTCGACCAATCAACTTGTGAACATGCTTTACTGTACCATATTATACAGAGTAAAAACAATGGCGATAATTCTTTCCGATAGTAGGAACTTGGTTTTCCACGAAATTCGCATAACATTTTTTCTTTCTTTTTTCTTTTTCTTTCCCGCTCCTTGGGTACGTAAATTTACAGAACGTTGGAGGTTATCTCGTATACCGTATGTATGTATGTATGTACGTATGATACCAGTGATGAGCTTTGGTGATGCAAATCAGAAGCATCGTGTCATTCTTAATCGGGGGTTAAACACCCCTCGACAGTTGACTTTTTCTTCTTCTTTTTCTTGGAGATTGGCGAGGGGAAATTCCTGTGTGTTTTCATCGTTACTTGCATCATATCGGGCTTGACGGTGTGCGTGAGTACCATAGGTTAAGTTCAGTAATGCGCCATATCATGATTTTTTGTGTATGCGCAGGGATGCGGAGATGTTCTGCTCATCACCGTACGAAGTTGTAGACCGGTACTGTATCCTACCCGCACGGTATGATACTGTGCAGTGCGGTGGTGGGGATGGGATGGGATGGGACAGGACATGGCGGCCGGACCGGTTCGTCAAGATGACTACCAGTTACCGTGGAGTCCATAAAGTTTATGGTATCGTGCCACCAAACTTTGGTGGGTGTGTGGATTACCGGTATGATACGAGTGCGGTACTGTACTGTACTATGTTCGAATGGTCCGTCCGCTGGTTATTGCCGATCGTTTCGATCCGCAGGATCAGTTTGGAAGAAATTGTGGTATGGTGTGGGTGGGTAGGCTACGATTGTCGGTTGGTTGGTGGTATCGTGAATTTACTACATGTGGTGGTGGTTTAGCTATGAGGTACTGTAATGTACTGTGCAGTGTAGTACTCGGGCCCTGCGCAATCTTCACGTAGAGTATGGTGATAGGCCTTCTTGCGAGTATGCTTACCACAATATCAACGCTATGATACGAAACCTTCGGCATGATACCATAACCCTCCCTTTCCATTTCCCGCTATCATGAAGAGCCGATTGCGGTCCGATGACATTAAGACCTTGCAGCGTTCCGGGAGTCCGAGACCCGTCATCCAAGTTGAATGGCCAGCACCCGGGCCAGCTAAGCAGTATCGGCGGATCTCCAAGGATAGGGAGAATAGAGCTACCACTCCTGCACGCTCACCTTCGATAGCTCGCGAGAGGGATCTGTTAAAGCCATGCACATCCGGTTTCTCGGAGTTGGTGTCGTACCGTCCAAGTATGATAGCATATCTTCACCACTCCTTCGTATTCTCACTTTGGCAACTCACAGGAGATATTCCCCCTGCAGCCTCACCTATTGACAGAAACCGGCTATGATACAACCCCAACGATGCCGAAGGGGGGTACCCGCTGTGTAGAAGAGGTACTACCAGTGAGTAGGGAAAAGTTTGTCGTTGCCAACGGACCCAATACAGAAACTGTACTGTACCATCCATACACACTCTTCAAGGATGCTTTAAGTTAGCAGATGAGTGGTTACCGTAGTGGTCGGGTACTATTATCCCCAGCGATCTTTCGAATACTCCTATTTCGTTTCATCGAACCCGCAAAGACGCGGAGAATATTTGAGTAAAATGTGGGGCTTGGAAGTCTAGAGGACTGACTGGTGCGATGAACCGTCCCGGCCTGATTGATGGAGGTTTGGATTAAGGTTATCAACCGAGTTGGATTTTCATGCCCGTTTGACGGTTGCGGTTGACGCTTTATATACCCGGCCTCGGGGATGGGATTAGACTCTTGGGCGTTCACACGGGATAGGAATAGCGGGGGCGTATCGGGGTGACCGGGGTGCCACCGGCGCATAAGGAATTGACAGGTTGGTCGTCATGATACTCGCTCCATTCGTTGAGCTTCGTGAGTGAAGTTTATTTTTTCCCAACACTATTACGACTTGGTGTACTGTGCTTCCGTGATCCCAACAGCAGGACTTGTGCCGATTACCTCCTTGCTGCTGTAGACTAGCTGCTAGCGATCCCTCCTCTCACTCGAGCAACAACCCCTTTGGCTAGTATACGACACGGCCTCGTGGGAATTGCCCTTATCCTTTCCTTCCTGGTGAGCTTTTCATCGAAGATCATCCTCTGTATGTTTTTTTGATCCGGGGAAATAACATTCAATGGTAATGAATTTGTCTGAAGTGTCCGTTCAAGCCTTGAAAAGGGATCTTCTCGTTCGTCTAGCCATTACCTCTTGGGTCCGATTCATGGGTTAAAGTTTGGAATTTTGGGGGCGGGNCTGTCGGGAAGGGCCGGGTTATGAGTTGAACCTTTCATCCTAATTAGCCTCGTCCATGGTTTGTTGTTTTCTTGTATGGTATATATTATTCTCATTTGAGTTCTTTTTTTACATTTTACAATTCGCTTGCTCCTCTTCTCACCCCTGATTGGTACGCCAGGTGAAAACTAAGCACTAAACATCAGCGAAGGAGCCATTTGCTGCGAACATTCCCAATGCAATTGCGATAAAGGGCATATAACGGGCAGTACGCCTCTTGGGCCTGTTGTGGAGACGTGTTCTGCAGTTACTGTTGGTAATACCGCCGGCACTACTCAGGGAAGATTTTGAATCTCACTAACCACTCTTATCACGCTCCTAGAATAGTGGCAGGTTCCAAGACAAGGCAGAAGGTTAAAGACTCCCTCCGATCTCATTCTTGAACCCCGATGATTAGGAAAATCTACTGGGGAATTGGTATGGGTCATTTAGTTGAGTGGAGCAGATATATCCCCAAGAGAAGACAGGTTGCAGATGTTGGTCGCTGGTTGCTAAACCATTCTCTGTTTGTGCACGAGGAATAATCACAACTAGGATATCGGTGACAGCCTTCAAACGGGTGGGAGTGGTAGGGGGGTGGGATCTTGACGACATATATCGAAGCAGAATGTAAACAAAGACAAAAAGCGAAAGGAAAGGGGGGTTAATCTAGCAAACTTCATTGTGTCCTGAAGTCTATATCACCCCCGACAAACTAACAATAAAACAGGAAACAAATACTGTGGGAAATATGAAAAGGGATGAAATGATCAGAATCGGGGTTTTACAGAGTGGGGCACATGGAAGAGAAAGAGATGTGGAATAGAACAGGTATGATACCCGAATGAAGAGTTCAACGTGTCATCACTGGAAAGTCAGGAGAGGGGGAGGACGATGGTAAAGTGTCAGGTGGGGAAAGAAAGGGAGGAGGGAGACAAATATAAGGAAAGATTTCCAATGCCAGCGTACGTAATGGCCCACGCATTCTATATCTTCCTATAGCTGTAGTGCGTGAACATCCACGGATGCGAAGGGGTATCATGGCAGGGGATATAATCGAGTGATCATTCATGATGGGATCCGAGTATGATAGTTTGTGCTCCGGGGTTGCTACTCTAAACTCGAGGCTTCCTCCTGTATTGTGTGGGGGTCGGAATCGGGGGAAGGGGGACACTGCTTGCCCACACTGATTGGAGCGATGGGGGTTTTTCGGTTATTGTTTGACCTATCATGTCTCGCCTTCTCTGTTGATATTAGTACATATATTCAGAGCTTTCACTCACTGATCATGATACCGCTGGATGGGAACGCCTCACAACTGAGAGTCCAACTTCATGGGAGAAACTATGCAGAATATACCGCTAACTTGAACTCGGGAGTGCATACTTCCGTTTGAAGGGGGATAGGAAATAGAGCGCTCCATGGCTGGTGGGTGGTCTCAAAGAAAGTATGCGTTAGAGTATTGTGTTAGGGATCTCCTTTGCGTTTTGTAGTACAAGGCCTTATGTGTCACTTGTCCATTGGGTCTATAGTTCAGTTTCGAGGTCTTGGGATAACACCAATTCTGCAATCCATCTCGTTTGAACGAGGCAACAGCCATTTACTTGCTTCGAAGGGTTTAAATTCCTCATATTGTTTTAACGCCAAATCCGAGTGATCGCCCGGTTTCTGAGGGGATTGATGAGCGAACGTCAGCGCTAAACCTGTGTTTATAGGGTGGTGTAGCGCGTTATGCACACATCACTTGGCAGCCTACCTTTGCATTAGGTGCGACCTCCCATTGCATTAAGACGTCAAAGTGCCGTACAAGGGGCAACTGCTATTGCACGGAAGACCTTTTATCGTCCGATCAAATGCCGGTCGTGCGATTCCCCCATAGCGGCTTTGTGACCTCCTCCATCTCACCCGAGACTAGTTATACGCTGGATAGGCACGACCAAGATGAACAAATGAGATCGAAACCCGAAACCAGAGAAAACCGCGAAAGCCGCTCAGTGCAAGGTCCCCTGGTAAAAACCGCTGTTAGCGGTTTTCGACATTGCGCTCTCTACTGCTACTGCCCTCGGGTGATCTATCACTTACCTCCCCCCTAGCTTCTAATGGGTCTGCGTTTTCCTCTTCGTCCGCGGTCATCAAGGTGAAGTATTCATGCTGATCATCGGTATCCTCCTCCCAGGGAACTTGAAACTTGTGTCCACCAATAGAAAGGAATAAAGCGAGGTCCCCCCTTGCCCCCAAACGGTCTTTGACGAGCATATTGTAACAGCCAATTGGGATGGCCTTAGCGACGATTTCATCTACCACCCGGCCCACCTACTTCATCTTATGACAGATGAAACGGATGTCATAGAGCTCTGATTCTTGCTTCCTAATGCCATAGTCATCGTCGTTTCGGAGATAGAAACACCGAATTTTTATCCCAAGCGCGATCGGAAAGTCCAATGTCTTGATCCCGCAGAGGGTCGTTATTGTGAATGGTTCTAAATCTTCAAAGGTCCTGTCGCCGACAGCACTCTCAAGAATGTCAACGGGGAACTCAGACTCCCCTGCTCTTGTGTAGATGACCCCGCCCCGGCACGTGACGTTCTGTGACTGAGTGAGACCTGAGACAAGATGAGGAATCGATGCATTGGGCAATGGTAGGTCGATATCAGATGTGGCCCGCGTAGAGCCTCGACAGGCTAGGGATGCCCCACCAATGAGAATATGCCGGTACTTCTCTCCTAACGACTTGTGGAGGTTGATTGCAGCAGCAACGATCTCCGTTATTTTTCCGTTACCAGGAGTCGACATCATAGGAATTCAGAAAAACGGTTGATGGCCCTTTTTTTGTCTGCTTCTGGCTGCTGGGAAATTGTGTACCTCAGGAGCTTGCAAAAATCTGTACCTAGTATTAGTCCCTGACAGGTTCCTTTTGCAGACTTACTTACCACTGATTTCCACTAAAAGTTTGAGGTTGGGAGGTGAGAATTTGAACGGAGATTGAGTGAGCGTTTCAGGGAAAATTGGGGAGTGGATCAGGAGGCCCTTGGCTGTTCAACAATCAACCGCATATCTGGCGAGGACTGTCAGGCGCTATTACTCTACGAGTACAGTACGAGTACGTTCAAATCCTAATTCTTTATAGCTTGAGCTAAACCCCTCAAGGCTCTAGTTTCGGCGCAACTGCGAGCTTCGACTTGGGCCGCTTCTTACAGTATTTCAACGTAAAAGCGTCCTCCGGTTCTCGCCAGATGCGGCATTATCCTGCTCCCCAAATCGGCATATAATTGCTGTAGCTATCCCTCAAACCCCACAAACAAAACACTACGGCACCATGGGCAGACCCATCTCGCAACCCTCCACCTAGTAGACTCTATCTACCATCGAAAATTGCTTTAATTCCGCTCCAACGAAAATTCCGTAAACAAACCAAACAACTTATACCAAAACCCTGGCCCGAATCTAATATGTCGTAACTTAGAGCCGTCTTGACATGTCTAAACTCTCCATGACAAAAAACACAACGGGTCTTACTTAAGTAGCCGTCCTTACCCCATTGTGTGGGAATTGAGACGGGGAAGGAGTGGGAGAAGGGATCAAAAATCCCTGACCCCGAGGTAAGGAGTACGGATGCTAGATCTAATCATATTAGGGGGATTGATGCACCGTACCGGTATATATCCTAGAGGTTGGGTGAGCGGAATAGAACGAGACTTGACCGTTATGACAGTGGAGGAGATGTAGGAAAGGTCATAAACTTTGTTTTCTCGTGCTCTTGTACGGCATCCTATCTAGACTAAGGGTAAAGCCGGGAGTATAAT
The DNA here is from genome assembly GCA_003182015.1 of Tuber magnatum. NCBI lineage: Eukaryota > Fungi > Ascomycota > Pezizomycetes > Pezizales > Tuberaceae > Tuber > Tuber magnatum. The sequence goes on along the minus strand of PYWC01000031.1, from coordinate 627,693 downwards.
TTCCAAAACATGATGGAAGCATCCTAGTCCTTGCATAGATCACCATATATCTCTCGGCTCTTCCATGCATGTCCCCGTCCCTCCATACATACCCGTGATAACAAAGGGGGAGTGTCTCGGGGAACTTCTTGGTAAATTATGGTAACTCTAGAACAAAGGAAATCACCTCCACCCTTCCCGAAAACTCCACGATCAACCACAACTCACTACAAAATTTTAGGCAAACATTCACGGGTATTTTCAGTTACACCCGCGTTGGCAAAATATCACGCAGTCGAGTGGCGAACGTACCGTAGGTAGATTTAATAAGAAATAGACATTTCCGATTTCGCCCCGACATCTCGGCCCGCCACATCGCCTATTTTGTGATATCTATGCCCCCCCATCTCTCGTTGTTAAAAGCCCTGGTGTGCGGCCCAAGTCAGAGGTGTGTTGCCCCCCATCACTCCCCCGCTCCGTTCGCAGTCGAAGATACTTTTCTTTGATACGCTTCCTTGCTAAATCAGGCCTTGGGACTATCCTCCCTGCTGTTTCAACTGAGATCGACCCTTCTATGATGCGGTTACGCAACTCTAGAACCTTCAGCATGCTAGACAGCCCCACCTGCTTCATGTAGAAGTCTATGAAGAACCGATCTCCAGGTGAGATCATCGCTTCTAGATCTGGCTGTTGCGGTAAAAGCTCTGCCATAATTGCATACTGGTAAGTGAAGAGTAGTGACTTATCTCCAGAAGGCACCAATGTGTCGATAGTCCTTATTAGCGCTATGCGCGGGACCCCTTGCCATGAGTAGTCATAACCTATAGAGCCAACAAGGTTTGGTGGACGTGTGGATTGCGGATTACCTTCGAGATAGGCGAGGAAATGCAGGTATCGATAAGGATGAGGATACGGGAGGAAAGTCATATCAGGGGTGATATCTAGATGCCAGTAACGGGCAGGAGTGAGCACAATGATGTCTGAGGTTGGTGGATACTGCAGTCGACGAGCGACCCAGCCCCCAGGCTTGCTCAAGGCTGGCATGGCATCAAGCTGGAAATGCTCAAAATGTATGTCGTGGAACCCGTGGCTGTGGAGAAGAGAAAGCGACAAGTCAAACTGCTCTTCCGCAATTGCGAGGCCGATATCACCAATGAGGAGATCCGATCTAAAGAGCCTTACCACCGCGCTTCCTACAATGCACACTTTTATTCCGGCTGTTTCGAGGATGCTGGCAGGGTGTAAAAGCGACATTTCCGCAGGACAATCGGACTGAGGGTTAGCAGGTGACGATATTGGCGAAGGGATAACATGAACAATGGGTGGAAGGTGTTGTCGCTGAGAATAGGTTAACTTTATCTTAGCGATCCCCCATCTCGAGCAAAGCTGAGGCGGGCAAAATTTGTAGTGCAACAACAAAAAAACCCCCCGAAGACGATGGAGAGAGGGGAGGTGCAGGGGTTAAGTGACGTGGGCTTGTTCTCATTGGTTCCGTGGTTACTCGTCCAATCAGAGAGCAGAATTTCATGCATTCTGCTCACTTATGCTCTCTCTCTACTCTTAGGCCGTTTATAACTTGAATATCATACCATCCTTAACATGGACACAGTGCTCGCACCATATGTGGGATCAAAATCACCACTCTATCATACGTTTTAAGCGCTTTCTCTAAGACTATGCTTTCAATACAGTAATAGCTATAAGGCCTATTTTAATTCTAAAGGAAACCCATTCCATAAAGCTTAAGTAGCCCTATATCATATAAGTGTAGTATGATAGTGAAATTAGATACCGTGCACAGACAATATCAAAATTAAAGGGCAACCGTGCTTGAAGAAAAAAAAAAAAAAAAACTCTTGCCGTAGTTATAAAACTTGTTAGAAATACAAGGGAATTAACAAACCTGAATGTAAGATATAGAATATATAGTAAAAATCATTCAATACAAAGTTCTGAAATGGTAAGAAAGAAGAAAGTAAATAGTATATATAATGCTTTTGAATAAGTTATGGAATCATAAGAAAGAAATATATAAAATATAATCTACTAAATAGAAAAACAGAAATTTGAAGAATATAGAGAATGAAGTAGTTAAAGTAAGCAAAATACTAGTCTTTTGAAAGCAAAAATCTTATTAGAAGTAATATGCCAAGTTTATTAATTACTAGTATTATACTATCAATTGAGTAAGTTAAAATCAATACTTATTTAATATCTAAAAAGAAAATATAGTTAAAGAGAGAAAACCCAAGTTTTTTCATTCTTTAAGTATATAACAATTCAGTATACATGAGTTATGGCAACCTGAACCTACACCCATACAGATAACCAAGGGATTAACTGGTAGGAACAGTCAGACAAGTAACTACTTGTTTTATAGAAACCCAATAGTTGGGTCTCCACTATAGATAGTCAAAGACTGAGGTACTTAGATACTTAGATACCTGGTACATTAACATGGACAATGTCAGTGTACTCAAGGACCTTAAGTAGGCAAGTTACTCTACTAGACTAGGTAACTGGAGAAAAGGTACAAGTGTCTAACTCCACCTGAGGAGTATTATAGATAGAGTAACAGGATGAAGTTACCCTGATGTCCTGGTAGAATTACCCTATCTTGATAGTCAGGTTATCCTGCTATAGGAACTCATGTTACCCTGTCAAGGACTCTGTGTTACTCTACCTTGGACCACAAAGTCTTTCAAGAATGTTGGGAAAAATGACTGGAATGTTGTCACACAAAACTATATACAGTCCCAGAATCTGAGATTCTCTGGGACGCTATTGGTCAAGCTATATGGCTTCAAAGAAGTTGTATTCAAAATTATGGTATCTTATTCCTGTATGGTAGCGTGACTGTGTTGGTCATGTAATACAGCCACATGACCCATTGTTATGCTAGAAGATTCTAGCAGGTTAGATAGATTTCCTTGGTATGAGTCAGTGTTCGTGTAACTATAGAAGGGTATAAATAGGGGTGTATATTTCCTTTCAGTTAGAAGAGCACGCAAGCTTGGATTAAGCGATGAGTCTTAAAGATATATCTTGTTCACTATGTCTACTCCACTATCACAAGTGCAAGTGACTTAGATACAAATATTCTCAGGTTATGAGCCCGGGTTTGTGAGATCTTCCGCAAACCTGAACATCATATACCACAAGG
>PYWC01000031.1:590686-623586 GCA_003182015.1 Tuber magnatum | reverse complement strand
TGATACACACTTTGTTTTATGTTTGGTTTCACAGTATTGTTTGATACTGGTATTGTTTCGTGTGCTATCAGTTGGTATACACAACATTTTGGAATATCGCTCATACTGAAGATAAGCGATATACTGTATTTAAAGACCATGGATTCCTGTAGTGGAAAGAGCAGATTTCGACAGACAGTATTCTTAAGATACTTGGTTGAACGGTTACTTCTTTGATCTCCTATTACACCCCGTTCGAAGCCTCCTTTAGTTAGCAGCGCTCGCTTCTTGTTGATCAAGAAGCCATCTGCTCCTATCGTACCGCTACGTGACTAGGGCCTAGCCCGAACACATTACAATGCTACTTGAAGCCATCTGGAAAATCAAACTCGTCTCCACCCAATCCATCTCTGACCATGCCACAAAGTTTGAAACTGCATGGAACTGCCTTGCCCAATGATGTTCATCTGCTGATGATGAAACAACCAATGAATTCCGAACCGCGATGTGAGCATGGACACAAGCAGAAGAAGTCAAATGTACTGTCTTCATGTTATCCATCAACGAGTTGCAGCCTGATCTATGCGATGTCTTGACAGCAAGGAAGACAACCAGATATGTGGACGTTCAGGATTACTTTCTAAGTAGGGCAGCAGAAAAAGAAGAAGGCAAAGAGGAGGAAAAGGTACTATCGGTACCTTACAAGAACAAGAAACAGATGTATTGCACATGGTGTGCAGCAAGAGGTGGGAAACGTGATAGCCACAATACCAATAAATGTCGAGATCTGTTAAGGGAAAAAGCCAAAAAGAAGAAACGGGACAACAAGCCGTACACCGCAGCTGTTACCGACGCTACAGTCACGGTTCTAATGGTGAAAGCGAGGGAACCTCCTACACCAGACGAAGAGGTTGTCTGTGGTACGACAACCAGGGAAGTCTCAGCGGAATGGTTGTGTGATTCAGGAGCATCGAACCACATATCACCCAATTCAGGTGACTTCCAAAGTCTTACGCCTTCCTCCGAAAAGATAGTAACAGCAGATGGTAGAATTCACCAGGCAACTGCATTCGGAGATACTTACCTCAACGTGCGCCTGTTGGACGGAACCAAAAATACTGTCATCCTCAGAGGAGGCCTGTATGTACTCACCTTTCGATACTTATTGGTATTTGAATCCCGATTGGACGATGTTGGAATAAAGGTTGCAGTAGAAAAAGGAAGAAGGATGTTTGAGAAGGAAAGGAGGATTTTTATGGTTGTGGATAAGAAAGGTGGGTTGTGGTATGTTAGGATGAGTAATGAGAAGTCTTTTGTTTCTGTTTACGAAGAACGGCACAAAGCCCTTGGACATCCGAGTGTGATTAAGGATTGTTACAAGGACACTACCCCTATCGCTCCTCCATCAGACTTTCACCATGCGACATGCAATCGGAACAAAACCACGCATGTAAAACTAAAGTCAAAGGACATCGAAACCAAGTCAGCTTTTGACAAAGTCCATTCTGATCTTAGTGGTCAAATGTCCACATCTCCGCTGGGAAAGAATCTCTAGTACATGACATTTATAGATGATTATACCAGGTATAGTTGCATTTACCTGCTAAAGATAAAGGACGGAGTAGAAATTGCTATGAAATACTTCTGGGAAATGGTACTTACTCAATTTGGTAAATGGGTCAAGCGATTGCATAGAGACCAAGGAACCGAATACCTTAACCGGAAAGTGTCAGAATTCTTAAACGCAAAAGGAGTCATCCACACCACATCACTGGCCTACAACCCGGAATCAAACAGAGTTGCAGAAAGTTTGAACTGTACTCTTACAATAATGGTGCGATATATGATGCCACCTGAACGAAATTCATTGTGGGGAGAAGGCTATTCCACAGCAGCTTATCTCTACAACCGTTGTTGGCATTTATCAATAAAAACAGCAGCTTTCGATGAACTATACAAAACGAAACCTATGATTAGTCATCTCCATCTCTGGTTCACCGATGTAATGGTAGACCTCCCAGCTAAGAAGCGAGGAAAATTTGACTGGACAGCAGAAGAAGGTGATCTAGTCGGCTATACCCCCAGTCCCACGATCTACTGTGTTTACATACCTAAACGGCATACTGTGATCGAAGCAAGGGATGTGAAATTTGGAAAAACAAAAGGGGTATCGTTTGAATATCTTCAACAAACAATAGAAAGAGAAGAGCAAGAGAAGTCGGATCAATCCAGTGAATCAGAACATACCAATGAGGACGGGACATCTACCCCATTAAGAGCGACAACACTAGTGCCACCTCCAAATACCTCTATGCCTGGCGAATTCCAGTCAACACCAATTCCTCCTCCAGATACCATCTCCTCAGCAACTCCAGCACTCCGTTGTTCTACTCGTGAACGAACTTAGACGCAGAAAGCACGAGATGAGGACTGACTTCAAATAGAGAAGAAGATACGGTCTCTACAACATCAGATAAAAGGAAACGAATGGGACTGTAAGCTGGAAGGCATAACCGAGGATGAGATGCAACTTCTTCCAGAAAGAGGAGAGGAACTTGATGAACAGCTTCAAAATGAAAAAAGAGAATCTTCAAAGACATACGGTTGTTGGTCACATGTATCATATACCAGACCCAATACATATAAAGCGGTTATGGAATCGCAGGAGAAAGATGAATGGCAGAAAGCTATGCACGCAGAGATGAAGGTACTGAGAAAACGAGAAGTAGGAGTGGAAGTGGAAAAACCAAGTGGAAAAAAGGTATTAACAGGACGATGGGTTTATAAGGCCAAGGTCAAAAAGGATGGTACTATCAAATATCGGAAAGCACGATACTGCACAAAAGGTTTCAACCAAGCCCCAGGCGAGGACTATGAAGAAGTTTATGCCCCGGTTGCTTGGTTAGAATCACTGAGACTCCAGCTGGCAGTAGCTGTCAAATGTGGTTACAAGTTCCGACAAATCGATATTAAGAGCACCTTCCTGTATGGCAACATAGACTTGGAAACCTACCTGGAGCTCCCTGAAGGGTATCACAAACCAGGTAAGGTCTGGAAGCTTAAGAAGGCCATCTATGGACTCAAGCAATCCCCACAACTATGGTACCAACAACCAACCAAAACCCTCGAGACCATGAACCTTAAAGGTACTGACTTTGACCCATGTATCCTCATTGCAAAAAACCTCTTTTGTTGCATTTATGTTGACGATATTCTAATAGCCAGAAAACCCACACTAGTTGATATGTGTATGGACAAAATACAATCCCATTTTCAATGTATGGACTCTGGACAAGCATCACTATTGTTATGCATGCAGATCGAAATCTGGAAAGATAGTCTCAAAATCTACCAGGAACAGTATATCGTGGAGATCCTCGAACGATTTGACCTAAGCGAAGCCAAACCAGTTGCCACTCCTATTGAAGTCCATACCACACTTATGAAAGCAAAAGACAATGATCAACTATGCGATCAATAACAATACCAGTCCATTATTGGATCACTGATGTATGCTGCCGTCGCTACAAGATCTGACATCGTACATGCCACTGCTTTCTCAGCTAATTCCTCTCAAAGCCTACCACCATACATCTTACTGCCGCTAAAAGGGTACTGAGGTATCTAAAAAGAACCAAGACTAAGGGATTACGATACAACCGAGACAACAAGGAGCAACCATTGAAGATCTTTAGTGATGGTTCGTTCACCTCAAATCTCGAAGACAGAAAATTGTTTACTGGTTTGATCATGCAGGTTTACGCAAGTACCGTGATATGGTGATCAAAGAAACAAAAAACCGTAGCAACGTTTACAACAGAAGCCGAATACGTCACACTCGCATTCGCCACTTGCCAAAGTGTCTGGCTAAGCTGAGGAATGTCACATATGGGAATTGAGACTGTACCAATCGTATACTGTGACAACACAGCAGTCATTAAGCTTACCGAAAACGTGGACGTTTCCAACTGAACGAAACATATTGACGTTCAGCACCACTACACTAGAGAGCTACGGGAAGTGGGGAAGATAGATGTGATAGCAGTTGGACCGGAGGACAATTTGGCGGATATATGTACAAAGGGATTGGTTAAAGTGACGTTTGAAGGGTTTTCTAATAGGCTGAGAATAGAACCGTAGGGGAAGTGTTCAAAATTACAGTATCTCATTCCTCTACGGTGGCGTGACTGTGTCGGTCATGTGACACAGCCACACGACCCATTGTTATGCTAGACGATTTTAGTAGGTTAGATAGATTTCCTTGGTATGAGTCAGTGTTTGTGTGACCATAGAAGGGTATAAATAGGGGTGTATTTTTCCTTTCAGTTAGAAGAGCATGCAAGCTTGGATTAATTTATGAGTCCTAAAGATATATCTTGTTCACTACATCTACTCCACTATCACAAGTGCAAGTGACTTAGATACAAATATTCCCAAGTTGTAACTTGTAGGCATTATTTCTACCATACCCCTCTGATCCTGCCTTGAGCTCCAGATATCATGGATAAACAGTTGTGTAGTTGTTTGCAAACTAGTAAAAGGTAACTTTTGGAGATGTGGTTATAACAATATATATACTCTGGCCATCCACCCAACTGTAAGCTGTTTGCACAATATATGAAGGGACATAGATAAGAAGCTGAAGTACCTTTTCTAAGTTGTTCAAAGTAAAACAGATCAGAATTAACAGAGATAGTGGAAGCTAACTATGGGAGTTCCTAGTGTAGTCTCAGGTGGTATCAAAAATAATCAGAAGAGTTTTACACTAATCAAGTCTAAATATGCCCCTATGCCATAGCCTCTGTGAGGGAAGTTTGAAGATACTAAAAGCAAGATTCTTATTATGACTGAGGTGGTTCCGGTCATAGTAGTCATAGGTAAAGCCCATTAGATTACTACATCAGACACCACATTGTGGGAGTCTCTGTAGACCTTTAACTCAATAGAAGTAGATAGAATAGGTAGACTAGAGAAGCCAACAGGAACTTGTATAGATGATGTATATATAGAAAGGTGTTTATAAATAGTAGGCTTTCTCAGGTGACTGGACAGTTAGCCACTAGCAAGGTACTGATATGAAGAAGTTTTCACTCCAGCAGCCATAATTGAGACACACCGCACAAACTGAACTATAGGAGAAAAATGCCAACTAGAGTGTATTGATATATACATGCCTATGGGGATGTGGGAGAAGTGCCGAACAATCCTTAGCAGAAAAGAGTATGTTCAAAGGGTTGGAGTAAACTGATAGGAGAGTTTCTGGCATAAATTCTGACTACTTAAATCTATGCAAGAACTCTACTACTATTCCAACACAATCAACATCCTCTTAAAACCTTAATTGAGTGAAGTGTTTGGCTTAACAATATTAAGTTTTACGATTTACTTTACTCTTATATTTGTGTATAAAATTTTAGCAATAAGTTTGAAGTTGTTTAGTGTAGTTACAACCTTTAGGTCCATCTCCCTTGGAATACCCCTGTTATGAAGTATTTTCAAATTCTGTATCTACAATTAGGTAAGTATTAGTAACCAGTCCAGTGAGAGAAGTCTAAGCTGTTAATTTAAACTTATATTAGATTATATATTAAATAATTAGTAATTGTATAAGAAAGAATTAAATTAAAAGACATAGGAAAAACTCAGTAATTGTGTCAAGGTGGTGGCGTCCACCACCCCTGGAGGCTTACAAGCTTGCAAACTGGGGCACTCCAGAGCAGTGCCTACCATCTCAATAATAATATCATACTCAACAATAATAGTACAATATGTTATCCTACATGAGACTGACTAGTACGTCCATATCTCTGGATTTCAAGACATAAAAACTTTAACAACTTCTTGCGAGAACTTCGAAGATTGCACATCTTGTTCCAACTACTTTTTACTTCTTTAAGAAGTGGCTGCTGTTCAGCACTCTGGGCCTTCCTCCTTGCAGACTCAGCATAGTGTAGTGCTGCTTTGACCTTTTGAAGTTCCACCTCTTCTTTCTGCTTTACCATATTCCGTGCCTTGTGTGTGTAAAGTACCCCCTTTTTGAACAATCTGCCATGATGTTTGTCTTGCTGCTCTTGCCCTTTCTGCCGCCTTCGTGTTTGCAAGATCGGCAACTGCCAGGCCTCCAGAAATTGACTGCACTAGGCCACCTTTTAAGACAAGGTCAAGCTTCCGCCAAAATGTAGGAGAGAGGTTAGCCACTATATCTTGCAGATCTTCTCCTTGTCTCTTTAAAGACCAAATTGTGAGAGGGGGTATGTGGAGACTTGGGAGAGAAGGGTGGAGGTGTTGCAGGTAGGGCTTTTGACAATTGAGACTGCCGTAATTTTGTAAGTACCATATCTGGATTGTATAGTATGAGGCCTGTAGCATGAAAGGCTAAGCAGACTGTAGATAGCTTAAATGTTGGTTGTTGGATCAAGTCAATTGCGGTCAGGAATTCAACTTTATCAAAGTCGGGACATCCAGTTCGAGTGGCAGCTTCTACCGCCTTGGTATAGTAGTGATTATAGGGCTGGAAAACAACTATATCAAGTAGTCGTAATAAATGACTTGAGTGAGAAGGTAGGCAGAAAGGGATAATTTTGAAATTGTCACAGTACTCAAGAAGTTCTCTTGTATAATGGGAGCCATGGCCATCTAGCAGAAGCAAGTGATATGCTCCAGCCTGGCATTGAGATGAAAAGCACTGAAAGTGAGCAAGCTACTTTAGACTCAAATTATCTTTTGAGTATCCTGTATAAGAAAGCAAAAGATAGTAATTGTCTGGTATATCAGTCTTGGTATACCAATGCTCTTGATAAATTATCCTCAGGATAATTAACATAGGTGGTAAAACATGTCTATCTGCAGAGATCGTTTCGCAGACTATAACAAGTTGTCATGATCTGGCTAGAGAAGCACTAGCCAGGTGACGGCCGCGAGGAACAGGTTCCACACATGACGTCGTTTAGACGTCATGCAGTTAAGTTATTCTTTCACACACATGACCTCGTCAGTAGGTCATGGGGCTCATTTATGTTTAAATTGGTTTTGCGCACATGACCTCATTAGCAGGTCATGGGGCTCGTTTATGTTTGCTTGCATTTCGCACATGACGTACAATTGACGTTATAGGGAGAGTCTAGGCTGGCCAGTAGGGCTTACCAGCAAGGCAGACTCGTTTATGTTTCACACGTGACCTCATTAGTAGGTCATGTGGCTTGTTTATGCATTTGGTTTATATTGCGTTTGATTTATGTTTTCGGATATGACCATGTTTAGAGGCCATAGGATGTTTATGTTTGTGCACACGACTTGTTTGGGTCAGGTTATAGATTTTGCACCTGACCTCGTTTGAGGATCATGGCTGGGTTAGGGTTGCTGGAAGAGGCCTATATTAACACCGAGTTTTCACAGATGGGTTAGCTCTTCACACAACCATCTACTATTATTTCTTATATAGTACTTTACATTGTTTAAGAATACAAATACCTTACGCTCTAATCCTATCCACTAGGTGGATCAACCATAGAGTCAAGAACCTATCCGCTACATGGATCAGGTTAACAGAATAAGACTGCTACTCTCCATGCTGGTGAGAAACTGATTCTGGCGTGGGAATACTAAGATAGGGCCTAGAGACTCGAGGAGCTCTAGGACACAGCACAGCACAGTTCAGAAGATAAGGGAGATTGTTACCTGTTACAAGTAATATGAGTAGTGGGAAACTGTAACATTTGGTTGCGCCTCCCGCAACACCTAATAACAGCAAGACGGCAACTTCAAGAAACTTGGAGTTCCCCCAAGATAATGAAGGAGATATCGATCTCACGGAAAACACCCTCAACCTAGAACGAGTACCGGACGCCTTACGTGAAGCAGTGGGCCAACCCTCATGGGCAACAAGCCTTATTACACCAGAACAGATTTCACCCAAAGGGAGTTCCCCCTAAGGGACGCCATGACCGAGAAGAATGTCGGCAGCAGCAACACCGGCACCCGTGACAGGGCCTACAATGCAGGCCCTGATGATGGCAGAGGACCAAATGACGAGATCCCAGGGGGCAATTAATGCTCACCCGGAATCGAGGCCAAAAGCAAAAGAACTGGACCTCTATGAGGGAGACCGCGAGAAGTTAAGAAAGTTCCCAAGTCAGTTGGAACAGTACTTCAAGGTCAAGGGGTACGGAGTCGGAAAAGACACGATCAAGGTAGACTATGCAGAGTCTCTCTTGAGAGAAGTAGTGGGACAATGGATAATGCCCTATGTGGAAGGAAAGCGAGACCGTGTATGGGCCTCGTGGGAGGAGTTCAAGGAAACCCTCTACACCTAGTTTGGGAACAGAAACGCCAAGGAGACTGCCAGGCTCAAGCTGGAAAAGATGAGACAAGGAAAGGATAACTTTTCCAACTACTAGCACAAGTGCCAAAATATAGTGGTTGAAGCTGAATATGACAACGACACAGAGTACCGCCACCTCTTGGGTGGCACCAACGAAAGCCTGCAAGGAGCCTGGATAAACTGGGACCAGACCGATTGAACGGCCTAAGGCTTTGTGGTATGGGCTGTCGACAACGAAGACAAGATCAACCTGGTCAGGCATGCCAGAACAGGATAAAAGGGATAGCCCATACGGTCCCGCCGCGCAACAGCAACGGCACCTACTGACCAAACAATACACCATGACTGGCACCAGCCGGGGACCCCATAGACCTGGACGCGGCAGGAAGAAAAAATCGGCGGTTCCAAAGACTGTCCGACCAGGAGTACCAGAAGAGAAAAAAGGAGAACGCGTGCCTCTGATGCGGACGGAATGGGCACTTCATCAAGAATTGCAGACACAAGGAAACCAAGCCCCAAGAAATGGAAGCGACAGAGAAAGTGGAAGGGCAGGGGACTTTAAAGGAATAAAGTCCGCAGCAAAGAGTGGTCTGTGGGACAAGGAATGAGGCAAACCCAGCGGCATTGCACATATATCAACAACAAAAAACAAGGCACCCACACTGACAAAAAAAGGCAACAAGACGAAGATTAACAGCACGAACGGTTACGACAATGACAATGAACATCTTATGATTAAGATAAAACTATGCACAACAAACAAGAACATGGAAACGAACTCGATGCTTGATTCAGGAGCAACTGAGGACTTCATCGACAGAGATTTCTGCGGAACCCATGGCTTACCCTAGAAAAAGATAAAGAAACCAAGAGACATACACATGGTCAACAGGGAAAAAACCCAAACAGGACCAATCACCCATACGGTGCAAGCCATAATCGAGATTGGGTCACATTACAAAGCCATAACATTCCAATTAGTGCACTTGCAGAAATACAGTGCCATACTAGGAATGCCCTGGATAAAATGACACAATCCGAACATCGACTGGGAAAAAGGCCAAATCAACTTGAACAGCGTACTATACACGCAGTTGTGCCTGGAAACTTCCCCAATGATTGAAACAATCCCTGAAGAACAAGGAATAAGAGAAAACCTGAGGACACAAATCCCCCATATGGACACCAAACACGAAGAAACCATTTGCGAAGACAAAGGCATACGGGTACAAGTGTTACATCCAAATGCCTGAAAGCCAATGCGAGGATCCAAGAAAGTAGCAGGTCATGATCTGTACAGCACAGAAGACACAATGGTCCCCACAAGAGGACAAGAGATAATACCAACAGGGATTGCAGTAGGACTGCCTGACGGCACCTATGCAAGGATCGCTCCACGCAGTGGTAAGGCCACCCGACATGGGATTACTACAGGCATTGGAGTGATCAATGGAGACTATAGGGGTGAGGTGCAAGTCCTACTAATAAACCTGAAGGATACGGACTACACGATCCAAAAAGGGGACTGCATAGCACAGATGATTATGGCGAATATTGCTACCAGGCAGGTGCGCAAAATCTGGGACCTAGACAAGACCAAATGAGGCGAGGAAGGATTCGGCAGCACTGGACAAGGAACCCCCAACGACAACACCCCCACCAAAACGACGGAAGAGAAACCACTGCACATATCTTTCAAATCAGCAAAGGCCTTCAGTCAACACTACCGGAGAGGGGAATGGACAGGGATCCTCAAATGGGATGAAGAAGAAGACGGACCGACGATCGCAGTAGCGTCAAGGATCAGTACGTGACTAGTGGTAAAAGAAGAAGCCAAGAAGAAGAAAAGAACTCGGAGGCAACTGGTCCGGAAAGAATATCATGATTACCTCAACATATTCGAAGAAAACGAAGGAACGGATCTTCCCACGCACAAGAGCGAAGATCACCAGATCAAGCTAGAGGAAAGAAAAGCGGCCCCCTTTAAGAAACTCTACCCGTTAAAGGAAGAGGAATTGAAGGCACTGTGAGAATACCTTCAACAGAACCTCGACAGGCAATTGATCAGACCATCGTCCTCCTCAGCCGGGGCACCCGTCCTATTCATCAACAAGAAAGACGGGAAACTGAGACTTTGCGTAGATTTTCGGGGACTGAATGTGGTATCATAAAAAGATGGATACCCTATACCAGTGATCGAGGAAGCATTGGACTGGCTAGGATAGGCCAAATACTATGCGAAGTTGGATATCAAGGATGCATATCACAATACAAGGATAGCCAAAGAAGACGGGTAGAGGATAGCCTTTAGGACTAGATACGGACTATTTGAATATTTAGTCATGTGCTTTGGATTATTGAAAGCACTAGCCACGTTCCAACAGTGGATCAACTCCAAGTTGAGGAAATACCTGGACATATTTTGTATCGTCTACCTAGATGGTATCCTCATCTATTCAGACAACGTGGAACAACACCACCGAGACATACGAAATGTCCTGCAGGCACTAAGGGAAGCCAAGGTCAAACTCAAGCCTTCGAAATACGACTTCCATACGAACGAAGTCGAATACCTAGGATTTATCGTCAATCCTGCAGGAGTACAAGCCGATCCAGTCAAAACAGTGGCTATCAACGACGGGAAAGCACTGTAACTGGTACAGGTACTAGGTTGTTTTATGTTTGGTTTCAAGGTATCGTTTGATACTTGTATTGTTTCGTGTGCTATCGGTGGATACACACATTGTTTGGCAATATCGCTCATACGGGAGATAAGCGATATGCTGTATTTAAAGACCGCTGATTTCCGCGATGGGAACAGCAGAGTTCAACTGACAGTATTCTTAATATACTTAGTTGAACGGTTACATCTTTGATCTCCTATTACGCCCCTTTGAAGCCTCCTTTAGCAAGAAGCACTTGCTTCTTGTTGATCAAGAAGCCATCCACTCCTATCGTACCGCCACGTGACTAGGGCCTGGCCCGAACACATTACATTTTTTTAACCTCAGGAAGTGGTTAAGAAACCTGCAGGGACTTGGTCTGATCAACCTATGAAAGTCCAACAGAGCAACCAGCATCGGGGAGCGGTAGAACCACGAAAGGTTCGGCTTCGCCAACACAACACGATTGAGTCACTGGAGACTCGAAGTGGGAAGCAGGTCCTACGAGAAGGCCTCACCAAGAAGAGGCAACCCAAGAAACCAAAAGGGCCAAAGAGCAATTTCTCGATTGACGAAGCAGAACGTCAACTAGCGTGAGACTTGGCCAAGCAGACCTTTAGCGAATCGACTGACGAATTAGCAAAGGCAGCAACCAGCCTTCCTGGGCTATTTCCCCCCAGCTCCAGTAAAGGAAAGGGACCGGCGCAACCAGCAAAGAAAGACAGCATACCTGTCGGGACACCTAAGAAGGAAGAAGATGAAGAAGAAGCATCAGATCACGCGATAGCAAGACAGCTACCGGACAAATCCCCCAGCGACTCTCCAGAAAGCTTGTCAGATGACAGCTCAAGTGACGCAGAGTCCGAACACAATATGTCCGAAGGTGAATCCGCCGGGCTGCCTGGCCCAGGGGCTGGGCGAACAGGACCTAAAATTAAACTTCCGTTGCCACCCTCGTTCTTGGGCAAAAAGGACGACTTAAAGCCTGTAGTATTTGACTGGTGGGTAATAACAACTTCGCAATACCTGGCCCTACATGGAGCAGACAAAACCAAGGAAGGAAGCGGAGTGCATTTTGGAAGCTTCTGTATCGGAAAGGCAAAGGAATCATACCACCAAGTAATGAACCACTATGAGAGTGGGGACAAAATCCGAGGAATGACCCTGATGAAATACTTGAGAGAGAGATTCCAATCCTCGTGAAACATGGAAGAACTATACAAAAGCTTTAAGGATATCCAGCCAGTACAAAATGGCAAAACAGAAAGAATAACCTTGGTCGCAACGGGTCTCTTAATGTTACATGGACGATTGCCTACTGGGATGGTGTTGCAGTATACGCTGTGACAAAGATTGTATGAGGCAATACATCCCAGGCTACGCCAGGAGGTAGAACCTATAGAGGAGGAGGGGGATTCCTTTGAAAAGATAGTCAAGCGGGCCGAATGGAAGGACGCTATCCTGTATGAAACAGGAGTTTACCGAACCCACATACCACAGCAAAAGAATAGCAAAGGATCATCATCGCGGGATAATACAAAAAAGGACAAACCATACCGCAAGGATTCAAAGGACAAAAAGGACAAGAAGCAGAAATGACGCGAGGAAGGCACGTGTTTCAAATGGGGGAAAAAGGGGCACTATGCAAAGGACTGCTATTCTGAAAAAGGAAAAGGAAAGGCCGCTAAGCAAGAGGCTAGCACAAACCACAGGGAAGCAAGCGAATATAACGAAGTGGAAATTAACTTAGTGGAAATGGAAAGCTGCCGAACGCAACCAACATTGGCAATTAGGCCCTGTGACGCTCTTGTAGGAACGATTCACATAGAAGGCCACCTAGCAAAGATACTATTCGACACGGGAACAATCGGCTGTGACATAATTAGCACCACCTTTATCTCTACCCATGGCATCCCTACGGAGCCTCTAGCCCAACCAACAACAGTCAATATGGCAATGAAAGGATCCCGCTCTTCAAGCTACAAGAAATGTGAACTGACCGTAGGTATCGGGAAAAAGAAATGGACAAAGCAGGAGATGTTGGTGGGGAACTTGGCAAAGTACGACGCCCTGATTGCAATGCCATTCCTGAAAAGACACAATGCTCTTATCAGGTGTGGGGATACCGTAGTGAATTTCCTGATGAAAAACTAGGTGTGTTATGCAAACCAACAAGTGGGGAATTCTGAGCCGCTGTGTCAGACACCAACACAAAAACATTGTTGGAAGAATACAAGGATGTATTCCCGGACAAGGTCCCTGAAACGCCACCCCCTCTGCGTAAGATTAGCCACCACATTCGACTAAAAGACCTAACCGACCTACGAAATCAACCAACTTACTCGATCCCAGAAGCCTACAAGGAAAAACTCATGAACTGGACAAACGAGAAATTACTGAATGGAGTGATTGTACAACAGGAGGTTCCCGGAGTGGCACCTAGGTTTGTACAACCCAACTTAGATGGAAGGATCTGCCCCCTGGGGGACCTGAAAGTAAGGAACAATAACGCGATCATGGATAGTCAATTGATTCCAAACCAACAGCAGATCCTTAACCGGATAGGACGAGCGAAATTCAGGAGTAAGATCAACCTAAGCGACGCATATTTCCAGACACAGGTGGACAAGGACAGTGTTAAGTGCAACTCATTCAAAAACCCGTTTGGAGGATTTGTGAGCCAAGTAGTACTACAAGGAGACATGAATGCACCAGCAACATTTATGCGTATAATGGAGGACCTCCTAAGCGAACATTTATATCATTTTGTATGGGTATACATTGATGGTATTCTCATATTTTCAGACACATCAGAGGAACACGAGAAACACATACACCAAGTATATGATCGACTCAGAAAAGCGGAATTCTATGCGCGCAAAAGGAAGTCTGTACTTATTGTGGACAAGCTAGAAGTATTAGGACACATAGTGGACAACGAGGAAATCCATGCCTCCCCCCAGAAAATACCATCCATTGGAGGATGGGAAACACCAAAAAACACGAAGGAATTACAATGATTGCTAGGAATAGTGAATTATGTGGCCCAGTTTCTCCCGCAACATGCAACGCTGACTGCACTGTTAACCGACTTAACGGGAAACGCCGAATTCATATAGACAACGACCCACCAGGCCGCATTCGCTATGGTCCGAAAGCAAATTATCGATCACCAAGTCATGCGACCAATAGACATAAGAAGCGAGGAACCAATTTGGTTGGTTACGGACGCTTCAGATTTAGGAGTTGGAGTATGGGTGGGTCAGAGACCCACTGATTCGACAGCACAACCAGCCGCGTTATACAGCAGGAAGTTCACCAACGCTCAGATGAACTGTGGGACTACCGATAAAGAGGCCTGAGCAATAGTGGAAGCACTTAATCGGTTTCACAATATGCTAATGGGAAATTCCTTTACAATAGTTACAGACCACCAACCCTTAACACACCTATAAACGGCAAAGAACCCAAGCAGAAAGCAAGTGAGATGGCTAAGTGCCTAGGGAAAGTAAGACGCTAAAATAGTCTGCGCACCGGGAAGCACGAACTATTTAGCTGATGCCCTTTCTCGGGTATACGACGGAGAACCAGACTTGAACCCACTCTATGTCCACGATTATACGAAGGAATCGGATGACATCTCGGACAACATGGTCTACGAGCAAGAATCAAACATAATGGAGCCCACGTATGAGTTCTCCCCTACTTCCTTTCCTTTTTGCTATACTGAGTACCCCAATGAGGCCCTCATACCCCCCGAAAGCCCCTGCTCAATCACTGCAGGAAACGATTGGGGTGACCGGTGTACCCTGCGATGTATGCTACCAGAAGAACTCCAACATAGCGCGTTACACCACTCACACTGTTACGTGTATCATTGCCCATATCATCAAACTGAGATCAAATTCACGAACAACCATTCTAGAGGACGGGGAAAATCGACCACTTGCCCGCTTAGGGAAGGACCAAGCCCCCCAAGTACGGAAATCGACCCGAGCCCTGCGGAGTCCTCCGAAATCAATGACTGGGGATGGCAACAAATGACCAGCGGAAGACCAACGAGTGCGGGAGAAGGGCCGTCCACCCTTGCCCATCCAACGCCCAGATCTTATGCAATTCCAGCACTGCTAAACCCGGAAGCCCGGGCGTTCCAGATGCTGGAACCAGAACCAATAGGGAACCTTATGACTGAGACAATAGCGGGATTCCGAATGCTAGGACCTGAAAGCCCACCACCGATTAGACAAGTGGAACGGCTAGAAAGCCTTACCAATGAGACAATAGTCTCAGTAATGCCCCTGACGATGACAGAATATCAGCGCGGGCTATACGATGTCTTGAAAGACACCGAGGAGGGAGACCTACATGAGACAAGCAGAGGAAGCAAGATAGAAGACGAACGCGACACCTTACAAACAGTCAATGAAATGATTGGAACGTTCTGAGCACATATGAGAGCAGCATACTGGAAAGAACCAATTTGGAAAAAGGTCGATGAGAGTATGGACTCCACAGGAGACTTGTCCTCCTATAAGGTTGCAAACAGAATGCTATACGCAAAAACCAGATACGGGGAAGACTGCCTGTATATCCCAAAAGGCCCCGCATATGGAAATACGACATTAAGAGAATATGTCATTAGCAAAATCCACAATGAAGGCCACCACAGTATTGAACGAAACTTACGGTATGCAACAGAGTACCTATTTTGGCCTGAAATGTGGAAGGACTTTAGAGCGTATGTAACCCAGTACCATACATGCCAGATAAATAAGGAGCCTACAAAATTGCCAGAAGGAAAGGCTCAAACAATTACCCTGCCGTCGGATATCTTTGAATCAATAGCCATTGACTTTGTGGGACCCTTTCACAATTCATCAAGATACGACACAATCCTGGTTGCGATGGATAGGTTTTCGGGATCCACGTGGCTTATACCTACAACTAAGCAAGTAATAGCAATAACATCCTGGGAACTTCTACACAAGAAAATATTTACACCCCATGGCTACCCAACATCTCTAGTAAACGATATGGACCCACGGTTTGAGTCACATGTGTGGAAACAACAGTAGTGATTGTTAGGCATTGAGCATATCAAGGCAGCACCAGGCCATCATGAAACTAATAGACAAGTCGAAAGATAAATTCCAGAATTGAAAAGAGCTCTCCGAAACCTAGTCAACACAAGACAAAACAATTTGTTTGATGCCATACCAGAGACAGCAGCATACCTGAATGCGGGATGGTCAGAAACTCTCAGTATGTCACCACAAAAGGTCATTTTTGGAAAGAATTACCCACTACTTCCCTTAGCAAACTTCCAGAACTCTGCAGTACCGGCTGCCAACGAATTGTTAAACAGGCACAAAGCAATCCGAAACACGGTATTCAATGCGATTAAATTGGCATGGTTTAGAGGCATGAGAATGGCAGCAAAACGATGAAGACACCATGCACCGATAGGAAAGGGCAATCTGTTACTTGTATATGGAAGCTTATTCGCGACGGAGTTGGGACATAGCAAGAAATTGCAACCTCGCTGGCGTGCACCATTCAAGATAATCGAATACGATGAGCATACACAAAATTACGTTGTAGAAATGGATGGCAGAATGTATAGAAACTGAGAAGCGACATTCCATGCATCCACCAGGAAATGATATCTCCCTAACGATAACATCTCCTTCCCGGGATGGAGCCACGCAAAACCAGCCCCGATTGTGGTTAACGAGGAACCGGAATGGGAAGTGGAAACCATACGAGACCATTGAAGACGGTATGACCGTGACCAATTCCCAGGGAAATGTGTGGGGTATCCAGAAACAGAGAATAGCTGGGAACCCCTTGAAGGATTGGAAAATGCGATGGGATTGGTTAACTAAGGGTGGAAAGACAACAAGCCAGAGGATGAGTTACCCCCGATGATAAACCATGTGATGGTGGGGTGGAGCCCAACACTGCCAGAAATCCAACACCTGTGCCCAGACATGGACCAAGGGATACAGGACAGATTCTGGTCAGCCCACTTGGAGAGCGATTTTGAAAGCAGCGAAGATGAAAATTGGGTAATGGAAGATGAAGCAGTATACCTAGCCCGGCTGGCCGAGGCTGAGTACTGGCAATAGCGAAAGGAAAAAACACCCCATCCAACAGCCTTACGATGTCAAACTATGAGCAAGTACCTTGGAGACTCCGCCATCAGCTAATGGGACTGTTGGTGAACTGTGATATTATTCCTAAACGATACCTTACACATCAACTGTTCATACACATCTGCAACAAATGCTTAGAAATAACAACCGAATCGATGGGACGAATGTGGGGAGGAACAGTGTCAGATGTTTTCTGCTTTGGTAGCGGGTGCTACCTGAGCACAGAAAAATGTGATAGTTGCATGGAGATGGAAGAAACCGAAATTACGCAGCACCCCTCTTCCCCTGAAGACCTAAGCGAGGCCAACACCTAAGCAAGGCCAACACCTAAGCGAGGTCACCACCAAAACATAAATACCACCCACCATCCCTCTAACACGCTGAAGAAAACAGACCACACTACCAGACCTCCAAACCTCTAACCTCTTACAAACCTTATCCTTACGCGAAAGAAACAAAATGTCAAACTACGAAGAAGTGAGCATAAAGGGACGAGACCTCATTTTGGGATACCTGCTATACCAAGAGATTATCCCACTAAGTGCATACTTGAAAATATTCTACATTGATCACTGTGAGGATTGCGGACAAATCGATGTTGAGACGGAGGAATAGCAGGACCGGATAGTACAAACTTTGTGGACCTACCACACTACTGCAAGTCAGGTTGCTTGGTGCACGGAGCGCCATGTGGGGAGTGTTTGGAAAGATGGTTGGAAGGTGCGGAATGGATATTGCAGGACGACATGAGATTGTTGCAGGATAGCGATGATGATTATGATGGGTTCTAAGTGGACTTTCAGGAGAATAGCGGAATTACCGGCTATTAGGATTTCATTAGGTTGTTTTATTTGGTGAAATGGTTATTTTATTTTGGGAGTGTAACCGGTACGGGTACTAGGTTGTTTTATGTTTGGTTGCACAGTATCGTTTGATACTTGTATTGTTTTGTGTGCTATCGGTTGATACAAACATTGTTTTATGTTTGGTTGCAAGGTATCGTTTGATACTGGTATTGTTTCGTGTGCTATCGGTTGATACACATATCGTTTTATGGTTGGTTTCAAGGTATCGTTTGATACTTGTATTGTTTCGTGTGCTATCGCTTGATACACACATTGTTTTATATTTGGTTTCATGGTATCTTTTGATACTTGAATTGTTTCGTGTACTATTGGTTGATAAACACATTGTTTGGCAATATTGCTCACACTGGAGATAAGCGATATGCTGTATTTAAAGACTGCTGATTTCCGCGATAGGGACAGCAGACTTCAACTGACAGTATTCTTAATATACTTAGTTGCACGGTTACTTCTTTGATCTCCTATTACACCCCTTCAAAGCCTCTTTTAGCAAGTAGCGCTCGCTTCTTGTTGATCAAGAAGCCATCTACTCCTATCGTACTACCACGTGACTAGGGCCTGGCCCGAACATGTTACAAGCACCCAAGAATGTGAAAGTAGTGCAAAGCTTTATGGGCTTTTTGCAACTTTTACCGAAGATTTATTGAAGGGTTTAGCAGGGTAGCTAAACCCCCTACGTTACGACCAGGAATGGGATCAAATGGGAATAGGGTGAGAAAGGACAAAGGGCATGTGACGATGTGAGAAAGCGCCTTACTACGACGCCGATATTACAAAACTTCCACCACACGTTACCCATCATGATGGGGATGGATGCATCCAACTACGTATGCTCCAGTATCCTGGCCTAGCAGGGAGAGGATGGATTATGGAGACCGGTCGTGCTTCGACCAAAAACAATTTCAAAGGCAGAGGAAAACTATGACATTCGCGACAAGGAACTGTTAGCCATTGTTCAAACGGTCAAAAGCTGCCGGAAGTATACGCTAGGAAGTCGACATGTCATCCAAATCATCATGCACTACAAGGACCTACTAGCATTCACTTCTACCAAGGAACTCAAAGGACGACAGATCAGATAGAGCGAGACATTAAGCCAATAGCATCTCCAAATCGAATACTGACCAGGGAAAGGAGGAGGAAAGCCAGACGCATTGACTCCACAGAGAGAGGATTTCCCAGACAAAGAAGAAACAGGGTCGTAATGACAATGAATACTTCTCCCAAAAGAGAAGTATTTCGCACAAGAAGAAGATGAAGACAGTGGAGATGAATCCCTGAATGAAACAACCGCGGCCACCAGCAATGATTAGGAATACGAGACGTGAATAAAAGGCAGGGGGGCAGGCAACCAGGAAATTAACAAGATAAAGAAGGCCCTGAAGGAAGGCCTAAAACAAATGAAAGGTGTGGCCCTTGGGCTATAGCAGGAAGGAAATGGATACCTAGGGTATGACGACAAGATAAGGCTTCCCGACGAAGAAGCCTTAAGAACGGAAACGATAAAAAGAAATCACGACATCCCACCTGGGAGACATGACGGAACGGCCAAAAACAACGGCATTGATTCAACAATCCTACTACTGGCCATCGATGCGCGACGATATTAAACGATATGTGAAGAGCTGTGACATATGTCAACAAACGAAAATGGTCAAACACGCACTCTACGGCCTACTCAAACTGCTCGCAACTCCACGAAGACCATGGCAACCTATTGCAATGGATTTTATCACCGGACTGTCTGAATCGAACGGTCTTGATACCATATGGGTCCTTATCGAGCAACTTACAAAAATGGTCCACTTTATACCATGCAGAATGGATATGACAACACTACAGTTCTTCAACCTGCTTAAAGACCAGGCCTTTAGACTCCATGGCCTACCGAAAGATATTACCGCTGATAGAGGATGTTTGTTCACATTGGACGTTTGGAAAGAAATAACACGACAATTAAATGTCAGCCGACACTTGAGCACAGCCTTCCATCCACAAATGGATGGTTAGACCGAATGAACGAATGCAATATTGGAACAATATCTGTGAGCCTACATCAACTACTAACAGAATGATTGGACAGAGTTCCTATCCAGGGCAGAATTCGCATATAACAACAGGCGACTAGAGACAATAAAAACCACACCCTTCTTTGCGAACTACGGATACGACCCCTTATTCAACCTGGCACAATACCAAGTGCCGCAGAAAATCGCACAGGCCGATGATATGGTAAGGGTACATGACATATTACAAGATGAAATGACTCAAGCGCAAATGAGTCAAAAGGAAAAGACCGATAAGCACCGGAAACTGGACCCGAACTTTACGGTCGGTGACCAGGTGTGGTTGATACCACGCAATATTGAGACCATGAGACCATGGAAGAAGCTGGACTACAAGAAACTTGGACCGTTCAATATAAATGAACGGGTCAGATTGCAAGCATATAAACTTGCCCTCCCTGTCTCGATAAAACAGACCCAGCCAATATTCCACACCAGCCTCCTCGAACCCTGTCAAGAAAACTCTTCTCTTACAGAAGAAACTTCCCCCTCCGCCTATTCACATAGATGGAGAAGATGAATATGAACTGGAAGAAATAAGCGCTTCTTACTTGCACTACGGTAAACTTCAGTACCGTGCTAAGTTGACCGGTTATTCCCTGGAACACGATCAAGAGTGGTACCCCGCCATAAACGTTATCAACACTAAAGGTGTCATCCACCTCTTCCACTAGTGCTACCCACACAAACCAGCAACCGAACGCCCGCACCAGGGTAGAAGAAAACAGTTCGGTGGGAGTTGAAGACTGCGAAGAATTCAAACAGAATGTGCTACAAGCACAGATAGAGGCAGAGGAGGGGAGAAAAGAGAAGGAGCACACAAAAAAGACATGGACAGCGTGTACCAACGACGAGTGCACGGTGTACCACGATGCAAAGGAACAACAATAGTGGTGGCCAACAGAGGTCACCAAAACTAGACACTCGAACGAGGACCAGGAGTGGGCGAACTCCTGGCAACAACAAACCTGGGAAGGGGAAGCCCCAACAGCACCAACAGGGCCGAGACACCACAAAATCGATTGGCAGAACTGCATGTGCAGGTTCTGCCCCTACCACAAACAGAAAGAAGTGGAGGGATGGGAACAGGCTCCGAGGATGAAGCTGGAAAAGAGGGGGGGGCACAAAGTTTCGTTTGCCCCCAAGGACGCCGTGAGAGACACCATCCGCACCCAGGATAAAAGGATTACGCAGCAAAGAAACATGATAAACAAGCTGCAAGATATGTTCGAACGACTGCGGCGAACAGTCAATGGACTGCACGAGGTGAAAAGGATGGTACGGGAACAAGGAGAGAGGTAGGATCGATGGAGGCGGATCTGCCCGGAAGTAGAAGAGTGGCTGCTAGAGGAATACAATATAGCGAAACGGCACAAGCTGTGTGCCTGTGGTTACGTGGCAGTAATCGAGGAAAGAAGGAGGAAGAGAAGGTAGATGTATCCTCAGGGACTGAGGATAAGGGAGAAGGGAGCTAATGCTACGATCTAGCTAGAGGAGCACTAGCCAGGTGACGGTGGCGAGGAACAGGTTTCACACATGACGTCATTTAGATGTCATGCAGTTAAGTTATTCTTTCACACACATGACTGTGTCAGTAGGTCATGGGGCTCATTTATGTTTAAATTAGTTTTATGCACATGACCTCGTTAGCAGGTCATGGGGCCTGTTTATGTTTGATTGCATTTCGCACATAAGGTACGATTGACGTCATGGGGAGAGTCTAGGCTGGCCGGTAAGGCTTACCGGCAAGGTAGCCTCATTTATGTTTCGCACGTGACCTCATTGGTAGGTCATGTGGCTTGTTTGGGGGCTTGATTTATATTGCATTTGATTTATGTTTTCACATATGACGTTATTTAGAGGTCATAGGATGTTTATGTTTGTGCACAGGACTCGTTTGAGTCCGGTGATGGATTTCGCACTGGACTTCTTGTGAGGATCAGGGCTGGGTTAGGGTTGCAGGAAGAGGCCTATATAAAGGCCGGGTTTTCACAGATGGGTTAGCTATTCATGCAACCATCTACTATTATTTCCTATCCACTACTTTACATTCTTTAAGAATACAAATAGCTTACGCTCCAATCCTATCCGCTACAGGGATCAGGTTACCAGAATAATACTGCTACCCTCGGTGCTGATGAGAAACCGATTCTTACGTGGGAATACTAAGATAGGGCCTAGAGACTCGAGAAGCTCTAGAACACAGCAAAGCACAGTCCGGAAGATAACAAAGGTTGTTACCTGTCGCGAGTAACACGAGTAGTGCGAAACCATAACACAAGTTCTCAACTTGTCAAGCTACCCAAATAGGCCTCTCTGCTAGTATCACGAGTCACTATCCACTGATCATGTCCACTTCCTATTTGGGATACTGTTTCATCAAAATTATACTGGTTACAAGTCTGCATGCCATTGTTATCACAGACTTTCTGATACTGGGCAAACCAATCTAAAATCGAGTCAGGATTATAAGAGTTTTTGCGCTCTATATTGATTGTGTACTGTTTTCAAACAGAATACTGACCATTACGCTTGAGCAATTACTGAGACCAGTGGTCACCAACTACTGGTATTAGTACTATGAAATCAATATGTCCAGATTGAAGAATAGTATTTGCACAACTGGTGATCATATACAATCGGGCTGGTATTCCGATAGTGTCCAATCAGTCTAGGGACTGACATACACCTAACTCCTCTTCTGCTAACAGCTTCCTACTTGCCACTGGCCTTTTTTCCCAGGATTTACGCCTATTCTATTGAGCTCTGAATCATTGGGGTGGAATGTTGAACTCGCGTGCTGCTGCCCAAGTTTGGATTTTGCTCTTTCTGTTCTAATATGTTACGGTTTCCCACTACTCGTATTACTCGCGACAGGTAAGGACCTGGGTTGGTTCTTCTGCACTGCACTGCACTGTGTCCTAAAGCTCCTCGAGTCTCTAGGCCCTATCTTAATATTCTCACGTAAGAATTGGTTTCTCACCAGCACCGAGAGTATCGGTCTTTGATTTGGTTAATACGATCTGCGTAGCAGATAGGTTCTTGACTCTAAAGCGGATCCATCTAGTGGATGAGGTTGGAGCGTAAAGGTTTTTATATTGTAAAGATCGTAAACTAGTAGATAGGAAATAACAGTAGATGGTTGCGTGAAGAGCTAATCCATCAGTGAAAACCTGGCCTTTATGTAGGCCTCTTCCTGCAACCCTAACCCTGACCTGATCCTCAAGGGAGGTCAGGTGCGAAATCCATCACCTGACTTCCATAAGTCATGTGCGCAAACATAAAACATCCCATGACCTCTAAGTGACGTCATGTGCGAAAACATAAATCAAACGCAATATAAATAAACCAACCACATGACCTACTAACAAGGTCACAGGCGAAACATAAACAAGTCTGCCTTGCCGGTAAGCCTTACCGGCCAGCCTAGACTCTTCCCATGACGTCAACTGTACATCATGTGCGAAATGCAATCAATATAACGAGCCCCATGACCTGCTAACGAGGTCATGTGCGGAAAACCAACTTAAACATAAACAAGTCCCATGACCTGCTAATAAGGTCATATGCATGAAAGAATCATAACTTAACTGTATGACGTCTAAGCGACGTCATATGCGAAACTTGTTTCCTCGCCGCCGTCACCTGGCTCGCGCTCCTCTAGCCAGATCGTGACATTAGCTCCCCGCTCCCTTATCCTCAGTCCCTGAGGATACGCTTTATCCTCTTCTCCTTCTTCTTTCTTCAACCCTTCCGGCGTACCCCCTCATGCATTGTTTGTGCCGGAATGCATTCTGGTATTCCGCAAGGATCAAATCCTCCATGTCCCTTCTGTTCCTCTTTTCCCAGTCTGTGTTTTCTCTCTGTTCCTCCACCATACTGTTCACATTTTGTAATCCGTCAACGGTTCTTCTCAGCCCGTCGACTGTCGTTTGCAGCTCCTCGATCCTCCCTTTTGGCTGCGTTATCATGTCGGCCTGAGTGGGAATTGTCTCATGAAGGACATCCTTGGGCTCAAAAGAGACTTTGTGCCCCCCCCTCTTTCTCGGCTCCATCCTGGGAGCCTGTTGTTCCGCTCGTTTCTGTTGCTGCCAGTGGTAGGGGCAGAACCTGCACATGCAGTTCTACCAGTCGACTTTGTGATGTTTGGGCTGTGTCGAGGCCCCCAATTCGTCTCCTTCCCAAGTTTGCTTGTCCCAGGAATCTGCCCATTCCTGGTCGCTGTCCGAGTCTCTGGTTTGGGTGATCTCTTTTGGCCACCATCCATGTCTCTCCCTCGCATCATTGTGGATCATGCAGTCGTCGTGGCTGCATGCCGTCCATGATTTTTTCGCGTGGTTGTTTCTCTCAACGGCCGCTTCTTCCGCCTCTTTTTGTGCCTGGCGTACATTTGTTTCGAATTCTTCTTTGTTCTCAGTTGCTACCCAGCTTTCTTCTTCCGCCATGTTCTCGACGGTTGGTTGCTGGCTTCTGCGGGTAGTGTTGGTGGAATAGGAGGACGACATTTTTAGCGTTGTTGAAGTTTCGAGCTGGATACCACTCTTGATCCTGTTGGGGGGAATAACCAGCACACGTAGCACGGTATTGGAGTTTACCGTAGTGTAAGTGAGAGTCGATTATTCCTTCGAGTTCGTATTCGTCTTCTCCGTCTATGTGAATAGGCCGCTGGGGAAGTCTTTTTTGTAAGGGAAAAGAGTTTTCTTGGTCAGGTTCAAGGAGGCTGGTGTAGAATATTGAATGAGTTTGTTTCATTGAGGTGGGGAGGACGAGTTTATATGCTCGCAACCTGACCCATTCGATTATTTTGAATGGTCCAAGTTTGTTGTAGTCCAGCTTCTTCGCGGGTCCCGCGGTGCGGATATTGCGTGGTATCAACCACACCTTGTCGCCAACCGTAAGGTGCAGGTCTCGTTTCCGGTGCTTATCGCTTTTTTCATTTTAACTCATTTGTGCTAAAGTCATTTCATCTTGTAACATGTCGCGTACCCTTATCATATCGGCAGCTTAGGTTATCTTTTGCAGCACTTGATATTGTGCCGGATCCAATGAGAGGTCGTATCCGTAGTTCGCAAAGAAGGGTATGGCCTTTATTGTTTCTTGTCGTCCGTTGTTGTATGCTAATTCTGCCGTGGATAGGAACTCTGTCCAACCGTTCTGCTGATAGTTGACGTAGGCTCGCAGATATTGTTCTAATATTGCGTTCGTTCTTACGGTCTGGCTATCCCTTTGCGGGTGGAACGCCGTGCTCCAGTGTCGGCTGACATGTAGTTGTCTGGTGATTTCTTTCCATACATCCGACGTGAAGAGGGATCCTCTGTCGGAGGTAATGTCTTTCGGTAGGCCGTGGAGTCTAAAGACCTGGTCATCAAACAGGTTGAAGAATTGTGGTGTAGTCATATCGGTCCTGCATGGTATAAAGTACGCCATTTTTGTAAGTCGGTCAATAACGACCCCTATGGTGTCATAACCATTCGATTTGCCTAGTCTGGTGATCAAATCCATAGCAATATATTGCCATGGTCTTCCTGGACTTTTGAGCGGTTTGAGCAGCCCATAGGGTGCGTGTTTAACTGTTTTCGTTCATTGACAGATGTCGCAATTCTTTACATACCGCTTAATATCGTCGCGCATTGACGGCCAGTAATATGATCGTTGAATTAAGGCTGTTGTTTTTGCCATTCCGCCATGTCCCACCCATGCAATGTCGTGATTTCTTCTTATCGTTCAGTTCGTAAGGCTTCCTTGTTCGAGAGCCTTATCTTGTTGTCATACCATAGGTATCCATCTTTTTCCCAGTATGGCCCGAGGGCTACACCTTTCACTTGTTTTAGGCCTTCTTGCAAGGCCTTCTTTATCTTGTTGATTTCCTGGTCACTGGTGGTCTTTCTTTTTATCCATTCTTCGTATCCGTCGTCATTGCTTGTGGCTATGGTTATTTCATTTAGGGATTCGAATCCGCTATTTTCGCCTGCTTCTCTTGCGACATACTTCTCTTTAGGGCAAAGTATTCTTTGTTGTTGCGACCTTGTTTCTTCCTTGTCAGGGAAGTCCTGCGTCCTCCGAGTCAATGTGTGCGGATTTCCTCCTTCTATT
Source organism: Tuber magnatum (assembly GCA_003182015.1). Taxonomy (NCBI): domain Eukaryota; kingdom Fungi; phylum Ascomycota; class Pezizomycetes; order Pezizales; family Tuberaceae; genus Tuber; species Tuber magnatum. The sequence continues at coordinate 597,444 of PYWC01000031.1, read as the reverse complement.
CCTGGTTGGTATTCAATTTGAAGGTGGTATTGACTCAATATCTCGCTCCACCTAATCTGTTGTCCATTGAGTTCTTTGGTGGTAGTAAACGCTAGTAGGTTCTTGTGGTCTGTGATAACGTGTATCACATGTTGATTTCCTTGTGTGTACTTCCTCCAGTCTTTAACTGCTTGAACAATGGCTAACAGTTCCTTGTCGTATATGTCATGGTTTTGCTCTGCCTTGGACCTTGTTTTTGATCAAAACGCATCCGGCCTCCATAATCCGTCCTCGCCCTGTTGGGAGAGGATACCGGAGCATACGTAGTTGGATGCGTCTGTCTCGATCATGATGGATAGCGTGGGGTCGAAGTGTCATAATATCGGTGTCATAGTAAGTTGCTTTCGCATATCGTCGAATGCTGGTTGTTGTTTTTGTCCCCATTCCCATTTGACTCCTTTCTTTCCCGTATCATATCATATAGGGGTTTAGCTACCTTGCTAAATCCTTCAATAAATCTCTGGTAGAAGTTGCAGAAGCCCACGAAGCTTTGCACTCCCTTTACACTCTTAGATGCTTTCCAGTCATCAATAGCCACTATTTTGACTGGATCAGTTCCTGCTCCTTCCGGGTTAATGATAAATGGTAGGTATTCGACCTCGCCCATATAGAAGTCGCATTTTGAAGGTTTTAGTTTGATCTTGGCTTCTCTCAATTCCTGTAAGACATTCCGTATGTCTCGCTGGTGTTGCTCCATGTTGTCTGAATAGATGAGAATATCGTCCAGATAGACGATACAACATATGTCCAGGTATTTGCTCCACTTGGAGTTGATCCATCGTTGGAATGTCGCTGGTGTATTGGATAATCCAAAGGGCATGACTAAATATTCAAATAGTCCGTATCGCGTCCTGAAAGCCGTTTTCCATTCGTCTTCTTCCACTATCCATATGTTATGATATGTGTCCTTGATATCCAACTTCGTATAGAGCTTGGCCCATCCTAGTCGGTCCAGCACTTCGTCGATAAATGGTAGAGGGTACCTGTCCTTTTGTGATACCGCATTCAGTCCCCGGAAATCTACGCAAAGTCCCAGTTTCCCATCTTTCTTTTTGACAAATAGGATAGGTGCCCCCGCTGAGGAGGACGATGGTCTGATCCATTGCCTGGCCAGGTTCTGGTGGAGGTATTCACGCAGCGCCTTCAACTCTTCCTCCCTTAACGGGTAGAGTTTCATGAAGGGGGCTGCCTTTCCTTCCTCTAGCTTGCTCTGGTGATCTTCGCTTTTGTGTATAGAAAGATCCATCCTTTCGTTTTCTTCGAATATCCCGGGATAGTCGTGATATTCCTTCGGGACCACTTGCCCCAGAGTTAATTTCTTCTTCTTGGCTTCTTCCTTCACCGCTAGTCGAGTGCTAATTATTGATGCTTCTGCGATTGTGGGTCCGTCTTCCTCTTTGACCCATCTGAGGATCCTGGTCTGTTCCCCTCTCCGGTAGAGTTGACCGAAGGCCTTTGCTGATATGAAAGGTATGCTTAGGGATTTCTCTTCTGTCGTTTCGAAGGGGGTGTTGTCCTTCGGGGTTCCTCGTCCAGTGCTGCCAAATCCTTCCTCGCCTCTTTTAGTCTTGTCCAGGTCGCAGATTTCGCGAAGCTCCCTGGTATCGATATTTCGATAATCATCTGGGCTATGCGATCCCCTTTTTTGTATCGTATAGTCCTCATCCCTCAGGTTTGTTCGTAGGACTTGTACCTCGCCCCTATAGTCCACATCGATCACTCCTGCACCTGTGGTAATCCCGTGTCGGGTGGCCATACCACTGCATGGAGCGATTCTTGCATAGGTGCCGTCAGGTAGTCCTACTGTAATTCCTGTTGGTATCATCCTTTGTCCTGTTGCAGGGACCATCGTGTCTTCTGTGCTGTACAGGTCGCGACCTGCAGCCTTCTTTGATCCTCGTGTTGGTTTCCTAGCATTCGGGTGTAACACTTGTACCCTTATGCCTTCATCGTGGGGGATAGCTTCTTCGTGTTTGGTGTTCATGTGGAGGATCTGGGTCCTCAGGTTCTCTCTGATTGCTTGTTCTTCCGGGATTGTTTCAATTGTTGGGGAAGTTTCCAGGCACAACTGCGTGCATGGTGCGCTGTTGAAGTTGATTTGGCCTTTTTCCCAGTCGATATTCGGATTGTATCATTTTAGCCAGCGTGTTCCTAGTATCGCACTGTGTTTCTGTAAGTGCGCTACCTGGAACGTCACAGCTTCGTGATGTGACCCGATCTCCATTACAGCCTGTGCCATATGGGTGATGGGTCCTGCTTTGCTTTTTTCCCCGTTGACCAGGTATATGTCTCTTGGTTTCTTTATCTTTTTCAGGGGTAATCCATAGGTTTCACGGAAGTTTCTGTCGATGAAATCCTCGGTTGCTCCTGAATCGAGTATCGCATTCGTTTCTGTCTCTTTGTCTGTTGTGCATAGTTTTATCTTAATCATAAGATCTTTATTGTCATTCTTGTAACCGTTCGTGTTGTTGATTGTTGCCTTATTGCCTTTGTTCGTTGATAGGGGTGTCTTGTTTTTCCTGGTTGAAATATGTGCGATGCCGCTGGGTTTGCCTCTTTCGTCTTCCCGCAAACCACTCTTTGCTAGGGACTTTATTCGTTTAAAGTCTCCTGCCCTTCTGTCTGCTCCGCGGCTTCCATTTCTTGGAGTTTGGCCTCCTTTCCTCGACAATCCTTGACGAAGTACCCTTTCAGTCCGCATCGGAGGCATGCATTCTCTTTTCTTCTTTTCTAGTATTCCTAGTCAGAGAACCGCTAGAATTGCCTGTTCCTTCTTACTGCCGCGTCCATGTCCATCAGGGCTCCTGCTGGTGGCGGTCTTGGTATGTTGTTCGGTCGGTAGGTCCCGTTGTTGTTGCGCAGCGGGGTCAGGTGCTGTATCCCCTTGGTCTTGTTTTGAGTGTGTCTAACCAGGTTGATTTTGTCCCCTTTATGACGGCCCATACTGCGAAGCCTTCTGCCGTTCGATCGGTCTGGTTCGAGCTTATCCAGGCCTCTTGCAGTCTTTCGTTAGTACCACCCAGGAGATGGTGGTACTCGGTGTTGTTGGCATATTCTGCTTCGACGGATATCATGCGGAACTTCTGCCAGTAGTCGGAAAAGTTGTCCTTTCCTTGTCTCATCTTCTCCGGTTTGAGCCTCGCCGTTTCCTTGGCATTTCTGTCCCCAAATTGGGTATAGACGGTTTCTTTAGACTCCTTCCATGAGGCCCATATCCGGTCTAGTTTTCCTTCCACGTAGGGCATTATCCATTGCCCTGCCACTTCTCTTAAGAGGGACTCGGCATAGTCCACCTTAATCATGTCTTTTCTGACTCCGTACCTCTTGACCTTGAAGTACTGTTCCAACTGCCTGAGGAATTGTCTCAGTTTTTCGCGGTCTCCCGCATAGAGGTCTAGTTCCTTTGCTTTAGGTCTTGACTCCAGGTGGGCATTAATTGCTCCCAGGAACCTCGTCATCTGGTCCTCCATCATCATCAGGGCCTGCGCCATAGGTCCTGTCAGGGGTGCTGGTGTTGCCGCTGTGGCCATCCTTCTTGGTCGCGGTGTTCCATCAGGAGAACTATCCGGGGGTGAAGTTTGTTCCAGTGTAACTGGACTTGCTGCCCCTGAGAGTTGGCTTGCTGCTTTGCCTAAGGCGTTTCGTACTCGTCCTAGCTCTAGAGTATTATCTGTGAGATCTATATCTTCTTCGTTGTCTTGGGTGAACTCCAAGTTCTCTGGAGTTGCCTTTCTGCTGTCATTAGGTGTTGCAGGAGACGCAACCAAATGTTACGGTTTCCCACTGCTTGTGTTACTCGCGACGGGTAACGACGTTGGTTGGTTCTTCCCAACTGCGCTGCACTGTATCCTAGAGCTCCTCGAGTGTCTAGGCTCTATCTTAGTATTCTCACGTAAGAATCGGTTTCTCACCAGCGCCAACAGTATCTGTCTTTGATTTGGTTAATACTATCTGCGTAGCGGATAGGTTCTTGACTCTAAAGCGGATCCGTCTGGCAGATAAGGTTGGAGTGTAAAGGTTTTTATATTGTAAAGATCGTAAACTAGTAGATAGGAAATAACAGTAGATAGTTGCGTGAAGAGCTAACCCATCTGTGAAAACCCGGTCTTTATATAGGCCTCTTCCCGCAACCCTAACCCTTCCCTGATCCTCAAGGGAGGTCAGGTGCGAAATCCATCATCTGACTCTAATAAGTCACGTGCGTAAACATAAAACATCCTATGACCTCTAAGTGATGTTATGTGCGAAAACATAAATCAAACGCAATATAAAGAAACCAACCACATGACCTACTAACAAGTTCACATGCAAAACATAAACGAGTCTGCCTTGCCGATAAGCCTTACCAGTCAGCCTAGACTCTTCCCATGACGTCAACTGTACGTTATGTGCGAAATGCAATCAATATAACGAGCCCCATGACCTGCTAACGAGGTCATGTGCGTAAAACCAACTTAAACATAAACGAGCCCCATGACCTGCTAACAAGGTCGTGTGCATAAAAGAATCATAACTTAACTGGATGACGTCCAAGCGACGTCATATGTGAAACCTGTTTCCTCGCTGCCGTCATCTGGCTAGCTCTCCTCTAGCCAGATTGTGACATAAAACTACCTCAATAGCTTCCTGAATTCGAGATTCTACTGAATGCTATGACTCTTTCCACTCTGATGAATGGGTAGGAAGCATAATTGGACTGGGTTGTAGTAGAAACATTTGATTAATGTCCATGAATGGTATCAATTTTCGTTGAGTATAAAATTATCATTAAGGTGGTGGGCACTCCTCTCGAGTGCCTTGTATTGCAAGCTTGCGTGCCTCTAGTGGTAGTGGATGCCACCACCTTGTCACGATTATTGGACTTAAGATAAAGAAAGAGAGAGAATTTAGTTAAAAAGTTTTATACTAGCCTGAATTGAAAGATGAGTTATATAAAAAATTTGTAGAAAAGTAAAATATACTGATTTTGATATATAAAAAGTCTGTCAATTGTTAGCAAAATTATCTGATATTTTATAAAGATGAAGATTTAGATCTTTCTTTTAAAAATAAGAAATGGTTTTTACAAAATTCTTTCCATAGCTCATGCAATTTGATCTTGCATAAAACTCAACTTGTAGCAGTACAGAAAAAGAAATATTTTTTGCTGATATTTCTACACCTAGAGATTGAGAACTAGAGAAGAGGTTCAGGATCAATTAACAAAATAGAGAATATATAAAATAAGAGTAATAATACAATGGAGTTGGTATATAGAAAACCTGAATAATATTTCTACTTCAACTCTTATACCTACAGGTTAATTAAAATATTATAGTTATATCTCAGGTTCAAAAGTCTTAATTTCCGATACGTAGATAAGTACCTAGTATATTAGTATATTATACTACTCTTCCTACAGTTAATTCTTATCTCTTGATCCCAGATAGTTGATTTACCAAGTTTATAAATACAATTCCATCAATCTCTATTTCCATTCTAGTCTCTACATTTCTAAAAACCCTTAAGACGGTTATTAATATATATAGATTGAATACCAATAATGTGGATTATCACTTCGCGGGCCACATCACTTCATGGTCCACTTTTTACCAGCACCACCACTCCAACTTCATGACACATTTGCGCACGTAGTAATAACGCAAGTCTATACCCCTGAGGCCCGAATCATTCATGCAATAGAGTCGAAGCGAACAACACTACAATTGAGTATTCGAAAACTCGCAAAGCAGTTCAACGTCCCACGAAAGACACTATAGTACAGAATAACTGGAGGAACTTCTAAGGCTGACAAAGCCTTTGGCTTACCAACCTTAACCCCAAGTGAAGAGGAGGTGATTGTTCAATATATATCTCAGCTGGATTTGAGAGGGTTTTCGCCCTGCAAGGCTGACGTGGAAGACATGGCCAATCTACTAATGGCTAAGTGTGGGTCGCGACATGTCAGGAAATGCTGAACCAACTGCTTTATCAAACACCCACAAGAGCTTCGTACAAGTTTTTCTTTTGTCTATGACTACCAGAGGGCCTTGCAAGAAGATTCTAGTATATTAAATACATGGTTCCCTCTGGCTGCTAATATGTGTGCAAAGCACGGCATCCAAGACTGCAACTTCTACAACTTTGATGAGACAGGGTTTATGATGAGCATGATTCAGCCTGGGATGGTAGTTACACACTGTGATCGGGTTGGTAAACCAAAGGCCATCCAGCTGGGTAATCGAGAATAGGCAACAGCAATTTGCAGCATTGCGCCAGATGGCCATCTGGTGCCGCCTTTTGTAACATGTTCAGGCCAGGCCCTAGTCACGTAGCGGTACGATAGGAGCAGATGGCTTCGTGATCAACACAAAGCGAGCGCTGCTTGCAAAAGGAGGCTTCAAACGGGGTGTAATAGGAGATCAAAAAAGTAACCGTTCAACCAAGTATATTAAAGAATACTGTCAGTCGAAGTCTGCTGCTTCCATCGCGGGAATCGGAGGTCTTTAAATACAGCATATCGCTTATCTCCAGTATGAGCGATATTGCAAAACATGGTGTGTATCAACCGATAGCACACGAAACAATACAAGTATCAATAGATACTATGAAACCAAACATAAAACATTGTGTGTATCAACCGATATCACACGAAACAATACAAGTATCAAACGATACTGTGAAACCAAACATAAAACATTTTGTGTATCAACCGATAGCACACGAAACAATACAAGTAT
>PYWC01000031.1:569752-582284 GCA_003182015.1 Tuber magnatum | reverse complement strand
CCTGCAGGTTCCTTAACCACTTGCTGAGGTTAAAAAAATGTAACGTGTTCGGGCCAGGCCCTAGTCACGTAGAGGTACGATCAGAGCAGATAGCTTCGTGATCAACACAAAGTGAGCGCTGCTTGCTAAAGGAGGCTTCGAACCGGGTGTAATAGGAGATCAAAGAAGTAACCGTTCAACCAAGTATATTAAAGAATACTGTCAGTCGAAGTCTGCTGTTTCCATCGTGGGAATCAGCGGTCTTTAAATACAGCATATCGCTTATCACCAGTATGAGTGATATTGCAAAACATTGTGTGTATCAAGCGATAGCACACGAAACAATACAAGTATCAAAAGATACTATGAAACCAAACATATAACATTGTGTGTATCAACCGATATCACACGAAACGATACCAGTATCAAACGATACTGTGAAACCAAACATAAAACAATGTGTGTATCAACTGATAGCACACGAAACACTACGCGTATCAAACGATACTGTAAACCTAAACATAAAACCCTAGTAACCCGTACCGGTTACACCTTTCCTCTGCGTTGCGGGCCGATTCCACCTTGCCGCCTGGTACACTGACGGCCAGATCCCCCTCGACAGGGTTGTCAAAACAACTCCAAATGGCTGGGCCGACCATGATATGGGTCTTGAATGGCTTCAGCACTCTGAGCACCATACGAGGGCCTGTCAAAAGGGTCAATACCAGGTGCTTGTGCTCAACGGCCACGAGAGCCATGTCAATGCCAAATTCAACGAAAACTGTAACAGAAATGATATCTTACTGTTCTATCTGCTAGCCTATTCTTCACACTTGACCCAGCCACTCGACGTCAGTGTTTTCAGCCCATTGAAGAAGTCGTATGACACCCAGATCTCAATCCTTGCCTGGGCAAACATTATGTATATCACCAAGAACAACCTCCTCCCTGCGTTCCGGGCCGCATTTAAAGCCACTTTCACGCAACAAAATATCCAGGGCGGCTTCCGAGGGGCTGGCCTAGTCTCTTTTAACCTAGAAGCTGCAATTTCAAAGCTGGATATAAAGTTATGGACCCCAACACCCCCTAGGACCTGTGACAGCCTGGCTCAATCTTGGGTTTTCCGGAGACCACCGACCGCTGGTGAGGCTATTTTGCAGTCGACTCTGATCAAGGATCAGGTGGCTAGACACTAAGGAAGCTCTCCCATACCAATTATAGCCTCTGTTGATCAATTGGCAAAGGCTACAGTAGGTATTGGCCGCCAGCTAACACTTCTAACTGGTGAGGTCTCCACACTTCGAGAGGCCAATGAGGCCCTCTCGCAGTGCCGGAGGGCCAAATGGACCCTACTGCAGGATTCAGGACCCCTTACCAGTAAGAAAGCCGGCCAGCTTTTGTTGAAAAAGGTCCTGATTGACCAGAAAGGACATGACAAGGATGCGGGGGAGGTGTCATTGAAGCAGCACAAGACCAGTACACGGCTCTGTGGCATTTGCCGCAAATCCGGCCACAATATCAGAACCTGCCCAGAGGCTACAGATGTACATAGTTTATAGGAGTCCAACTTGGTAGAGTCTAATTGAGCTTTTTTCGTAGGCTTATATGGGTTAGAAGTTGGGGGGTCTAGAAAAGTGGCCCATGAAGTGATGTGGCCCCCGAAGTGATAATCTACATTAATATAACTCAATAGTTAAAAGAAAGCAGCTATCTCTTATTAGTTGAAATAACATAAGACTGTTAAAATAAATATAGTATGATATGATATGTAACTACATCAGCAAAAATATAGGCTAGCACTCTAACTACCCACAGCATCTGGTATACAGAGCATACACAATGTCAATCGTGACTCAGGATACAACATCAGATCTTAGTAGTGTCAGGGCACAACCAAGTTGATGCAGAATTCTCAGGCCACAACAAGGTGCAACAGGGTTGACACCAAATTCTGAGAGCGTAACCAGGCACATCACTATATTGTCAGGATGCAACCCAGTGCAACACTATATTGTCAGGATGCAAATGGGATACAATGTCAAATCTGAGTCTTGTTGAAGTGTAAACAGAATTTGGACCAAATGCTCTGAAATCACTAGTTCCTAAAGGGTCCTCCAATTTCCACTTTGTGACCTAGGTCACAATTGAATTTATGAAGTAGCAGTAGATAGTATAATTTATTAAAACACTAATATACATAGTAATGCCCTTATTAAACCACCTCTACTGGTAGTATAACTTGAAGCAAACTGTCATGAAGTCAAAACCTTGCTAGCAAAGACCACTTTTATGACAGGCTGTAACTCTACCAATATTGATGCTGAGTAGACATTCTTCATGCTATTGGAAAGCTGGCATCGAGTAGATCTATGCTGCGAAGTATGGAGGACTGCAGCCTGTAGCTCCACCAATAATAATAGCAGGTAGATGTTCTATAGACTGTTGTAAAGTCAGTATCCAGTAGGTCTATTCTGTGGGGTATGGAGTGCTGCATCTAAAGAACACCTGAGGAATCTGGTGTCAAAGTCAGCACATTGCTAATATAAATAATACCTCCATAATAGACTGTATCTCCACCAATAATGGTCATGGGTAGATGTTCTTTAGACTGTTTGGAAGCTGGCATCGACTAACTCTATACTGTATAGTATGGAGTGTTGTGTCTAGAGGACACCCAATGAATCTGGCATCAAAGTCAGCATATTGCCAATATAAACACTACTCTGATAATAGGCTATATCTCTACCAATAATGATCACAGGTAGACATTCTTTGCACTGTTGGAAAGCTGGCATCACACAGTTCCAGGTTATGGTGCCTGGCGTACAACAGCCAAAAGATATCTGAGTAATCTGATGTCAAAGTCAGCACATATCAGAACCGTGCCAGAAAAGAGTACTCTAAGCACAGCTGGCCATGGTCACAGAACTTGACTATGTTCAAGTTAATGAAATCCATAGTAGTTAATAGATCAGAGTATACCTTATAGAATCCAATAAGAGAGCACACTAGTAGTCATTAAAGAGGTGTTATTAGTAGGATCTGTATTTGTAGAATGGTGGTGTTGTGGATAAAGGTTAAGAAACACATTATAAAGTTGCCAGTGAAGTAAAATCACAATAAAGTGCCTGGGCTAGCACTGTATCCACCACTGGATCATAGCTCTCACTCAGGTTCAGAGTAGAACATAGGTTCATTTTCACTACCCTAATCTTGAAGAGCTGAAAATAGAATTAGCTCTTATAGAAAAATCAAATTAGAGGACTCTGGCTTACATGAAGTTGGTCTGGTGACATCCTTGCCATGAGATACTAGATATGGTTCTGGATAGAGTGCTGGAGAATTACCTTGATGTGGACTGGATATGGATCTAATGCAATGTTATATCAGAATTCAAGTAAGTCTAGTGAGGTAGCCCCAGATCACTAGTATGCAAGAGGGTATTGCAACCAACACCAGGATGTGAGCAAGCATTGCAACAGATGCCTGGGCACACAGGATGGAGAGGATGCAGAAGCAACATCAGTTGCATCAGGGTGCAATAGCGACCCATAAGACACATCCTTTTTTTGCTGATGTACTAAAGTACTTAACAGTTCAGATATAAAAGTCTATCTCTAGATTATAGGAATTATTATATAGTTTAGCCATACAGGTTATAGTAGTATAGATATTCTATAAAGATATAATTATACAATTCACTTTAAGTCTGTAGAACATATGCACTATCTACTATTACTCTCATGATATGACTCTGTAGGGGAATTGAAGAATAGTATCTAGTGCAATTATTGAATAGACAAACTTTAATGAAAGAATATAAAGTTTCTTACCCAAAAGAATATTCATAATATACTCCAATAGTTTTTGTTTTTTCATGCTTTATATTTGTGATTGTTAGCATTATTCCAATAGATCTTATTTTCTGCAATCATTATTTTTCTTATGGTAATTCATAATATGATTTTGAACTATGATACTATTCTCAATCCCCCAGTTGGGGTACTGCTAAGAGCCCAGAGCGGGACTAGATGGCCTATCGTAGCCCACAGATTCAGGGCGGTGAGATCCAGTGGCCCCAGATGTTCAGTCTCGCCAAAATCACCTCCGCCCGCCAAAGACTGCTGGTCTACTAGTGCTGTCCCCCCTACAGTAGGTATTGNCCCCCCCCCAAAGGAAAAAAACTGTACATACTGTACATTCGTCCACGCCTCCCTGTGAATTTCCGGCTTGGCATGCGAGCGGCGTGATGAATGACTCGGAGCGCAAAATCCCTGGATTCCCTACCTCGTCACCCTCCCGGAAATGACAGTGGGCCATTATTGATGCACTTCATGTTCTGTACCTTCTATTGGGACCCCTCAACGTTTCGCTGATCCTACCTACATACTACCTTTCTCCGCAGGCCCACAACCACCTACAGGCCACCTATATGAATCTCGGATGATCAAAAAAAAAAGCCATACGTTTGGTGATGCTTTGAGATGTAACTTTTTGACTTCAGTCTGCGAAGAGATCAACTTTGAATTAGGAAATGAGCGAAACTAAGAACTAACCAGCAGGAAATACACGCCTTACTTATCCCCGTCCGGCCGTGCTTTTACAAATACTAACGAATAAATAAAAGGACACAGCTTGAAATCATTAAAACGTCCACAGGAGATAGCGATTCTCCGAACCTCTCTCGGTGCCCCCGCGAATATACACACATCGCCCAATAACACCAAAAGCCCATTGGTGACAAATTTCAAAGAAAAAGAAGATAATAACATGAAAGCCTTTTGCCCACCATTTCCTTATTTATATGTAAACTCTTCCACTTCAACGATTCATCACAGTATATCACTCGTTATCAGTACGAGTAATGGAGAGGCCACTAATATGACATTTCCAGCATATTCAGATATATACTCGCATAGAACGAAACCTTGCCCTCGCTTGCTTGCTTACTTACTTACTGAGAGCACACGCCCACTATCCACCAAGAACACAGCAACCGCGGAAAAAGGCCGGCGAAACACGGGCAAGCAGGAAGGTCGGCTCTACATTGGAAGTGCTCGAACACCACTAGGAGAAAAGCACTGTGATACAAATGCCCACGGCACGGGAGGAAACGCCACGGCTTTAGGTCTCGAGTGGGGCCTTGCCAGCCATAGCCACTGTTTTCGGCGGTGTGAGAACACGGACGTGGCTGTGGCTGTGGGTATAGTGGGAGGGGGGTAACTTTGTTTTTGATGGCATTACGGACATGTAGGTGTGAATCATCTTCTGCCAGCTGCGGGTTGAGGAAAAGGGGAGAAAGGAGTGGAAAGAGAGGGAATGAGATGTAGTTTTTTTGGCTCCCTATAGAACACACCTCCCCCCTTCCTTTCCTCCTCTTGACTGCCCCGGGCTTCCCAACATCTTCTTTACCCGCCGCGTGGACTACGGAATCGGGAGACGGGAGTGAAAAGAGGCACGTCATGTATAGTTAGCCATCCGAACCGGGCAAATCACGGCAGCCAAGTAGCTTAATTCCCAATACCTCTGTTTGTGTGTATTTGGTATCATGGGCATTTATTTTGATGGTTTTTGTTTGTTTGAATATCAGTTTTTTGTTTCTGTTTGTATAGCATCAAGGTGCAAGTAAATAACTCCCATTTGTCCCTTTTTGCCTGCCCATCTGTCTGCCTGCCTGTCCATATACACCCGCACAAACGACGATGACCGAAGTAGAAGAATTGGAACATGTAGATAAAAAAGGTTTTTTTTAAAGGGGGGGCCGAGCTAGTTAAAAAAAACAGTAGGAAAAGGAGAACTAAGAAAAAAATCTAAAACTTCATGAGATGCGGTCTGTCGCCTTTGCTCAAGGAGAAGGTCGAGCTGATGTAAGCCGAAAGGTGGGGGGTTTGCTTGATGACCCTTGTAATAGCTGCGTCGATCTCCTTTTGGTCGGCTTTGCGGGCTTCGGGGACGAGCTTCTTCTGTTGATATCGGAAGCAACCGGGTTAGTTATCCCGTCCAGCCTGGAGAGGGGAAGGGGGGAGGGTGATTTTTTACCTCAGGTTTCTTTCCTCCCTCAAAGAATTTCTCCTCCTTGGACTTCTTGACCTCCTTGTCCTTGGCAAAGTACTTCTCGTCAAACTTGTTCAAGTCGATGCCGGAGATGTCAACGATAGTGGAGGTTGCAATGACGTAGCGGGAGTTTACACGGCGGAGAGGAACACCATTGAGCTTGAAAGGGCCAGTAACGAGGATGACACCGCCAGAGAGGGGCTTTAGGTAGACGACGCGCTTTCCGCGGAATCGGCCGGCAAGGATGATGAGGACTGCGCCGGGCTTGAGGGAGGGACGGAGAGTAGTGGGCTTCTGAGTTTTGCGAACCTGCCGGACATGTTAACCATTATCCTTGGGCTCTGAAATTTTGATATTGGGAACTTCAGGTTCCGAAGTTCCCTGCCCCTTCTTGACCCTGTTGCTGCATAATTTCATCTGGAATTGGCCAGAGAAAAGAGGTCCAGAACTTTCTTCCGCTCTCTTTTTCTACTAATCCGCCATTTTCTTAACTCCCCCGTAGGCATCCCCAACCTCCTGATACCAAACAAACCGAAAATGTTAAAGAAATAACCAACCTTCTTGTTAACTGGTTCATCTTCAGCGGGATACCACTTGCTCGCCTTTTGGGCAGGAATTTCCCTCTTCCCGGATGCGAACGTGACCTGCTTGTTCTCTGCCGACATTGCTGAATTATCGATAGGTGGTTATTGGGGGAGCTGGTCGTCGGTGGAGTTGTAGTTGGGTGGGCTCGGGTTCACTTTGGAGGAATTCCGTGGGTGCGTATTTTTTTGGCTGGTCATCTGTGCGATTTGTGTGAGTATTAGATTAGGGCTTAACGTGACAGCGATGCTGATAGTCCAGTCAGGACCTGATTAGATTACATCAGCTGACGCTCTAATTAGATTGATCTTATCTTTGTTAAAATTCCAGAATCTCGCCACGGCTTGGCGTCGGTCAGCTTATCATTCCGTTTGGATGGCAACGAAGCTTCGGTGAACCGCCATCATCCTCATCGTCACTCTAGCTTACCCCACCTCCATTTTTGACGACTCTACAATACCGTAACATCAACCATGGCTGCGGTAGCACCAGTTATATCTATCAAAGCTGGAAAGTGTACTCAGAATGTTTGCTTCTCATTTCCACTACCTATGGCACTTAACTTATCGTGCGTTGCTACATAGGGTACAAATATCGTTTCGCAAGCTGAACCCGGCCTGTTATATCTCTACAACAACCCTGATGATGGTATTTCGTTTTCTTGGCCCCTCTCGCACACCCTAACATTGCTTCTAACCGTTGCTTGATAAATCAGACCTTTTGCACTTTTGTTGGAAGCCTCGCGGCGCCGTTGAGCCAGCTGTCGAGGACGACCTCATAATTATCCCCGGGGATGCAAGAATCATCAAGTATACTGGCTGCACAACTGGACGTGTTATGGTCCTCAAGTTCTCGTCTTCTTCCCAACGCCACTTCTTCTGGTTGCAGAGCAAGGCCGAGTCGAGTGACTCTGGGCACTGGTCTGCGAGAGACGACGTATGGGTCCACCGAATCAATGTTGCTCTCCAAGGCCCTCAGGACGATGACGAGGAGATGGGGGATATTGGCCTTGGTAGCGAGGAGGTTGAGGAAGAGGGGAGTGCCAGCAGGAGAGGTGGCGCGGATGGAGGCAGGGCGTAGGTGTTCCTTAATTTTCCCTATCCTGCAACATATTCTTTTCTATTCCCTCGCATTGTTCTCTTTTTTAAGCTTGCATTGTTTTTTTGGGGGAAAGTCTTTGTGGTAACAAAATTTGAATTGTGAATTAATGTCTGAATATACGGCTCGTGGATTGCTCATATTGCGAATGTCTTAACTTTGTCACTCTTGTGCTTTTTGCAATTGTAACCTGTGGGACTATTCAGCTGACTAGACATATCTTAAGTCCTGCTTCCCAACCTCAGAACCAAAGCGATTTCCTCCAAAACCTTATTTCCCAGATACAACTCCCCGGAGCGGCGGGTGGCGGTGGATACCAGCAACAGGAGCCAATGATCTCCCTTCACGACCTTCTACCTTCTACAACCACCACATCACTACTGGCAGGTATGACCCCTGGAACCGTTGATGATCTGATCTCGAACCTTCCGCAGGGAATTGTCCCACGGAATGCTACCCTCGCTCAGAAAAAGGAGGTTATCCGTAAGGTCTTGCACAGCCCACAATTCAGCCAGAGCCTTGTTAGTCTATCCGTTGCTTTGAGGGACGGTGGGATGAGGGGTATATCGGACAGCCTGGGTGTTAGGTTAGACCCTGGAGAAGAGGGTGCTGGGAGCGATTCAGTCACTACCTTCGTTGAGGCTATCAAGAGGGAGGAAGAAAAGAAGGAAGACAGCAATATGGATATCGATTAGATGTGACACCAGATCTGTACTATAGCAGCCATTAACCATTCGGCTAGGATAAAAAGCAACTTGGCTCTTTTCATTGCTTCCAGTATGCACCTTCGATCGAGCTCCATAGTGATGAGCTTGGCAGTTGATATGGACTCACGAAGATCCTCTCTCCAGACGTCGGAGCATAATTCATCACTCGGGGTCCCGATACCGTAGCGGGTTGCTGTTGAAACTTTCATACATGTCTTTAACCACTTGACGCCCAAGTGAAGAACCTCTAGTCTACAAATGGAGGATTATGCGAAGACAATCCGTGCTGGCAACCGTCAACACAAAATTAGTGGTGTCCTGCGCCTTTCATTGACGGCTGCTGCCCCTAACTCTACTTCCGAAATGACAAATTTATGGAAATGAGATTCGCAACTTCTCTCCTTATAGGCATACTGCCTAGCTTTGTTGTGTTGCTTCACGCTCAGCGATGCTATATTTGCAAGCTTAGAGAGCTGTAGTAATCCCTATTTAATATCAGTTTTTATATGCCATCGTTCGTTAAAGGCGTCGAACGTCTTTCCTAGTTCACTGGTCAGACAGGGTTGGGCGGATTGAAGTGAGGAGAATTATCTACAAGAGGCGGATACCCGGAAATTGTGCCCCGCATAAATTTTTATAGGTTTATCTTGTCTTAGAGCCGCCTATACATACAGCTAGGCTCGCCACTGAAGGGTTAATGGATAGCTATGATCCACCGCACTGGCGGCGCATAGCCTAAAGATTGAGTTAGATGTCTACCGAATATATGTCCCTCCATGCCCCTAAAGCCCTTACCACTGTTACGATCTTTGAGAAGGGTTTTTAGACCTGCCTCTCGAATTGGTATGATATTTAATAAAAGTGATGTAAACAATATGACGCCAACTATCTTGCTAGTTTTTCCCCGACTGAAAGATAGTCTAGAGAAAGCCCACTTTGTAAGCCCACCTTGGCTGGGCGGGTGTCCCCCCGAGCCATTTTTACCATCATATTCTCTGATTCGACTTGGGGTTAGTATTTTGGGATGGAACTAACACCGCCATAACCACTGCGAATAATAGGGACAGGGAAATCTCGAGATACAAAAAGGGAACCTAGGGTTGCCGCTATCGGATGTTCCGAATACCGGTAAAGTTAATACTTGAGCTGTTTTACTCATGGGCCCGAGGAACAATGTCTTGCGCTATGGTATAATGCTGGTGTGATTATATTGATAGGAGATTTCACGATGAGCTTGAATGATGAACTGCTTGACCTTTCGAAAGGAAGGGCAAGATGCCCAGACTATCTACCATCGGAAGCGAGACATAGAGGATGAGCAAACGGCAGAAGAAAAGAAGGGAAACAGGAAGCGAGGAGGTATATTCAATAGTGTTAGAGGTCTGGACTAGAGATCTAGACTCAGCTATAAGGTCTAAAGCAAGGAGTGAAACAGTAGAAGAAGTGCTACCGCAGTAGTGCCAGAAGCATGTTTCAACAAATGCCGTGTGTCGGCAGTCGAGTGATTGGATGTGAAAGTACAGTTATACACCATTTATATGGGATGATTTGGAACGCCAGGTGGACGGCCTAAACTGCATCATAGCCTATCACGATACCACAAGTTTAGAATTAGATTTCGCCCAAAATATTTCGAAGACTCTATAAACAATTGGGGTAGTGCACTACCGATATCGGGTAAAGTGTCCATAACAATATTGGTACCCCTGTTGCCAAGACAACTCTACCCCGGGGGATCACCTTGAGCCTCCCAACAACATATCATAGGGTATCAC
Source organism: Tuber magnatum (assembly GCA_003182015.1). Taxonomy (NCBI): domain Eukaryota; kingdom Fungi; phylum Ascomycota; class Pezizomycetes; order Pezizales; family Tuberaceae; genus Tuber; species Tuber magnatum. Next base: position 572,089 of record PYWC01000031.1, on the reverse strand, counting down.
AATTAAACCACCACTCCTTCCACCAACAACCCTACATTCCGAAGCGCCACTTTCCAAGATGACGACCCCGAAAATGGCCGGCATGACGCCAAATATGGGCGGCGCAATGTCTTTCTCCCCAGCTCTTGGCCAATCTCCATCTCACCTACTAAACCTTAAGCACCGACCATCAGCCTTCAACTCACCGGACATGGCTGCCCTAGGTGGGGTGCCACAGATATCGATGCCTGGGGATGAGAGCAAAAAGAAGGAGTTGGGCGATATCTTGAAGCTACTGGCTATGCGGCCGGGGAGGATATCGGAAGAAGGGGTGGAGAGACTTGCGAAACGCATGGGGTACCATTGTCCCGACATTAGCCTGGCTCGGCGTAGCTAATGATTATAGTTTGGAGATCTATAAGGATGGTGCGAATGGAGTTCTTACAATGTCACTGGCAGCTAAGTTCTTCCTTCTTGACGTATGCTCGCGCTGTTACGGTTGGCGGGGGCGCGGAATAGCTAACGAGAGCAGATTGTTTTCAAAGACAACAAAGTTCTGCGCGTAACCCTCAATTTCGAAAATACTCCTGGTCCATCAGAAGAGCTAGCTCCCCTAGCCGCATCTATCTTCCATGCTAATCTATCACCCTCTGGTGTGCGCGCTCCATTGATAAATCCGTCACTGGCCGATTTTGCAGATAACCTGGAGCGCCTGACTAAAGCCGATCGGTTGAGCTGCCCGCCAAGTTTGAATTGTTTCACGGCTATCACTGGGTTATACCGATCGCTTGAGAAGATATATAACCATGAGAAGGAGTCGCTTGAAGGGGGGAGCGTTGGCGCGATGTGTAAAGGGAATGGAAGGCCCAGAATGCATGTCCGGAAGAAGGTGGGGCTTAGCATCGATTACTGGCGGGAGAAGCGCATCCACAGAGGAAATGAAGATAAAGAGGATGATAACGAAGAGATATGGAGGGTCTTGGTTGAGGTTGAAGAAATGCCACCGGACTTTACGAATATGAACCCCATCACACCCGTGAGGACTTCGGATCATTGGGTATCGGATGAGATCAAGAAACCCATGTACTTACCCACCCCTATTCGTCTCATGTTTCATAGTTAACCTTTCTAGCGAGGACAACTTATTTGGCGAGAGCGAGGACATGGTTACAGACTGGCTGGAACCGCCGCTAGATGGAATTCTCGATATGACCGATACCAACGCTCGACCACCCCCAGCACGTTTTATCGCTCGCCTGGATCCACCAGTAGTAGTCCCCTTCCAAAACGAAATCCACCTCTTCGCCGGTTTAATGCTCTCTCCACCTCCAGGCCTCAGCGTAGGCGCCCTACAGGAAAAGCTGTTCCCAGATGCTCCTTCGGCGTCAGGTGTTCAACGAAGACTCTATGTCCCCAACAATAACCCAGAGGAGGCGGAGGGAGGTCTCCGCCATGAATATAGACTACACAGCCTGAAGCCAATCTTCGCACGGCAAATCCTCGAAGTACCCTTCTCACACCCGAAAGAGCTCCCCGGCATATTCTCTATCCTGAGACAATTTGCGCATGTCGGCGCCCTACTCAAAAGTTGCTTTAGTCCCATCGCTGGGATAATACCGAAAATGGAGTATTCGGCAGCGCCGTCAGAAGGCGAAGAGATGGAACTAGATGCATTCTTGGCTGATGGTAATGACATGGCTGATGGAGTTGCTCGGCCAATTCCAGTGGATATAAGTGTTACAGAAGGGCAGAACGGTGCATTGACTCTAGGGATTATATTCCCGCAGAAGACCGGGCAGGGTGTGGTTGGGTGCAACTTTGAAGTGGGCAGGAATGCGGATATTCGTGTGACGGAATTGAGCGCTGATGATGGGAAGTTGGGACTTGATGCTAACGGTCTGGAATGGGCACTTGCTATTGGAAGTGATTTGGGGATAGTGGTGGAATGGCTCAGACGGAAAAGTTGACCTTGTATCACTGCTTTCCTTCCTTCCCTCCTCCCCCCCCCGCTCAATACCGGCATGCTTGCTGCTCTTGTGTACTTTTCATCACTTTCACGGATCGACGTTTTTCTCAGGTGCAGTTTCTGGGGATCCTATATTCAAGGTCGCTATCACAGCCCCCTTTTTTTATTAATTTTTATTTTTTCCCCCCCCCCATTCTCCCATTCACCCAAATTCATTCTCCCCTTCCAATTTCTAGAAGGCCCCGGATATACATTCTCCTATTGACTCAGCCCAACGCCCGCAAAGCATTCTAATATCATACCCCTTCGCAACATCACCCCCAGAACCAGATCCCAATCCATCCCATACACCCTCCCAAAATCCGTCTCGAAAGTCTTCAGGAGGTATATTC
>PYWC01000031.1:520478-563202 GCA_003182015.1 Tuber magnatum | reverse complement strand
CCCCCCCCCAAATAAAAAAAAGACAGCCTTCCCTCTCCCTCACCCATTTGTTACCTACCAATCCCCCTCATCTTCCTCGTCCTCATCTCCCATACGATAGACTCGATAAAAACCTTCCCTCCGTTCCCTCCATCCTGCAAGGCTCCCTCAACCCGTTCCTATCGTGCTCCTGCTACCAAGTTATTATCGCGTGTCTGATGCATGTACGATTAGCCAAGCAATTGCAAACCCCCCTTCTCCCCACATTTTCGCATCGCCCATCGCCCATTATAGTAGCACAAGTGCACAAATTCTCACACGTGAACTTTTTGATCATGCTGCCGTTTTTAAGAGATAAAAAAAAAAAAGTGTGGGAGGGAAGGAGATATGGGTGTAAGTACGGAATAATGGCGGGGAGGAGCCAAGGGGTTGCGGGGGAGTGCCTGGTGATGGATATAATACCTCCGCTTCGGTGGTGTAGAGTGCTCTCCCGGTATTCGAGATGTCAACTGAGCTTGAAAATGGCTTTGAAGATGTGCTGTACAACACTGCAGATCAGGAATACGGTATTGGTACAGTACACTCCCGTTCGCAAAGGACCTCGCTCAAGGAAAGGTACTGTGGCTAAGTCTTGGCAGCCGCCGATGTACTAGTACAAGCTGTGTCCAGGTATTAGCGGTTGGGATTTTGGATTCAACAATAAAACCCTCAAGTCCTCTCCATTTGTTGTTTAATATTGACAGTGATCTTGGATGGTTAACCTGATTGTTGAGCATCTATACAGCCCCAGGTGCAGTATCTTTTGGCAACACTCTGGGCTGTTGAGCGTGGAATACCGAGCTCACGGGCAATCTGAGCATAGATCTTTCCCAGATCGAACAATAAAGCAATAACATGGTTTCATTCGTATCTTGAGTGATAAGCATGGGTATGTGGAGGTGCATCATCAGACTCACTTGGTTGACAGAGACTTCTAGTTGATGGGTACGGTGGGTTGGTCACCCCGCATAATTTCAGCTGCAAATGTTCGGCAAACCCTTGTACCAGTACATCTGTGGCCGCCAAGACTTAGCCACAGTACCTTTCCTTGAGTAAGGACTTTGCGAACGGGAGTGTATATACTCACCCAGCAGTCCTTCATCCACTATGGGTTAGCGCACCAAACTACATGTGATATCCCAGGCTGTCTAAGATGCCTTAATTATCCCTTAGGGCCTCTAATGACAAATTGACTACTGTTCCTCAATTGATTCCCGCTTCTATCAGAGGTCCCAGATTCTCCTCCCCGCACACTCTCACATTGCATTGCCATCCTCGAGTCATGAGATGGCACACATTACTACAACTTCCAACTGAACTGGTTATAAAAATGTCCTAAAGGACACTCTTAATTGGATGGCAACTTGACAGAAAAATAGTGAAGGGTTTCAGTCTCACCTATACCGGCAACAATCAACCTAAGGAAGCGGCAAGAACGGACAACAAGACTTCCTTCTCTTTTCTGTTTATCCGCTCTGATGTGGGTACTGTACCTGCCAATTGCCACACTGTTTTAGTCGCTTCTCGACTGTCGGAGTATGGGAGTGGAGTTACTAAGGGAGACTATGGTAGGGTGACGGTATATTTTCTGGTGGGTCGGATCTGGGTCAAAGATATAAATCAGAGCCATAGAATGGAAACGCTGCTTGGATCCTAGTAAAGGCAAAACAGCAAAAAAGCTACCGTAAAAACTCAAATAAGAGAATAGTGTGCTATGAAGTTAGTTTAAAGTGAGTTAGGGAAAAAGAAAGGAAAAAATGTCTTGAATGTAAATTTAGCATTTTGAAATTACGTGACTTAGATTGCGTCAATGGTAAACTTGATGACAAACTATAATGTTAATAGAGTCACTGTAGCTACTTGCATGTTTGTAAGAATGTGTTTGTCAGAAGGTTATAGCTATATACAAGTTTAATCCTATACTATAGTATCTACTATATTTTATCCTACTCTATAGTACTCTAGTGATTCAAATCAATATATACATTGCCAAAATGCTAGCCAAATAAGTGAAGAAAAAGTGCAGATGAAGTATAGAGAAGTCAATATGCCTAGCCCTACCAGCAGATAAATTTTATACAGGAGTAAAGAAGAAATAAGGGCTAAAGAGAAAACCACTTACCCGGATACTTCAGATATCCCCAACTGCTTCTGAGAGCTCCTACCGATCCTACACAGTTAGCTATAAGCTCTGAGTATTATCTTAGTGGTATGGAACTCTGATACCATACTGACCTACCAGGACCCAAGAGCCCACACACCTTGAAGTGGCAGCCTACTTCAAAATACTGGGAGAAAATCTTTCATAGTGGAAGAAAGATGAGAGGGAGGGGAGGTATGCAGATTCCAAGAGGGGAGGGAGAAGTTACCAGAAGGGGGAGGCCATGAAAATGGCCAGAATTGGAACTGGCACTTTATGAAGAGTTTTGGCAGTGAAGGGCAATTGGAAGGTTAGTAAGGAGGGGATGGTTGAGGGGAGTCAGCAAAGAAGTCTTTAAGAACATTAGCAAAAAAATACTATATGTCTGATGCATTACTATTGCGTCCTGATATACATGATGTCGATTCTGTGTCCCCTGCATCCTGTGTGTTATAATATCTGTTGTAACACCTACTCGCACCGGGGTGATCTAGCACTGCATTGCTACACTTTATTGTATTCTGACTCAATGTCGCATCCTAGCCATGCTTGGCCCATCACTGCATAATCCTTTATGGTACTTTCTCGTTCCAACTCCTGCAGCTCTACCTAGTTCCTGGCCAGCGCCCTGACTCTGGGTACTATTACTGCTTCTCTCAGGAGGGCATCTAGTATAGCCTTGCCATACTCTTTTCTATTTTGATATAACATCGTATCTGTTCTAGGTCTGGCTCATGCACAAGTTATTCTCTATGGTAGGTTCTCATTCTGACTCTCACAGGTCCACCTTGTTCCTCGCTGGCACTCTGACTCTAGGTCCTATTACTACTTCCCTCTGAAGGGCATCCAATATTGCCTCATGACAGCTCTTCGTATTGCAATGTGACGTCATATCAGATCTATATCCAGCTCATGCCTGAGTCATTCTCTCCTACATCATGTCTATTTTGTCTCCTGTCACAGCTTTTTGACTTAGTCTATCGTGGCTAGCTTATGTACCCACCTTATATGTCTATAAATCTTTATATTGGTACCTCTGGCTTCCCGGCTCCCTGCTGGTGCTGACCTGAATTCTTGCTCCCAATTTCGTAATCTTGTGGGCAACAATTTCTCTTGTGCTATGTTTTATTCCATGTATTATATAGTACATATGCACTGGCAAGTGGCTGGATTGAAATTAGAAGTTGATTGCCCTATTGCAGGCAATCGTCTTCTGATTTTGATTTGGCCACTTGCGTAGTTAATATTTCCTATATACAACATGGTGATGATATTATGATCCTCACCCCTACACATAGGTGAGTCCTGATCATGTAAGCTCTGGATTCCCTAGTAAATACTATTAAATATTCTTAAATCAAGGATGCTATTGACAAGCCAGCACTGGTCTGTCTTTGGGATCATGTAACTGGTACAGGTACTAGGTTATTGTTTCGTATGCTATCGGTTGATACACACAAGGTTTTATGTTTGGTTGCACAGTATCGCTTGATACTTGTATTGTTTCGTGTGCTATCAGTTGATACACACAATGTTTTGAAATATCGCTCATACTGGAGATGAGAGATAAGTTGTATTTAAAGACCGCTGATTTCCACAATGGAAACAGCAGACTTTGAGTGATAGTATTCTAAATATACTTGGTTGAATGGTTACTTCTTTGATCTCCTATTACACCCCGTTGAAGCCTCCTTTTGTAAGCAGCGCTCGCTTCTTGTTGATCAAGAAGCCATCTGGCCCTAGCGTACTACTACGTGACTAGGGCCCAGCCCAAACACGTTACAGATCAGGTGTGCCAGGCCAAGGATCCTTCCAATATCAACCACCATGAACCCCTGTGCATCGTCCCTCAGCTGGACTATGACAAGACTGTGCACCTCTGATGGGCATCTGGTGTTGACTACAGTAAATATCTGGAGACATGCTAGATGCTATACTGCACCCCCATGTGTGTAGTCCCTAATTTTGAAGATTGCTATGAGCTTTGCTGGGAGATGTCCCTTTAGTGCACTATATATTTTTTCCCAACCTGCTTGTAGTTTAACTCAATCATTGCAACTAGCCTAATTTCAAAAAAGCAGAACACCTGTACATCATGCATGAGAGATGTTGAAAACCTCTAGATCTTGGAATACTGGAAGCAGGATTTCAAGTTGTATTAGCAGTTTAATAAGGAGAGATCTGAGTATCAAGGAATCTTCAGGAAGGCAGTCCTCAGTTAGCAGGTTGTGCCAGTTATATGGGATCAATTCATGACATATAGTCTAGGAGGGGACCCGTAAGACCTTGCAAAAATCCTTAATGTTTGACACATCGTCGTAATGCCACTTCAGGATTCTGCAATGGGGCTCTACCTCAGGTACTATACCCGTTTTATTGAAAATATGCCAGACCTTGGCAGGGAGGTCAACTTTCTGATATTGTAGAGAATCTAAGTTCAACAGTCTGATTCAAATGGTGTACTGGTAACTACAGCTGTTTAGAATCTATCATACAATATTATTTGTATTTGAATGTGTCCATCCATCTGTGATTGGATCCTTGTGTGCGACCTCATCAAATTCTAGAGAACAGATTTGAATATTGCCAAACTGGCATACTGTCACGATCTAGCTAGAGGAGTGCTAGCCAGGTGATAGATGCAAGGAACAGGTTTCATGCATGACCTCATTTAGAGGTTATAGGGTTAAGTTATATTTTCACACACAGGATCTCGTTAGTAGGTCATGAGGCTCATCTATGTTTAAATTGATGTTTTGCACATGGCCTCATTAGTAGGTCACAGGGTTGGTTTGGTTTTGATTATGTTTTGCACATGACGTACAGTTGACATGATGGAGAGAGTCTAGACATGCTGGTAAGGCTTACCGGCAGGGCAGACTCGCTTATGTTTTGCACATGACCTCGTCAGTAGATCATGTGGTTTGATTTATCTTTGCGTTTGATTTACGTTTTTGTACCGGACCTTGTTTAGAGGTCATGAGATTGTTTTACGTTTTGTGCACATGACTCGATTGAGTCATACGATGTTATGATTGATTTTGCACCTGACGTTGCCAGAGGATCAGGGCTGGGTTAGGGTTGTGGGAAGAGATCTATATAAAGGCCTGGTTTTCACAAATAGGTTAGCCCTTCACGCAACCATCTACTGTTATTTCCTATCTACTACTTTACGCTCTTTACAATATAAAAACCTATGCACTCTAAACCTCTCTACTATGTAGGCAAGACATAGGGTCAAGAACCTATCCACTAAATAGGATAACTTAACAATATAAAGATTGAAACTCTTGGCGTTGGGGAGAAACTAATTCTTATATGAGAATACTAAGATAGGGCTAAGAGACATGAGGACCTCTGGGACACACCGCAGTGCAGTTCGGAAAAGGAAGAAGGTCATTACTGGCTGCGAGTACAATGAGGAGTGGGAAACTGTAACATTTGTTTGCATCTCCTGCAACAGGGAATAACAATAAGATGGTAACTCTAAGGAACCTGGAGTTCACAGAATACAACAAAGGAGATATCAATCTCAGGGATAACACACTCGACCTAGGACAAATATACAACACGCTAGGCAAAGCAGTAAACCAACCCTCGAGAGCCGCAAGCCTGGTCATACTTGAAGAAAGATTATTACTTGGGAGTCCCTAGGAGGAACACTATGACCAAGAAGAATAGCTGCAGTGGTATCACCAGCACATTCATCAGGGCCAACTACCTAGGCCCTGATGATAACTGAAAACCAGATGACCAGATTGCTAGGAGTGATCAATACACACCCGGAATCAAGACCAAAAGCAAGAGAACTAGACCTCTACGAAGGTCACCACGAGATGTTATGACAGTTCCAAAGTCAGCTGGAGCAGTAATTCAAGGTCCAGGGGTACAGTGAAGGAAATGACACGATTCAGATAGACTATGCAGAGTTTGTCCTAAGGGAAGCAGCAGGGCAATTGATAATACCCTATATGGAAGACCGACAAGACTGAGGATGGGCCACTTGGGAAGAATTCAAGGAAACCTTCTGAACCCAGTTCAGAGACAGGAATGCCAAAGAAACAGCATGACTCAAGCTAGGGAGTTGAGACAAGGGAAAGACAACTTCTATGACTTTTGGTACAAGTTCTGCATAATAGTGGTCGAAGCGGAACATGATGAAGACACAAAGCACCACCATCTCTTAGGGGGTACCAACGTAAAACTACAAGGAGCCTGGAAACACTCTGACCATAGCTATCGGATGGCCTATAACTTTGCAGTGTGGGCCACTGACAAGGAAGACAAGATCAATCTGGTTCGATACCTTCAGAAGAAATCAGCTAAATCAATCAGACAGACCCTGCTATGCAACAACAGTGGCACCAACCACCCAGCCAGCTTGGCCAGGCCAGTGTCAGCCGGGGACCCCATGGATCTAGATGTAGCAGCAGAAAGGAAGGGACCATTCCAAAGACCATTGGACCAAGAATACCAGAGGAGAATAAAGGAAAATGCCTGTCTTCGATACAGATTGAAGGGGCATTTTATCAAAGATTGTAGAGCAAAGGAACAAAAGATCTAGGAAATGGATACTATAGGGAAGATCAACAGACAGGGGACTTTAAACAAATAAGGTCCCCAGCAAAGAGTGGTCTGTGGGACGATAGATGAGGCAAACCTACTGGCATTGCACACATATCAACAAAGAAAAACAACCAGGCAATGGTGAATACAATGAATGGTTATGATAATGACAAGGAACATCTTATAATTAGGATAAAGCTATGCAGAACAAACACAGATATGGAGATGAATGCGCTGCTTGATTCTGAGGCAACAGAGGATTTCATTGACAGAGGATTCTGTGAAACCCATGGGTTACCTCTGAAAAAGATGAAGAAACCAAGAGACATATATATAGTCAATGGAGAGAAGGGTAAAGTAGGTCCAATCACCTACACGGCACAAGCAGTGATGGAGATAGTGTCACATAATGAAGCCATCAGGTTTCAAGTAGCACATTGGCGAAAGCATAATGCCATACTAGAAACTCCTGGGCTAAAAAGACACAATCCGAATAATAATAGGGAAAAAGGCCAAACCAACTTCAATAGAAAGCTATGCACATAGTTGTGCCTGGAAACTTCGCCAAAGATTTGGAAAATCTCCAAAGAACAAGAAATTTGAGAAAGCCAGAGAATACAAACACTCTATATAGACACGAAGCACAATAAAACAATCCCCCACGATCAAGGCATATGAGTACAACTGTTACACTTGGACACCAGGAAACCGACATGAGGCTCCATTAAGGCTGCAGGCCATGACCTGTATAGCATGAAGGATGTGATGGTCTTTGCCCAAGGACAAACAAGAATACTGACAGGAATTGCAGTAGGACTTCTTGAAGGCACCTATGCATGAATCGCTCCACACAGTAGTATGGCCATCTGACATGGGATTACCACAGGTGCTGAAGTGGTAGATAGGGACTATAGGAGTGAAGTACAGGTCCTACTGACAAACCTGAAGGATGAGGACTGTACTGTGCAAAAAGGGGATCGCGTAGCCCAGATCGTTATTGAGAACATCGATACCAGAGAACTGTGAGAAGTGTAGGACCTGGACATGATGAAAAGAGGCGAGGAAGGTTTTGGCAGAGCAGCATGAGGAACGCTGAGAAATGATACCTCCATCGAAATAACAGAAGAGAAACCTCTAAACATATCTTTCATATCAGCAAAAGTGTGCAGGCAACTCTAGAGAAGAGGGCAACAGACAGGAATCCTTAGATAGAATGAAGAAGAAGATGGACCAACAATCGCAGAAGCGTCAATGATCAGCATGCGACTAGTGGTAAAGGAAGAAGCCAAGAAGAAGAAGATAACTCAGAGGCAAGTGGTCCTGAAGCAATATAACGCATATCTCAACATATTTGAAGCAAATGAAAGAACATATCTTTCTCAACACGAGAGTGAAGATTACCAGATCAAGGTAGAGGAAGGAAAGGAAGTGCCTTTCATGAAGCTCTACGCATTAGGGGAAGAAGGATTGAAAGTGCTATGAGAATACCTGCAACTGAATGTGCAATGATACTAGATCAGACTATTGTTCTGCTTGGCAGGAGCACGTATCGTATTCATTAAGAAGAAGGGTGGGAAACTGAGACTCTGCATAGATTTCTGGAGACTGAACACAGGATCATTAAAGGACAGATAGCCTCTACTATTGATCGACAAGCATTGGACCATCTCACATGGGCCAAATATTATATGAGATTGGATCTCCAAGATACATATCACAATATAAGAATAGCCAAAGGGGATAAATGGAAAATGGCTTTCAGGACGTGATATGGACTATACGAATATTTAGTCATGCCCTTTGGACTATCCAATGTACCAGCAACATTCCAATAGTGGATCAACTCCAAGTTGAGCAAATACTTGGATATATGCTGTATTGTCTACCTAGACGATATACTCATCTATTCAGATAACATGGAGGCACACCATAGAGACTTTGGAATGTTCTGCAAGCATTGTGAGAAGTCAAGCTCAAACTGAAGTCTCAGAAATGTGAATTCTATACAGATAAGGTTAAATACGGAGAATTTATCATCAACCCAGAAGGAGCATGGGCCGATCCAGTCAAAACATCAGCTATCGATAACTGGGGGGTACCAAAGAGTGTTAAAGGGGTGCAAAGCTTCTTGGGCTTCTGCAACTTCTACCAAAGATTCATTGAGGGATTCACCTGGGTGGCTAAGCCCCTCAGGGATGCGACAAGAAAATGAATTAAGTGGGGATTGGGAGAAACAGAACAACCAGCATGCAACGATATGGGAAAACGACTTACCATGATGCCAATACTAGGGTACTTCAACCCCTCGCAGCCCATCATGTTCAAGATGGATGTATCCAACTATGTATGCTCTGGTAATCCCTCACAATGTGGAGAAGGCGGAGTGTGGAGGTTGGTCGCATTTCGATCTAAAACAATGTCAAAGGCGGAGTGAAACTAGGATATTCACAACAAGGAACTGTTAGCCATAGTTCAAGCACTCAAGGACTGGTAGAAGTACATGCTAAGAAGTCAACACATAATCTGTATTATGATGGACTACAAGAACCTACCAGTGTTTACTACCACGGAGGAACTCAATGGAGGACAGATCAGATCGAGCGAGACATTAAGTCAATACCATCTCCATATCAAATACTACCCAGGTGAAGAAGGAGGAAAGCCAGACGCATTGACACAAAGAGAGGAAGACTTCTGTGACAAGAAAGAAACATGGTTACAATGATAAGGAATACTGCTTCTGAAGAAAAGTTATTTCTGGAAAAAAGAAGATGAAGATAGTGGATACGAATCTCTGAATAAAATGACTATAGAAACGATCAACGATGAAGGATATGAAGAATGGACAAGAGGAAGTATGGCCAACAACTGAGAAATCAACGAGATAAAGAAGGCCAGAGAGTGAGGCCTAAAACAAGTAAAAAAGTGTAGCCTTCAGGCTATGCGGGGAAGAAAATAGATACTTATAGTGTGATAACAAGATAAGGCTCCCCAACGCCGAAGCCTTATGAATAGAAATGATAAGAAGGAATTACAACATCCCACAAGTGGGATACAGTGGAATGGTAAATAAGGTAGCATTGGTTTAATGATCATACTACTGGCCATCGATGCGTGATAATATTAAAAGATATGTGCAGGATTGCCACATGTGTCAGCCAACGAACATGGTTAAACGCGTATCCTATAGGCTACTCAAACTGCTCGAAACTCCTGGAAGACCATGGCAACTGATAGCAATAGATTTCATTAGAGGACTACCTGCATTAAATGGTCATGACGCCATATAGGTTGTTATTGACTAACTTACGAAAATGGTCCACATTATACCAGGCAGAACTGATATGATGGCATCACAATTTTTCAACCTGTTTAAAGACCAGGTCTTCAGACTACATAGACTACCAAAAGATATCACTTTCGATAGAGGATCACTATTCACGTTGGATGTATGGACAGAGATCACACTACCATTAATTTTTAGCCGACACTTAAGTGTGGCCTTTCATGCACAAATAGATAGGCTGCGTGAATGAATGAACACGTTGTTAGAACAACATCTGTGAGCCTATATCAACTACCAACAGAATGACTGAACGGAACTCATATCCAGTGCGGAATTCGGATACAACAAGGGATGAGAAGGGATGATAAAGATGACACCCTTGTTTGTGAATAATTAATACGATGCATCCTTTGATCCGGCAGGATACCAAGTGCCAAGAAAGATAATAAGGGCTGATGATGTAATAAGGAGACATGATAACTTATGAGATGAGATGACTCCAGCACAAATGAGACAGAAGGAAAAGAGCAGTAAGCAGTGGAAGTCTGACTGGAACCTTATAGTCGGGGACATGATATAGTTGATATCACAGAATGTCCAGACCACAAGACCTTCAAAGAAGCTAGACTACAAGAAACTTGGACCATTCAATATAATCGAACGTGTCAGATTACGAGCATATAAACTTGACCTTCCCACCTTGATCAAACAGACTTATCCAACAGTCCACAACAGGCACCTAGAACCCTACCAAGAAAAATCGTTTCCCTCACGGAAAAACGTTCCCCTCTGCCTATTCACATAGATGGAGAAGAGGAATACAAACTGGAAGAAATAATTAACTCTTGCTTACACTATGGGAAACTTCAATACTGTGCTAAGTGGACTGGTTATTCCGCAGAATATGATCAAGAGTGGGACCCAGCCAGCAATTTTGCGAATGCCAAAGATGTCGGCCTTCCCCTCTAGCAAGGCTATCTGCCGTAGCCGGCAACTGATGGTCCGTATTGAGACGGAAGAAAACAGTGGGGTAGCAGTTGATGACCGTGCTGAATTGGAACGAAATATGCTATGGGCAGAAAAAGAAACGAAAGTGGGAGTGGCACAGATAAAAGAAGAAACAAAAAGAACCTGGACAAAGTGCAGCAATGACAACTACACAATCCACAAGGATACAAAGGAAAGACAAAGGTGGTGGCCAATGTAAGCCATCAAAACAAGAGACTCGGACGGCGGACAGGTGTGGGCAAACTCCTAGCAATGGCAAACCTGGGAACGGGATGCCGCAGTCACCCCAAGTGGGCAAAAGGACGAAAAGATCAACTAGCAGAACTGCATGCATAAATGCTCCCCTTAGTACAAGTAGTAAGAGCGAGAAGTGGCATGACGAGCTCTGAAGATGGAGCTCAGGGAGAAGAGGGGGTACAAAGTGTCTTTTGAGCCCAAGGACATCCTGAGAGAAACCATCTGCACACAGGATGAAACGATAATGCAGTAAAAAGAAATAATTAACGAGCAGCCAGGAATAGTCAACCAACTGCGACGAATGGTTGATGGACTACATGAGGCAGAACGGATAGTGAGAGAGCAACAGGAGACGCAGGATAGGGAGCAGTAGATCTGGAGAGAGGGGGAGGACGGGCTTCTGGAGGAGTATGATAATATGAGGCGGCGCGAGATAAGAACTGTAATGACCCTGCATACCTGAGCTATGGCAGATGGAACCAACACCCATAAAGGCAGCCATGAGGCAAACTGGCAGGAACCGGCAGGTAAGGAAGACCTGGACCTACAGAGACCTGATGTAACGGGCTCCGAGATAAACAGAACTAGCTGGCAAAGGCACTTAGGTACTTGGATACACTCAGGAGCAGTGTGAGCACACTTAGGGACCTTGGAAGGGACCGTTACTCAGCTGTGCTGGGTAACTGGGCAAGGGTCAGAAAGGTCTATCTCCGGCGACGGAATAGACAGGGTAACCAGGTAAAATTACCTTGTCAGCGAGGCAAGGTTACCCTACACTCAGGATCAGGTTACTCTACTTTGGGGTTGGGGTTACCCTGCCAAGAGTCCTGAGTTACCCTACCTTTCAATATGGAGTCCCTTGGGGAGTTTGGGAAAAATGACTGCAATGTTGGTCAGGCGAAACCAAGCATAATACCGGAATCTGGGATTCCGGGAGATGCTATTGGGTGAGCTACACAGCTCCGAAGAAGCCGTGAATTGGAGACATTATTACTATCATATCCCTCCGGCCCAGCCATGAGGCCTGGACATGGGCAAATGGGTGTGTAGTTGTGCGCAGTCTAGCAAAGAAGGATCTTTGCAGACATGCTTGCAACACCGTATACGTCGCTGCCGTCCGGTCGACCTTATGCTGTTCGCAGGATATATAAGTGGGTATAGGGTGGAAGGTGGAGTACCTCCTCCAAGTTGTTCGTAGTAAAACTGACTAAAACTGACGGAGTTAACGGGAGTTCACCGTGGGGGTCCCGAAGGTAGTCCTGGGTGGTGCCAGGGCGAGCGGGACAGTTTTACACCTACCAAGCCCAAACGCGCTCCCAATGCCATAGGATCTGAAAGGGAAGTGCAGAGACACTAAACGCATGGTTTCCAACACAGGTAAGGTGGATCCGTAGTGGCGGTCATGGGTAGCGCCCATTTGGTCGCTCCCAGACCACCGGATACTGCAGAAGACACAGGAAGCCTGAGAGTTGTAAATAGTAGATAGATAAACTGCTCACGGTAGCTTCCGGGGTCAATTAGGGACCACTGCACATGGGAAGGGTGTCATAGATAGTCCTGTTCATCCAGTGTCTTGACTGTTAGCTACTGGCAAGGCACCGATGTGAAGAGGTTTTCACTCCGGCAGCCAAATTGAGAATGCGCTGCAGAAACGATACTTGCATGAGGTGAATGTCGACTAGAGTGTGTCGACACTTGCATGCCCGAAGGGTGTGCTAGGAGATGTGTCAGACCACTCTTAGCGGAGAAGAGTGTGCTTGAATAGTTGGAGTAAACTGATGGGGGAGTTTCTGGCATAAGATAAAACTACTTGAACGTATATACGACAACTCTCCTACTCCAACAATCAATCCTCTCAAGACCTTAATTTAGTGCAGCGTCAGGCTTAACGATATTAAGTTTTACCATTTACTTTACTCTTACATTGCATGAGCCTTTGGCAATAAGTTTGAAGTTTTTGGTGTGGTTGCACCCTGGGGATCCATCTTCCTTGGAGAGCGCCCGTTATAGTATATCGTTAAGTGACCTCCTCGCTTAACTCCTCTCCTGATTAATTGTTTTCGACCTATGGCACTGACCTTGCATGAACACTGGTAACCTTGGTTGTAACAAGTAGCTCAGGGTGGAAAGCGCAATGGCTAGTACTGAACTTTGAGCCAGAATAGAATCTAACTCGGATTCAGACCTTGATCTTGGTGAACATGTTGCCAACATGTTTCGCGAGTCGGTTTTTGCGGATGTTTGGGGTATTGACTGGGACGGTGACCAGTTGCTCTTGGAGGCCGCCCCTATTCAGTTACCCAGTAAATGCTTTGATCTCATCATTACAGACCCTCGTGCTGCAGCGCTCTCATTTTTCAAAGACCCTACCCTGCTCCACAACGTGACCCCTCCCCCGGTAGAAGGGGTCCCATTTAGCGAGTTCTCACACGGCTTCGTTGAACCTTACATCATCCGGGAGGTATCCAAGTTGATTGAGGAAGCGAAGGGGGAGATGAGGAACTGGAACCCCCAGCAGGAGGGGGTGTTCCGGAAACAGATCACTACGCCAGCGGTGGAATGGATGACGGTGCAGCAGGAGGCATACGTGCAGATAATAAGGGATCAGCATGCACTAAAGAGTCGGATGGCAGCATTCGAACGGGCATTTGAAGGAGGGTATAGTATTGATGCTGAGAATGATGTACTGATGTTAGAGGCCACACCCCCTCTCCCCCTCCTCCTTACCAAGCCCGAGAACTTTGCCATGGAATTGGCCATGAGAGCCAGAGATGACCAACAGAGAGTGTAACGGAGCCCAATCAGTAGACGGATGTTGGAAAGCCTCAAGGGTGATGGCCATAGCTATACCTCCTCCTTCTCAAGACCAGCTACAGGCTCCCTGTCCGTCGCTCCCTCGATCGCCCGCAGTCCTTCCGGTAGTCCCATGGTCGGGCCCACTAATGGACGTCGCGTAAGGAAAAGCACATCCAACCCACAGGGGATTATGGCCCCGTATACACCTGACCCTACTCCTCATCCGACCCCTGCCCCTATCATTCCGCCTGCAATACCGCCAGTTGCAACTCCTGTACCTCCGATAGCCGCCCCAAGACCCACTCCTCTACCAGTCCCTCCTTCAGCAGTCCCTGGTTTGGACCTACCTCCTACCGGCCCCTTCCTGCCCCTGGCTTCAGCTACTCCGGGGTTCCCTCCAATACGTGCTGTATCACCTGGGTTCTTTGAACAGATACGGCACCATCAGGAGCGAGGACCTGAGGCTCCAGCGCTGGGGACCCCTATCCCCAGACCAGGAACACCACCTTGCGGAGTTCCTTGGACACTGGTCATTCCCCCGGTGCCCTTAAAACCAATTCTTCCCTCCGGTCTCCCCACTATCACAAGTGGCGATTTGGATAGCGAAGACCAGTTGTGTCTGTCGCGCTATAAGTCAGAAGAAACCCAGATGGGGTAGATTCATTACCACTCCTATGGGTGTAGGAAGGGACCCCCAATGCCGGTGAGGCATAGAAGAAGGCAGAAGGAAAAGGATGGATGACAGACATGTGGGCATTGTGGGTCATGGAGGCACGCTGGCCCCCTGATGCAACCCGTGAGTTGTCTAGAGCTGCAGTCATTTCTGCGGATAACTCAGGCAGCGCCTAACCCAACTCCTGAGAGTGGGCGATGCCCTGTTCTACCACCGGCACCAGGACCATGAGGGGCTAACCCCCCAGGCGATGGGAACCAGGAGGGCCAGGAGGAATGATTTGATGGGTACGATAGGGCCCGGGAATCCCAATGCGGGAATGCGGGAGGTAGTAGGGACAGAAATGCACCACCTGGAGGTTGTACGGTGGGAGCAGGTAGACATCCAGGGCACTTTGACCATCACAGTGTGGATAATGATAATGACAGTGATTCTCTCCCGGATTTGACCCCATTCCTCGGTGCTCCTAAGCATGACTAGAGCAACAAGAAGAAACGACGACGGGACCGGCAGTCCAAGAGGCTAGCGAGAGCCCTGAGGGGTACCGGTTCGGCCTCGATGCCTATAGCGAGACAACGGCAGAGAAAGCCGGAAAGGCGGGGTGGTATCCCTCCCATCAAGAGCAAAGTTAAGGAACTCGCGAGCTTCTTGACCTTGGTAGAGGTCAAATTTGAGTGCTTTGTGGATTGCAAGTTAACCGACATGGATAAGGCAAACTTGGTGATCCCCCTTCTTGAAGACTCAGCGCGGGCATGGCATTTGGGGTTGGATGGGCATATTACCAAGGAGGCTGCCAAGCGCACTGGCGTGCCCATAAAGGAGAGCAACCCCTTACGCACATGGAAAGCGTTCCGAGAACGATAGGAATGAAGTTTTGGTGGGGACCAGGCCGAGTGAGATCGATCCCTTCACGAGTGGTGAGACCTTCAGATGAAGCCACATCACATCGATGAGTACCTGGACAAGGAAATTGACTATATGTATAAGCTTAGCTATACAGACCCAGTGCAGGTATGGGACAAGGTTCGACCAGGCATTAGTCAAGAGGTTCTGAATGCAAGAGCACTGGAGAAGCCAGATCCGACCGACCTGAACGAGTACCTTGATCTTCTCCGCAAGGTCGAGCATGCACTGGAAGACAACAACTAGTTCAGTAACTGCATCATCCACCCTGCCCCATGGTCCCAGCCTACAGATAAGAAGGAGGATAGATCCTCAGCGTCTGGCAGATTCAAGAAGAAGGAGAAAGGTTCAGGCAGATGAAACCAGAGGTCTGCCAAACCTACTAATTGCAATCCGGGGAAACAGGCAGAGCCGGCGAATTCTGGGAATGCAATAGCGTGTGAGGAAATGGCGTTGACTTTGACCGAACGTCAGAGAAAGCACAACCCATGCACCAAATGTGGACAAACTGGACAGTTGTAGAGAAAGTGTACCGCGACGTCCCCGGTTATTAGTTCCTCCAAGCAGGCTCATGGGTTGAAATGGTCAGCCCTGGTAAGCGAGCCTCCGGGTACGGACAAGCGGCTAAAGCATATTGAAGTGCCACCTCTGGCCTCCTCGTCAAAGATATTAGAAGTCCACCAGGCATCACCTCAGATCATGGAGGTTGATACCGACAGCTCAGAATACGTAAGAACCCATTCTGCTTAGAGTACAACCTTGCCCACCCACGTCTATAGACCCGCGAGGGATGGATATAAGAACCTAGGAAGGGGTCCTGGGATGGGTAAGTACCCCTACACTGCTTGGACGAATATCATGCTGACTGCACCCAGGGGGTGTTAGCAGCTTGATGTTTGGGGCAGCGTGTGGTGGACTGGGTGATCTTTCCTTTATTGGGTTTCTGGTTATTTCCTTTGTTCTAGTTATAAGTATTTCTTTCAGGATTTCTTTGGCTGGATGAGCATGTCTTGGGACATTGTTTTGGTTGAGGCTGGGGGAGGTCCTGCTAGAGGAGACGCTTGACATTGGGGAGGAAGTAGGTTTCTTTGCTTGGAACCGGTCCAATGGCAGACCTCTACCAACCTTGGGAAATGGTTATCTTTAGTATAAGGGGGAATTGGTTCTGGCAGGACTTGATCAAATCAAAGCGTTATTTCCAAGTTTACCTGAGCAGGGTTTAGTACCCGAAATCATGCTGGCGTGAATGTAAACACCCTAGCAATTGTGACATAGTGTATTCCAATCCCTTAAATGTTTACTGACCCGTTGTCACCGCTCTTGTGTCGAAAGGCAAGAGACCCCAAATTCGTAAGACAAGATGACTAAGCCCCTAAGAGAAACAAAGAGGGAGAAGCATGACAACTTGCCTCGTCACACCAAGTCTATCCCCCTGCGGGTGAAACGAGACTGGAAGATCGGAGGGTGACAACTAAGCGCGGAAGCGCTATTGTTGCTGGATAGTGGAGCTACTGGGCCGGTGCTTAGTAGCTGATGGGTCAAGCAAACCCAGGCACCATGTGTATGTTGAAAGGTACACGTGCCGATAAGTGATGCAAGCAGGAATCACATTCCTGGGTCAGGTCTGTACTATACCAAGTCATTAGAAATGAAGATAGACGACCACAACAATGAGATGCACTTTGAGGTTGCGGACATGCCCGACACCAAGGTGGATGGGTACCTACCTATGTCATGGCTAAAGGACCATAACCCAGACACAGACCGGAAAACAGGATCACTAACCTGGTGCTCAGATTTCTGCAAGCCCAACTGCCTGGCAGAGCAGGGGCGGTTAGTGTTCATGACTGATGAAGAACTAATAGCTGAAGATTCGAGTAATGTGTAGCTTTTAGAAATTGTCCAATTGTCGGGGGAGGAGGGTGATGACATTACGATCAAGCTACTCCGTGAGTATAAGGACTACACGGATATCTTGAGTCAAGAACGGATTGAGGCGCTACCGGAGCACTTGAAGTATGACCATACAGTCGAGTTGCAACGTGCAACTCAACCTCCGTTAGGGCCTATGTATCCGTTGTCGGCAAAGAAGCTAAAGGCACTCCGTGGTTATCTCAATGACATGCCGTGAACGGGAAAGCCACAGCGATCCAGTTCTTCCACCACAGCCCAAATCCTCTTTGTGCCAAAACCAGATGGCATACTAAGGTTGTTAATAGATCACCGAGGGCTAAACAAGATCACGGTTAAGAGTAAGTACCCTCTGCTATTGATGAATGAACTCTAGGATGGACACGGAAAGGCCATTGTTGTCTCTAAGTTGGACCTGAAGAATGGCTACTACCTTCTGAGGATGGCAGAATGCGAGGAATGGAAGACTGCTTTCCATTGTAGTTACGGACTATATGAATATACCATCATGCTGTTTGGGTTATGTAATGCCTCAGCAACCTTCCAGAGCATGATAAATAAGGTCTTCTGGGACCTCATGCATGAAGGGGTCATTGTGTACATGGATAACATCCTGATATACCCTGAAACTATGGAAGAGCATGTTGCAATGGTGATATGTGTGATGGAGAAATTGTGGAGAGCCAGACTATGCGTAAGCATGAAGAAGTCCAGTTTCCACTAGCGGGAAGTTGGATTCCGTGGATACAAGATCTCTGACATGGGGATCTCTAAGTTGTCGGAGAAGGTGCAAACAATCAG
This sequence comes from Tuber magnatum, assembly GCA_003182015.1. NCBI lineage: Eukaryota > Fungi > Ascomycota > Pezizomycetes > Pezizales > Tuberaceae > Tuber > Tuber magnatum. The sequence goes on along the minus strand of PYWC01000031.1, from coordinate 544,863 downwards.
GGATTGGGCACCCCCGACCTGCGTACTCGACCTTCAAAGCTTTATGGGCTTTGCCAACTTCTATCGTCTATTCATAGAGGGTTTCATCGAAATAGCGAAACCTCTAACACATCTGATAAAGAAGGATATCCGATGGGAATAGACACCTGCTTGTCAGCAGGCCTTCAATCGTTTGAAGGAAGCATTCACATCCAAACCTATCCTAGCACATTTTGACCCTGAATGGCCAACCAGGCTGGAAACCGACGCTAGTGACTTTGCACTAGGCGCTGTCCTCTCCCAGTTTTGTGAAGATGAGTGGTGGCATCCAGTGGCCTATCATAGTCGGAAGTTTCACCCAGCAGGGATTAATTATGATGTCCGTGATAAGGAAATGACTGCTATTGTAGTGGCCTTCAAGGAATGGGATTATATGCTACAGTCAGTAATGGACCAATTGGTGATCTATATGGATCATAAGAATTTGGAGTACTTCAATAGTACCAAGGTCCTTAACTGTATGCAGCACCGCTCGGCTGAGTTTCTACAACTGTTCAACTTCAAGGTTGTTTACCGTGAAGGATGGTTGAATGAGAAGGCTGATGCTTTGTCGCAGTGTAGGGACTACCGCCCTAAAGGGGGGAGTGATTTTCTGCCATAGTTGTTTTTTCGCCCCTAACAGTGGGTCGGGAGCCAGGAACGGGACATCTTGCACCCACGGGTGTGGCAAGTGTGCCAAGGGTTCCGGCTCCAGTCTTCCTTTTTGGATCAACTGAAGGAGGCGATACAACAGGATCAGGAACACTTGAGGATCCTGAAGGCAATGACTTCCGGTGACAAGGAGGTTGACCGGCACTTCACGACGGAAAAGGGCTTACTCCTGTAAAAGAACGGGTGGTATGTTGCTAAGGGCCAGAATTTGAAGCAGGTAATCAGGGAGGCGGAACATGACTCGCAAATTGCAGGACACTTCAGGACTTACAAGACCATTGGCAGGGTTAGGGCTAACTTCCAGTGGCCGAAGATGGCCGAGCACATCACGGACTACGTGCGAACGTGTGATGTGTGCCAACGGAACAAATCCATCAGGCATAAGAAGTTCAGTCGGCTAGAACTGATCAATGTTCCAATACGACAGTGGACAATGATTTCAATGGACTTCATTGTAGCGCTGCCCGAGTCAGAAGGGTATACCAAAATCTGGGTCATCATGGGGAGATTTTTGAAGATGGCACACTCCATACCCCTGACCACCGAAGTACCAATGAAGGAGCTAGCCTTGATATTTGTGAAGGAGTTTGGCGCCTTCATGGATGCCCAGAGTCAATCATCTGCGACCGAGATAGCCGATTCACATCCAGGTTGTGGATGAGTCTGATGCACACATAGCAAGTAAAATTGAATGTTTCGACTGCATTTCACCCTGCGACTGACGGGCAAACTGAGAGGGTTAATCAGACACTGGAGCAGTGCTTGTGTAGCTACTGTTCCTACCAACAGGATGATTGGTTTTCGCTATTACCACTTGCGGAATATGCGTACAACATCTCGACAGCGGAATCAACCAGACTGTCACTGTTTGAGATTAACTACAGCTTTAATCCACGGACAAAGTGGTCTGGTGTAGTGTCTGATAATCAAGGGATACACCCTAGTAGTGAGCTCTTGGTTAAGGAATAGGAAGGAACCTGGCAAGAGATTCGAGAAATGATTCAACAGGCACAGGAACGGCAACGCAGATGGCACGAGGAGAAAAGGTTGCCATCATGGGACTACGTTACTTGGAGGATGTAGCTGCTGGACGGGCTACGAAAGCGGACTGCGTGATGTGGAATAGAAAGAACACCCATACCGAGCATCCAATGGAGATGCGGGACCACTGGATGTTTGGCCCCTTCACAGTCCAACGTTGGGTGCATACCTGAGCATACGAACTCCAATTGCCCGCAAGATGGAGCATCGACCCGGTCTTCAATGCCACATTGCTGGAACCCTATCACGAGGATCCAGGATTGGGTAGGGTCGAGGAAATCCGTACCCTAGAACTTGTAGACAATGAGCCCAGTAACGTTATCGAAGCCGTGTTGGACAGTCGATAATACGGAGGAGCAAAGGCGCAGTTCCTGTCGCACTTCGTCCAGTACCTGGTTTCATGGGAAGGCTATGGAGCAGAGGAGAACTCATGCGAGCCCTATGAGATGCTTGAAGGAACAGGTTGACAGGCCATTCTGGATTTCCACCAAAGATATCCGTCCAAGCCCAGGGACCATACGGTCTTGGGGGAATCGAGTCGTAGATATAAGAGACGATGCTAACAGTCCGGGACGGACCGTAGAGAAGACGGGAGTGATGTAACAACCCTGCATATATGGGCTATGGTAGCTGGAACCTACACCCGTACAGTTAGCCTCGAGGCAAACTGGTAGGGACTGGCAGGCAAGGAGGACCTTGACCTACGGAGACCCGATGTCCTGGGCTCCAAGATGAACAGAACTAGCTGGCAAAGGCACTTAGGTACTTGGATACTCCCAGGGGCGGTGTCAGCCTACTTAGGGACCTCTGAAGGAACAGTTACTCAGCCATGCCGGATAACTGGGCAAGGGTCTGAAAGGTTTATCTCCGGTCATGGAATAGATAGGGTAACTGGGTAAAATTCCCTTGTCTGCCAGGCAAGGTTACCCTACCCGCAGCATCAGGTTACCCTACCTTAGGGTTCAGGTTACGCTGCCAAAAGTCCTGAGTTACCCTACCTTTCAATACGAAGTCCCTTCGGGAGTTCGGCATAAATGACCAGAATGTTGGTCACGCGAAACCAAGCGTAATACTAGAATCTGTGGTTCTGGGAGATGCTATTGGGCAAGCTACGCAGCTCCGAAGAAGCTGTAAACAGGAGACTTTATTCCTATCATACCCCTCCAGCCCGGCCTTGAGGCCTGGACATCATGGGCACACCGGTGTGTAGTTGTGCACAGGCTAGGAAATCAGGATCTTTGCCGACCTACTTGCAACACCGCATACGTTGCTGCCGTCAGGTCGACCGCAGGCTGTTCGCTGGATATATAAGGGGGCATAGTGTGGAAGGTGGAGTACCTCCTCCAAGTTGTTCGCAGTAAAAAGGACCAAAACCGGCGGAGTTAACGGGAGTTCACCATGGGGGTCCCAAAGGTAGTCCTGGGTGGTGTCAGGGCGACTGGGAGAGTTTTATACCTACCAAGCCCGAACGTGCGCCCAATGCCATATGATCTGAAAGGGAGGTGCAGAGACACTAAACGCATGGTTTCTACCACTGGTAAGGTGGATCCGCGGTGGTGGTCATGGGTAGCGCCCAGTGGATCACTCGCAGACCACCGGATACTGCGGAAGACACTGGAAGCCCGCGACTGGTAAATACTAGATTGACAAACCGCTCACGGTAGCTTCCGGGGTCAATTAGAGACCACTGCACATGGGAAGGGTGTCATAGATAGTCCTGTTCATCAGGTGTCTTGACTGTTAGCCACTGGCCAGGCACTGATCTGAAGAGGTTTTCACTCCCACGGCAAAATTGAGAATGCGCTGCAGAAACGATACTCCTATGAGGTGAGCGCCCACTAGAGTGGGTTGACACTTGCATGCCCGAAGGGTGTGCTAGGAGATGTGTCGGACCAGCGTTAGCGGAGAAGGGCGTGCTCGAACAGTTGGAGTAAACTGATATGGGAGTGTCTGGCATAAGATAAAACTACTTGAACGTCTATGCGAGAACTCTCCTACCCCAACGATCAATCCTCTTCAGACCTTAATTGAGTGAAGCGTCAGGCTTAATGATATTAAGTTTTGCCATTTACTTTACTCTTACATTGTGTGAGCCTTTGGCGATAAGTTTGAGGTTTTCGGTGCGGTCGCACCCTGGGGATCCATCTTCCTAGGAGAGCCCCCGTTACAAGAACTCACCGGTGCCTAGCAGCAATCGAGGAAAGGAGAAGGCAGAGAAGGTAAAACATATCCTCAGGCAGTAAGGGTATGGGAGAGGGGAGCTAATAGCATGATCTGGCTAGAGGAGTGCTAGCCAGGTAATGGAAGTGAGCAACAGGTTTCATGCATAACCTCATTTAGAGGTCATAGAGTTAAGTTACATTTTCGAGCACATTTCCCCATTAGCAGGTCATGGGGCTTGTTTATGTTTAAATTGATGTCGTGCACATGACCTTGTTCGTAGGTCATGTGGCTTGTTAGGTTTTGATTATGTTTCACACATAATTTCCAGTTGACATCATAGGGGAAATCTAGATGGGCTGGCAAACCTTACCGGCAAGGGAGACTTGTTTATGTTTCGCACATGACCTCATCCGTAGGTCATGTGGCTTACTTATATTCTCCGCAGGACCTGATTAGTATGTTATATGGTTTGATTTATGTTTGCATTTGATTCATGTTTTCACATAGGACCTCATTTAGAGGTCATGGGATTGTGTTATGTTTTGTGCACATGACTCGATTCAGTTATGCGATATTATCATTGATTTTGCATCTGATGTCACTTGAGGTTCAGGGCTGGGTTAGAGTTGTAAGAAGAGGCCTATATCAAGGCTGGGTTTTCACTGATGGGTTAACTCTTCACATAACCACCTACCGTTATTTTCTATCTACTACTTTATGCTTTTTACAAGACAAGGACCTTGGCACTCCAAACCTCTCCACTATGGAGGCAAGATCTAGAGCCAAGAACCTATCTGCTAAAGGGGATAACATAATAATATAAAGACTGAAACTCTTGGCGCTGGTGAGAAACTGATTCTTATAGAGGAATACTAAGATAGGGCCAAGACACTCGAGGTGCTTGGGGATACAGCGTAGCGCAGTTCCAAAAAAGAAAGAAGATCGTTACCTGTCGTGAGTAGAATGGGTAGTGGGAAACCATAACACATACGTGATCGTGAAAGTGCCAGGATACATGCCTCTTAGGACAGTTGAAATAGGGTTTGGTATGGACCAAGTCTATGTGTTGGTTGTACTCTTCCACATGACCATTTTCACGGAACTGGTGCTCCTGAGAGGTGGCAACTGGTTGGTCCATCTCTGCTCTCTGATGTTACAACTGCCTTTATTGCTCATCAACTCTGGCCCAGGTCTGTTTTGATACTTGGAACTCCAACAAGATACCTTCCTTCTTACAAAACTGGTTTAAATAATGTTCCATATAAGTCAGAGTCTCAGTTGTGTGGCTTTGGTATTTGTACCATCATAGTGAAGTCGACCGGTACCCTGGCACAGCTGAGTGCACGTTTGAATGGTAACACTTGTGTACTGTCTGGCTACTGCAGTGCTATGGCAAGGACTCTCAAAAGCCAAGGTCCCAGATTCCTAATATTCTTTCCTTGCCAATGCGTAACCTTGTGGTGGGTTTTTTTTGGTACAACGAATCCTGGGTATGGTGGCAAAGTCTTCCCTGTATTATCAAAACCATGCACTTGTACATGTTTCTTGAGAAATCCTTGGATCCAGTCCAGTATGTACTTGATTAATCCAAGATAGATCATGTGAAGCATATCCAGCTTGTGCAGGTCAGGCACGGAAATATGATGAAGTCCGTCAAAAGTATTTCACTATATAGTGGTACCAGAGGTGTCTAATAGGACTTGAATTCCACCCGACTTTGAGGTTGGCAACAGAGGTCCATTTTCTCCTTCGCAGAGTCACACATAGTTTCACCCTGGATACTTGCTACTCATGCTAGTTTCTAATTCCCATAGTGGTATCTCACATTTAGGCCAGGTGTTCGATTTTATTCTGTGTAGGGAAACGTTTTCTCTATGGTTGGAGATCTAGGTGGATAAGATCAGAGAGCACCTTGGAAGGTTCCTATCAGCACAGTCAATCGGGATGCCCTCAAGTGCTATTTCTTGTAAGGGCTCACACATCAGTTCAAACACACAGTCTAGCATATTAGCAGTGATTTGTCTCTGCAGTTCATCTACCATGGAGAACTTTGTGAATTTGGGTACACGGGCCAACAATGCAAGAAGAAGAACAGCCATTGATCCAGGATTGTTACCCCAGGTTGCCGGAAGATTTCCCGGTGTTCGATAGATAGGCCATGCTTTCTTCTCATCAGAGAAGTTGCTGCGATGCGTCTGATCAGCTATCTTAATAATTGGAACAACTGGTGTATTGGATGAAAGTGTCTCCTAGAATTGTTAGCCAATGCTTTTGCAAAGAATTGGGACACTGTACTTGAACATTCTACTACCAGTCCACCATATCCATTTCTAAATATACCCTTTGTCCCTCACTGTCATATTCATACTGTGGGGCATAGACCAAGTCATTTCTTTAGGCAATATGGCAGAGGTGATATCTGACAGAATCTATTATGTTACAATAGATGCAGGGTAAGCATCTCCTGCTATTATTAACCTGTTCTTTGAACAATTGAGGACATGCATTCTATGGATCTAGTGACTGGTGGTAATTCAGGAGGGTATGCATGGAGCTATAGCTGACTGATACAGAATTACTAAGGCTACTGGAAAAGTATTTATTAATATGTAACTTCAAAACTTTACTCTGAATGAACCAGGATGCAACTTTGAAACCATCAGTACTAGTGAATGGTGCCCCTGGTTTCTCACTCAGGTCCTTGAGTTTTTGATCAAATCCAGTGACCTCACTAATTGCCTCCCCAGTACCGGCTTAATTGATCGGTCTGGCAGCTGGTAAGGACCAGGTGTTATTTGTTTCTTTAGTATCAGACCCGTGCACAACAATGTCACGCAATTCCTTGCAGTAGTGTCCAGTAGGGTCAGGATTGAATTCCTGGTTAGAATCTTGGTGTCCACTTGCTGGAGAGTGGTGCAATAAGACTGTTTCCATGTTGGTAATATAATTCTTGGAGGATGTGTACTGTACCACAGAGGTGAGAACAATGTCTATTTTTGCATGTATGGTTTGTAGGTGTTTTGCATATGCATCTGCCTGGTTGTCTTTCTGGCAGCAAAATAGACATTGGGTAGGCATGGTCGGAGTCAGTTCAGTTGATCTCGTGGGTGCTAGTATGTAAATTCAGGGTTACTAGTACGACATGTTTTTAACACGTAGGGACTGGATGCCGGTTCCGGATACTTGGCCAAAGTGAATGGCAACCAGTTGTCAATGAGGTTTAGCACTTAACATACTGATATCACGAGTCATCCCCCGCTGTTTGTTTCCATTTCATCAACAAGTGGGACAAAGATTTTGTTTCTGGCACGATTTGTTTATCTGTGTGAATTAGTTACAAGAGACACTTCTTTGAGCATTTGAATTCAAAACCGAATTTGAAAACAATGTACAATTCTTTGAAACTATCTAGACTCTCTGTGGTCTGGATTGTGAAGCGATTAACACAGCTCTCACAGCAAATTGCCTAACACCGAACCCTATACCAACTCGTTAGGCCTTTCTCAGATAATCTGCCTAATGGGTGTTTTCAGTTATTGACTAAGAATTTATACATTAGAGTGCTCTACTAGGGGGTTCACGTGTGGTTCGTAATGTTTAGATCAAGCCTTCAAGATATGCCGATGCATTCAATGCAGTTTGTAATTATTAATCAATTTATTGGTATGTGGCTCATACGCATGGCCTACAGTTTGCTCAGTTAGATTTCTATAACATGCGTGGATTGTCAATCATGATTCGGAGAAAGGCATCAGGAACAAGATTTCGATATACACTTAGAGCTACCAGCGAACTGTACTAGAAGATGTGAGAGGCTCTCAGGGAGCTAATATCTGGTATAGATTGTATCTTCATGAATAGTGATAAAACAGTACATACATGGCTTCTATCGAATACCGTACTGGATAACAGACTTGATCGCTTGGCATATCGCTATTGTGACTATGGTGATAACCAGCTGTCTACACCACCTATGAGGAGGCATACCTATTGTATTGAGAATGCTGTTGTACAATTGGGACATGACAGGTCTGCACAAACTGGGCAGATACATTTCTGTACATGACAAACAGACTCGAGACCTGACCACAGGCCAGCTAAGGAAGCTAGGGACAATCAAGAGGGAAATACATCTCATGGATTACAGCAAACAATATCTGGCTTGTCATCAGATGTCTTAGAGACCCAGGATGGATGTGAGGATAGTATTAGAATATTGGCATCGCTGGTGGGGGAGGAAGCTAAACCCGTGGCTAATCGTATTCCACTTACTATCAAATTGTTAACAAGCACTAATAGACAATAGCCATTGGACTTGGTCGCCCGCTAGACCTGTGGTGATAAGGAATGGAAGTATAGTGCTCAATTTGATATGGAAAAATGCCTGGAATAGAAGTTGAAGAGAATACGCCAGAGTTCTAGTGCTGGGGTAGGTTTAATATTCTGGAGGGTACAGGACTGCAGCATGCTGTTCGACACTAGGAGTTGTGATGAATGTAAGTTCTGGAGATCCCTTGCTGGTACTGCGTCATGGAGAGTTCAAAAACTGATCCACCCAACACAGTTGACACTGTATCAATTGTTTATTGTGTCTGCATAGGTGCAAAGAGTGTTAGCAGTATGCTTGAGTGTTAGCATTTCACAGAATTTTGAAATATATTCCTTTAACCTCCTCTACCCAATGCCCTATGTGTTTATCAAGTTAAGCATATACACGCTTGAGTGCATCAGAAGGTGTATATTGTATCCTATTATTCCATGGAATCTACCTCTTGATGCCTTGCCAATTGGGTATACCACCAACTCCAAGCAACCTTACTTAGCGTTCTCATCCCTTGTAGCTTGAAAGCTTATTTTATAGACAATCCTGTAAATATTAAATCTGTAGCACCCACACGGCATCCTATATAATGGCTCCCTTCTGCCCCTCCCCCATGTTTTCTCCTCCATTTTATATCTTCTTTCCTTCCTTCTCCCCATCACTTCATCCTTCTTTTTACAATCTGCCAATGTACCTACTACACACTAACTCGGATTATTCAAAGAACTAACTGATAGCTTGGCTTTTTAAATACAGATTGCCTCTCTGCTAACGGCTTCTACCTGCAGACAGAGAGTGGAGCCAATCCCGTTGAGAAAGGGAAAGTAAGTATAATGTGTTCTTGTATTTGTTGGAATTAATACAGCCTTTAATTAAATCTCTTCGACATCCCGCCATGCCACTCAATATGCCTGCCCCCCTACAAAATAGAAGAGGTGACTGCAATATCCTTGTATGAACCCAGAACTGTAGAAAACTCCTTAAACTCTCATAGTCTAATTGTGTTTTGCAGGTGTAGGACTTAAAGCGAACCTTCATTCAATGATGTTATAGTAGCCTACCATAATCGGATGAGTGCCCCTGATTTAAGTGGGTAGCTGAGAATTCTACGTAAGCTCAATCTAACCTACTTGAAGCTCCCCAAATCGGTTAGGCTAATGTCCATACTTAAGTCAGGGGGCATTTTGGTGACATTGCATATGCCAAGTTGTGGTATGGGTTCAATGATCCTCGTTGCCAAACCGCTGTTTACTCATCGTGGTGCGAGGAGATCAAGGTCCACAACACCGTGCGCTCCCCAGATCCCAGCCACCCGATGGACATCCAAGTGGGGTCAGTCATAGAGTTTGCCTACTCGCATACCTGTATCAAATAGCATGTCTTGCTCATTGAAGCTGTGTACTATGTAGATGATATGTAGGAGCTCTTGCATCACCTGGGGATATTGGTAAAAAACATGGCCAAGGAACTCCAGGTGATTAAAAAACCTCACAATGTGAAGCGGACTATCGGTGGTGAGATTGTGCGAGCTTCAGGCGAGTCTTCACTACCATTGCTCTTTCATTACCCTCATGCCAAGACATTGCATTAGTGGCTGGACCAGATTAGACCTCCCCTTACCACCCTCGGGTACTCAGAATCTAGATTGTTTGTCGAACGGAAGCCTAGGACATCTCTTCTATGACCACCTCTGGTATACTATTAACTCTAACTACAAAATGGCCAGGGGGGCTCTGGATGCACTGAGTATTATAAATATGCATAGGGCAGTTTGCGGGCAACATATGGAGTAGGAAATCCAATACTTATAGTATCTAATCGAGGCAACTGGTGAGGGCTTAGACATACTTTGTCTGGTACCTGAAGAACCTCTTTCTCTCCAACAATTCATCTTTCTCAACAGAGAAGATGATATTTGGGCATGGCCCCTTGCTAATAATGGTTCTTATCTCTATGACCTCATGGTCCTGGAGGCTTGCTGAGATCAATTGAAGTAGGAGGACCAGACTCCTGAGCCTGCCAACATAAGATACCCATTTTCTGACCATATGGTCTGAGATCATGCAGGCCTGGTTGAAGATACCATAGGAGCCATGCAAGGGGAGAAGAACATGGAGTAGCAGGAATGGTTTGTCGGAGAGGAAGTGGGTGGGTCTCTGGTGCCTGGTGTCACCAGGAGGTTCACTATTGATTTAGGTTTTCCAATACAAGCCTCTGTAAGATGATGATCTAAACACGATAGCTAATCTCCAACATAGGATGAGGAAGCTAGTACTGCTAGCCTCTCAACACAATGCACTTGGAGGAATTCACTCCCCTGGGCGATGTACTAGCCACTAAGCTCTGACCCATTCACCCACCCCACCTCTGATGAGATGGACCCTATATCTTTTGTATGCTCTGTGTCCCTGCTACAGGCATCTGGTGAGGCAGTCTGTTGTCCATTGTATGATGATGCCTAGGACAGCCGGACTACTATCCTACCTCAGATTCTTGATGGCTGCCTGGCCCCCCCCTCCCGGTTGCTTCAACTATGGTGCTCCCTCTACTAGCACTACCATTACTCCCAGTACCGCTGACAACTGTGGCGTCCATGGCACCCCCAACATCCCCGGTCCTCCTTGCACTCCCAATATCTCTACCCCCTGAGTATCCCTAGTACTCTCACCATGCCCAGTATCCCCAGCACTACGGACATCTCTAGAAACCCTGGCACCCTCAGCACCCACCCGACCCCTAATGCGTCCTGATTCCCCCAACTCCAACACGGCCAGCAACCAAACAGTATGATACCCCCACAATTGTGATGCTCAGTAAGACTTCAGGCTAGCAGAGGGTAACCCTTTTTTGTGTCTGGTGATCTTTTTTGTTTTGTTCATTTGCTTTGCTTGGGTTTTCTTTAAGAGTCATGTGCAGTTTAGATGCATGGGATTTGCATGTTTGTTACAAAATACCTACAATATACTATGATTATGCTCTCTTACCTAGGCCAATAGTATCCTGTATTGCTTGTAGCCTAATCCCTTGTTCCTGGTACTTGAATATATTTGAGTAGTGATACTCTTACACCCTCTTATATTGACATCCAAAATTTATTTTCTAGATTTGTTATCTCCCCCAGGTATGTGCCTTAATTGGCCTGGCATTTGCGAACTAAATGACTTGATTGGCCAGATTGCATTTTGCCTTCCCATGTTCTGCTGTGTCTATAAGATGTTTGGAGCACAGGTATAGAGTTCTAATCTATTGTAAGTATAGCAGGAGTCTCGCTAGAATTAGTCTTGTTAACCAATACTTATTGTGGCTAGAATTTGCGGTTAGCGCCTTATCCTAAGGGCATCCTTATTTTGTCAACCACATTTATAGTGGAGTTATCAGGACCATAATTTCTGGCAATGGCTGGACGATGCCCATAATGCTAAATATAAGAAGAACCGTTTTTGGTAGGCAAAACATTTCTTTCAATATGGAGTCATAGTGTGTGATTCTACTAACCCCCTATCTAAGTTCTAGTGTATAAAATGTAACATGTCCCCTTGAAGACAAGAAAACAATCATATGCAAACTCCACATCTTTCCCATATTCAAGGTATACACTGCTGTGTTACATTCTAAGCACTGCCTTTCCTAATATTCACCAACATGTCGCCAGGACCTTTGACATAGCTAACTAAATACTAGTTCAGGCAGTCAGCCAATACCTTGTCTTGGCAACTTGAACAGACACAGAAGTAATACCATAACTGATGCTATAGGATCCCTGAAATTGTGGCTGGTAAACAGATTGAACAGCTCTACTGGTATAGTATCAAACCAACTATCACCACATCTGAACGCTTTGCTGCCGGACTTATTATGGGCACTCGGAAGACCCCTAAAATGCCCATGGAAAGGCAAGATATAGACCATGGTGTATAGCGAACCTGGGCTTGATAAAACGTAGAAGTAGACTGGGAAACCATTCTCCTAAGCGATGGTAGCAGTGTCAAATATCAAAACATCGGTGGATTTGATGGAACCAATTAGGACAGTGAGTCTGACATAGAGCATGACACTACTTCTGATAACATTGTGCCAGGACTGCATCATCGGTCATACCAGGTAGATGGACGAAAAAATGGTCCTGCGATAACAGTACTAATATCGACTCCTTTGAGATTACAGAAAATAGCTCTAGTCAGGCTGGTGCGGGGCACCTAGTGACAGATCATCCCTGGCAGACCATACGCTCTGCCAATGTTCTCGTTATCTACTATCCTCCAACCTACGTTGCTGCTGGATGGTATCACTACATCTGCTATTAGTAGTTCAAGCCCAGCCATTGAACCGACAACACCACAGTATCAGCATATCTGGCGCAATGTAATGGGCAGGGTCTGTGCGGGTCAAGGGCAGATAGGCGAAGGCACACAGTGGCAGGCAGGTCAAGAGAGAAAGGGCAGGTGTACAAACAAGATGTATTTGTATCAAGCCTTGCGGGGTTGAAGGACAGGGTCTCAGGGATCAGGGTTAGGGTTCAAGGGTTCTGGTAATGCAAAGTAGAAACAAGCCTGTAATTTTTAAGTACAGGTATAAACAAGAAATTACCTGGTTGCGTAAAGAAAGTAAAGCTTAGAGAGGCACACTTCTTTATATAATAAAGGGAAATCCTCCACTGACAAATCCTAATATACCTAACCACTTTCTCTTGCGCAGCTCCAATCATCCATTAGTTTCTATATGGTTCCATTACATGAAACCTCGGCTAACTACCTTTTCCAATCACGCTGCAACTGTCTTCACATGGGTCTCTACAGGTACAACCAATACCGCAATGCTATTGAACCCCTGCCTGGTAGCCTTGATACTAGCCCCCTTCTGCTACCCCAGAAGCCTTTAAGGTATGTTTTCATTATTCTGGGGGAGGGCCTGGCTTGTTCTGATAATGCCAGTAGAACTTATGAATCACGAGCAGCCCATTGGCAGTCTCTGCTGGTTCCCAGGTAGGTTCCTCATATCCCCTCCATCTAATCAGGTACTTCGGTCATCCCTAACCGATTTTGGGTTCCTCTACTCCTTCCACATACCATTCCTTCTCTCCGTCAACTTCTGTTAGTGGAGGGAGTGGTACGAGCTGTTCTGCAAGGGGTTCTCATCAGCAAGTTCAAGCAAGAAAATATAAAACATGTTGTGTATCCTCATCGAGGCAGAGAGATTGAGGTGGTAGGCAGGAGTGCCTATCAGAGTAGTGACTCAGTTGGGGCTGAGATGTTTGTCGTCCTACTTCTGTGAGGGGCAGTAGGTTTGGATGTTTCTCATATTGAGCCATACTTTGTTTCCTTCCCTGAAATGGGGGGCCGGTAGGCGTCCTCGGTTGCTGTATTCCTGTTGATGATCCAGGGCATAGGAGACCTTGTAATGAAGGTGGCTGTAGATGTCCATCAGGTGCTGTGCAAAGACCCCGGCTTCTGACTGCACTTGAGGTTCCTCTAAAGTATCTGGAAACTGCACCTAGGGGTCGCAACCATTGTTGGCGAAAATACGGGCAGGCCGGTAGATTCAGAGACATGGTTGGTGGCTACGAATTTTGCTATCAGAAGCCAAAGGGATCAATTGTCTTGTTAGTAGTGGACATAGGCATGCAGGTATTCTTTCATAATAGCGTTTATTTCTTTTGTAACCGGTATGGGTACTAGATTAGGTTTTATGTTTGGTTTCACAGTATTGCTTGATACTTGTATTGTTTCGTGTGCTATCAGTTGATACACACAATGTGTTATGTTTAGTTTCACAGTATCGCTTGATACTTGTATTGTTTCGTGTGCTATCAGTTGATACACAGAATGTTTTATGGTTGGTTTCACAGGTATCGTTTGATACTTGTACTATTTCATGTGCTATCAGTTGATACACACTATCTTTTGGAATATTGCTCATACTGGATATAAGCAATATGCTGTATTTGAAGACTGCTGATTTCCACGATGGAAATGGCAGACTTCGACTGACAGTATTCTAAATATACTTGGTTGAACGGTTACCTCTTTGATCTCCTATTACACCCCCTTGAAGCCTCCTTTAACAAGCAGTGCTCGCTTCTTGTTGATCGAGAGGCCATCTGCTCCTATCGTACCGCTACATAACTAGGGGCTGGCCCGAATGCATTATGCCTTTGGTCTGTCCATCGGCCTGATGAGGGTAGGGGATAGAGACTTTTCAGGACACCTACAAGTGATCACAAACTACCTGCCAGAATGTTGAGGTAGACTGCGTGCTACAGTCTGGGATAATGGTGGTGGGAAGACTGTAGTGTTTCCACACATGATTGCGGTACAATTGAGCTAATGTTGGAGGATCAATCATTGCTCAGTAGGTGTAATGGGGCCTTCCCTAGGAAGAAGGATCCCAAGAGTGCGACCATACCGAACAACTTCGAACTTATCGCCACCGCTCACACAATGTAAGAATAAGAAAAATGGTAAAACATAATATCGTTAAGCCTGACGCTTCACTCAATTAAGGCCATCGGGGGATTGATTGTAGGAGTAGGAGAGTCCTCGCATAAACGTTCAAGTAGTTTTATCTTATGTCAGAAACTGCCGCATCAGTTTACTCCAACTATTCGAGCAGACCCTTCTCCATTAAGGGTGGTAGGACACATCTCCTAGCACACCCTTCAGGCATGCAAGTGTCGACACACACTCTAGTTAGCGTTCACCTCATGCGAGTATCACATCTGTGGCATGTTCTCAATTTGGCTGCTGGAGTAAGAACCACTTCGTATCGGTGCCTTGCCAGTGGTTAACTGTCAAGCTCCCGGATGAATGGGACTATCTATGGCACCCTTCCCATCTGTATTGATCCCTAGATGACCCCAGAAGCTACCATGAGAGGTTCATCTATCTACTATTTATGAGTCTCGGGCTTCCGGTGTCTTCCGCAGGAAACGGTAGTTCGGCAGTGATCCAATTGGTGCTACCCATGACCACTGCCTCGAATCCCAGTCTAACTTACCTGTGGTAGGAATCATGCTCTTAGTGTCTCTGCACTTCCCTTTCAGAGCCTGTAGTGTTGGGGACACTTTTGGGCTGGGTAGGTGTAGAACTCTCCCATTCACCCCAGCACCATCCGGGACTACCTTTGGGACCCCAATAGTTTACACCCGTTAACTCCATCAGTTTTGGTTAGTTTTACTCTTCACAACTTGGGGGAGGTACTCTACCTTCCACCCTATGCTCCCTTATATATCCTGCGAACAGCGTACGGTCAACCAGATGGCAGCGACGTATACGGTGTTGCAAGCAGGTCTCCCAAGATTCCACTTAGGTAGACTGCACACAACTACGTACCCCTTTGCCCATGACGTCCGGGCCTCGAGGCGGGGCCAGAGGGGTATGATAGGAACAATGTCTCCAATTTACAGCTTCTTCGGAGCTGCACAGCTCATCCCATAGCATCTTGCAGAACCCCAGATTCCAATATTATGTATGGCTTCGCATGACAAACATTCTGCTCATTTTTCCTGAACTCCCCAAGGGACTTTGTATTGAAAGGTAGGGTAACTTAGGACCTTGGGCAGGGTAACCCAAGCTCCATGGCAGGGAAACCGGATCCTGAGGGTAGGGTAAACTTGCCCACTGGACAAGGGGACTTTACCCTGTTATCCTGTCTATTCTGTTGCTGGACATAGACCTTTCCGACCTTTACCCAGTTACCTGGCCTAGCAGAGTAACTGCCCCTTCAAGGTCCTTAAGTATGCTGGCACCGCTTCTGGCTGTACCCAAGTACCTAGGTACCTCGGCCAGCTAGTTCTGTTGATCTCGGATCCTGGGCCATCAGGTCTCGGTTGATCAAGGTCTTCCTCACTGGCCAGTTCCTACCAGTTCGCCTCCCGGCTACATATATGGGTGTAGGTTCTGGCTGCCATAGCTCCTGTACGCTGGGTTATTACAGTAGGGGGTCAGGTTGTGTATCTCGTTTAACCTATCTATCATGACCAGTATGACATCTTTGCCCTGACTCCCGGGTAGGCCAGTAATGAACTCTATAGAGACCTGTTCCGAGGGCTTGTTGGAGACTGGGAGAGGACACAGTATGCAGAATGGGGTGCGGCATGACATGTGGCTGCTTTGGCATGTAGGATAGTTCTTCAGGAAAGGACCGATATCTCAATGTACACCAGGCCAGTGAAAACTATGGGAACCCAATTTGGGGATTTTGGCTTTACTGGGGTGCCTTGCAGCAGGTCAGTTATGGGTGTCTTGGATTGGTCATAGCCACAATGCTTGATGGAGGGTGACATATAGGTAGTTACGGAACAGTAGCCAGTTCCCCTCCGTATAGCATTCTGTGAGGGAGATGAGATGGGAATCTCAGTCTTCTTGGTCCAATGCCTTTAGGATCTGTATAGGGGTCGGGTCAGCATTATATGCATTTTGGTAAAGACCTTCCGGGGGAGATACCCCAGTCGGGAGCATGATGTTCGCCAATAAACTCATAGTATGGGGCTTCAACACTGCTTGCATCTGATATTCTCTTCCTTGCTCTTCCTCTTCTTCTGTTGGTCCTTGTATCCTGGTTAATGCATCCTCTATCCCAGTGAGCTTTCCAGGCTGGTATTCAATATCATAGTCAAATTGAGCAAGGAATTCTGACCATGGGGCTTTTCTATGGTTCAGAGTCGCTTGGTAGTGAAGTGCTTTAGATTGCAATGGTCAGTCAAGATCATGACCTTACAGCCTATAAGGTAGCATCTCCATTCCTCAAAGACGTATACTGCAAGCATGAGTTCCCTGTTGTCGATATCATAGTTGCACTCAATTGGTATATGCTTGTAAGAATAGAAGGCTCCAGGGTGGAGTACTCCCTTCTTCTTACGTTATGACATCATGCTGGCAGACACAAAGTTTGAGGCATCCATTTTCGATGATTACGTCCTTGAAGAAGGCAAAAGGGACCAGGAATGGAGTGGTAGTAAAGACAGTTTTGAGGGCCTCAAAGGCCTGCTGCCATGATCTGGCTAGAGGAGTGCTAGCCAGATGACGGAAGCAAGGAAATGGTTGCGCACATGACCTCATTTAGAGGTCATGCAGTTAAGTTATTCTTTCGCACACATGACCTCGTCAGCAGGTCATGGGGGTCGTTCATATTGACTGCATTTCACACATGACGTACAGTTGACGTCATGGGGAGAGTCTAGATGGGCCGGTAAGGTTTACCGGCAAGGCAGACTCGTTTATGTTTACCGTGTGACCTCGTTAGTAGGTCAGGTGGTTTGTTTATACATTTGATTTATATTGCGTTTGATTTATATTGGCACACATGACGCCGTTTAGACGTGATGGGATGCTTTTATGTTTTGGATACGTGACTCGTTTGAGTCGTATGATGTTATGAAGGATTTCGCACCTGACCTTGCTTGAGGATCAGGGCAGGGTTAGGGTTGCCGGAAGAGGCCTATATAAAGGCCGGGTTTTCACAGATGGGTTAGCTCTTCACACAACCATCTATCGATCAATCTCTACTACTACTTTACGTTCTTTACAATACAAGAACCTTACGCTCCAAACACTCTGCTAGGCAGTTCCACTGTAGGGTCAAGAACCTATCCGCTAAGCGGATCAAGTTAACAAGTTACATGACCAATACTCGCGGCGCTGGTGAGAAACCAATTCTTATGTGAGAACACTAAGATAGGATCAAGAGGCTCGAGGAGCTCTTGGACACAGCGCAGCGCAGTTCGGAACGAAAAAGGTCATTACCTGTCGTGAGTACAACCAGTAGTGGGGAATCGTAATACCTGCTGGGATTCGGAGGTCTAGACAAATAGTTAGCCCTGTTTGGTGAGAGTGGTGACAGGTTGTGCGAGGCAGGAATAGGCCTTGATGAATTGATAATAGAGGTTTCCGAATCCCAAGAAAGCATATATATCCCTGATGCGCTTGGGTATAGGCCAGGCAATGATGGTTGCCATCTTGGCATTGTCTATGCACATTCCTTGGGTGGTGCGGATAAACCCGAGGCACTCGACTTGGCCCACATGCAACTTAGACTTTTCTCATTTGACCCCTAGCTCGGCATCAGCCAGGGCTTGCATGACCTAGCATACGTGATTGATATATTCCTCTGCAGTCCCACTATAAATGAGAATGTCATCCAAATAGACAATACAGAAGCAGTCTAAATCAGGGCACTGGGCCTTATTGTTGTATGCCTAACATGTTGTAGGAGCATTGGTAAGCCCAAATGCTATGACCTTGGACTCATACAAGGCATATTGAGTTTGGAAGTTAGTTTTCCACCGTTCCTCTTTCTTCAAATAGATCAAGTTGTATGCCCCTTAGGTATCCAGCTTGGTGAAGATTTTGGCCTTTGAGATTTACATGTTTATTTCTATTAATAGAGGCAATGGCCTACCGTCCTTAATCGTCCCATTGTTCAGGGCCCGAGAGTCTCCACACAATCACAATGGTCCATCCTTCTGCTTGATGAACAGGTTGTTAGAAGCTGTCAGTGAGGTGGAGCACCATATAAAGTCCTTTTGGAGATTTTTTGTCCAGCTAGCCCCATAGTACCTCCAGCTCTGGGGGGGACAAGTTGTACAGGGGCTCAAAAGGAGGTTTAAAACCTAGTAGTAAGAGAATAGTGTGGTTGTCCAGTCAGTGTAGGTGTAACTGGTTGTATTCCTTTTCCAGGAACAGTGGCATAAAATCATGGCATTCCTGTGCGACAATGTCTGGAACCTCTTGTTCCTCGAGTACCTTGTGGCCCAGGGCTCATTCAATGTCATAGCCTTTAAGGAAATGGGGGAACCCTTCTTCCACTCCTTGAATGCGAGTCATGTCAGAGGTGTAGTTTTCCAGAAAATAGTCCGATTCAAATGCCATCATATTGCTTGCAAAGTGGATCATCACATTATGTTGTTTTAGCCATGGAATACTAAGTGTGAAGAGGTATCTGCCTAGTTTCATGATGAAGGCCAGCAGGCCTTCCAGGTGGTTCTTGATCTTTAGCTCTATCTGGGTCAGATGGGTAATAGCACTGGAGCTGATCATCCTGCTATCTATCACTGCTAATTGAATTGTTTCTTTTACCTGAAACAAGGGAAGGTAGTGGCAGCGAGCGAAGTCTTTATCCATGAATGGATATCTAGTGGCTCCAGGGTCAATGAGGACATGGGAAGGGATTCCCTTTTGGTTGTCTATGATGTCACAGGTAATTACCCGGTGGTTATCTTCAATTCTATTTTCTATTTGATCTGGAGACAAACTAGAGGTAGATAAACTAGGAAAAGACTTAACATATCCCATGTCAGAGCCATGTTCTGTACATGGGAAGACTGGTTTTCTGACAGTTCGGATTCTGGGTGGTTACCTTCAGGGACCATGAGAGGGTCACAAGGTGAGGGGGTGGCGGCCTGTATGTAGTGGGGTCTTTTGTTCGGGTACTGTCTGGCCATATGCCCATGACCACTATAGCATAGGCATAGTCCCCTTCTCATCCTGCCATCTCATTGAGCATCAGTCAGGGTTCGTTGTCCCATGGAGAGGTCTATAGGGCCCAAGGCCATGCTTGTAGCAGTGGTGGTAGCATGAGCAGGAGTGGTGGAGCAAGGTTTAGTGGCCATGGAGGTGCGGTATGAGGAGGAGGAGGAGCTCTTCTTGTCAGCTGCATAGGCCTCTATATTATTGTCCAACTTTTTTAACAAGTTTGCGTAGACAGTTAGGGCCTTGGGAGAGTCGGCAATAGTGGCCATGGCATTCTTCAGTTCTGTGCTTAGACCTCGGTAGAGGGCACTCTGCTTAGCAGCATCATTCCAGTTGGTATTGGCACCTAGGTACTGGAAATCCATGAGGCATTATGTGAATATGCGGTTTTGCTGGGCGATGTCTCTTATTCTGCTTTCTGTTATGGCTATATGGTTGGGGTCTCCAAATGCCTGTTCCATTTCTACCAACAGGGCCTCGGTGTCAGTGTAGTTTGTTCCCGCAGTAGTGATGTTGGGCGGTACCTGCAGGAAGGCGGACCCTGTAAGGAGGCCAATAGCATATGCTAGACGGTGTTGTTCACCCTCGAACCAGTGGTGGTCACCCCAGACCTTTGCACTGAGTTGGGTGGCAAAGGGGTAGTACTTGTCTATAGTGCCATTGCACTTCTCTGGGTTCAGGATTGAGGCTTTCTTGCTACTGCCTGGGGGGTAGCAGGACCTGCAGGGGTATGTAGAAGGGCATTGTTACATATGGTGAGTGTTGGGTTGGCACAGAGCAGGTCCTATTCATTGGTAGTAAGCTGGGCCTCAAGGCCTTGGCCTTTGAAGCGCAGGGTCTAAAGTTCTTTGGTCAAAGTTTGTAGTTGTGGTTGCAACCATTCGTTAGTGGAGGACTCAGCAGGTGCTAGCAGGTTTACCATCTAGAGGAGAATCACTCAGATACAGGTGAGATGGTTGTATCTCTGGTTGTAGGTCAGGTTGCCTAATCGTTCTTGGATAGGTTGGCAGTCTGATTCAGATTGGTGAAGAGCACAGGGGGGATTTACATAGATCGTGAGATGGTGTGGTGTGGGTTGGATCCTTGTAGACACAACCTTGGATAACAGGCATGGTCCATGCAGGGTCAAGGGGGGATAGTCTAAGACATACCGTGGTAGATAGAACAAGAGAGAGAGCGCAGGTGTCCAAACAGGATGTGTTTGTATTAAGGCTCGCGGGGTTCCAGGACACGGTTTCAGGGATTAGGATCAGGGCTTATTAGTTCCAGTGATGCAAAGAAGAAACAAAGTTGTAATTTTTAAGTGCAGGTGTAGACAGGAAACTGCTAGGTTGTGTAAAGAAAGTAAATCTTAAAGAGGCACACCCAATTATATAACAAACGAAAATCCTCTACTGACAAATCGCAATATACCTAATATCTTCCTTCTGCATAGCTGCAATCTTCCATCTGTTTCCATAGGGTTCTGTTATGCAAAACCTCAGCTAACTTCCCTTTCCTATCATGGTGGAACTGTCTTCACTCAGGTCTCTACAGGTGTGTCCAATACCCCAACACCATTGAACCCCTGCTAGGTGGCTATGACACCTGACCCTATCTCCTGGCATAATACAGCATCAGGGGCAGAGGCAGCTAGACTGGTATGGGCAAAGACATTGATTCTCCAGTACACACTTTTTGTTGACCCTCCTCTGGATGTGATTTCTTTGATATTGGAAGTATGCCGTATTTGGCTGCTGGTGCATGCTGAGATTTCTGATATGGGACACCTTGCACCATTGGAGGAAAGGATAAAAATAGTAAGTGGACATACTGACTAAGGGATACAGTATGACCTCAGGTGTGATACTAACAGGGAAAGAGACAAAATAAGCACTGAGTTGTAAGATCCCTGTTTCTTCATAATGTGAAATATAATGTCATAAGATCATATATTCTCTTGGAAGACGGTCCCACAGCTCTTCCACATAGGCTAAACTACATACTAGGAGAGCATTGATTGTGAATACCCTGTGGGGGTATGATGCTGGCACCTGGTTAACAACATGAGCCTTTTGGCAATAACTCAGCATGATTGAACTTCATGTAAGAAATAACAATCTGATTGCAGGCCCTTCAGATTACTGCAGCCATAGGGGGGAAGTACTTTGAGGGCAATGAGATATGGGGGATTGCTGAACCTGATTTTCTTAAATACATAAATAGTGCGATGATTTGCTTAACATATACGATACTCTGCCATACTCTGCTAGCATGACAAACTGGAGTATATCAGGATCCAGGTGCCTTCAAGCCTGAGGCGGTTGGATATGAGTCTTGTATAATCAAATCTGTTTATCTACGACCAAGGAGGCTCACTTGGCAGTAGATCTTCTTGCAAGACAGAGACTGACATGAGCAGATTGCCTGGGTGAGGTGCAGTAGGTGATTGTGGAAAACACCTAGTGGACTATCAAGAAAAAGGTAGAGAACATGCATGGTATGTGACAAGATCGCAGCTAAGAATTCACAGACAATTGGGCAGTAGTAGCTGAAGGGCTATCTGGTCAGACATCCAGCCTGACTCCATGACAGCCTACCTTCCACAGTCAGACTTCCTAGTAGTATATATGGTGGAGCCCTAGTTGGGCACCAGGAGAGCTGAAACAACTTCAAAGAAACAGACCTGTGTCTTAACTCTCACTGCATATGGGCTACATATGTAGTCAACATTCTGGATTCTGAACTGCCAAATACGAAAGGCCCATATTGAGTTACCAAAGGGCAGATGGAAGACTGCATTACAAGTGCTACACTATTGTAATACCTGTCTCCTAGCTTTGAGCCATTGGAGACAGGGGGGGTAGACATAACAGGGATAGTTAGAGAGACTAACTAGGTGAATGGAACAAGGGCACCCCTAGGAAGATGGATCCCAAGGGTGTGACCGCATCAAACAACTTCAAACTTATTGCCAAATGTTCACGCAGAGGTACAAGTAAAGTAAATGGTAAAACTGAATATCGTTAAGCCTAACACTTGACTTAATTAAGGTCTTGAGAGGATTGATTGTTGGAGTAGGAGAGTTATCGCATAGACATTTCAGGTAGTTTTATTGTATGCCAGAAACTCCCCCATCACTTTACTCCAACCATTCGAGCACACCCTTCTCCGTTAAGGGTGGTCCGACATGTCTCCGGGCACACACTTTGGGCATGCATGTGGCGACACACTCTAGTCGGCATTCACCTTATGCGGTTATCGTTTCTGCGGTGCATGTCCATTTTGCCCGCCGCAGTGAAAACCTCTGCGCATCGGTGTCTTGCCAGTGGCTAAGTGTCAAGACCCCTTGCTGAACTAGACTATCTATGACACCCTTCCCATGCGCGTTGATTTCTTCTTGACGCCGGAAGCTACCGTGAACGGTTTATCTATCTACTATTTACGAGTCTTGGGCTTCTGCTGGCTTCTGCAGGATATGGTGGTCCAGGAGTGATCCAATGGGCGCTACCCATGACCACTACCTCGGATCCACCTTACCTGTGGTAGGAATCGTGCTTTTAGGCTCTCTGCACTTTCCATCCAGAGCCTTTGGCATTGGGGACACTTTCGCGCTTGGGAGGTGCAAAACTCTTCCTGTCGCCCCGGCACCACCCCCGACTACCTTAGGGACCCCCACGGTCAACTCCCGTTAACCTTGTCAGTTTTGGTCCGTTCTACTTGGAACAACTTGGAGGAGGTACTGCACCTCCCACCCTATGCTCCCCTATATATCCGGAGAACAGCCTATGGTCGACTGGACAGCAGCGACATATACGGTGTTGCAAGCAGGTCTCCAAAGGTCCTTCAGTGCTAGACTAGACACAACTATGCAACCGTTTGCCCATGATGTCCGGGCCTCAAGGCGGGACCGAAGGGGTATGACAGGAATAATGTCTCCAATTGACAGCCTCTTCGGAGCTGCGTAGCTTGCCCAATAGCATCTCCCAGAATGCCTGATTCCAGTATTATGCATGGCTTTGCATGACAAGCATTCCCGTCATTTTCCTAAACTCCACGAGGGACTTCATCTTGAAAGGTAAGGTAACTCGGAACTTTGGCCAGAGTAACCCGAACCTTATGGCAGGGTAACCAGATCCCCAGGGTAGGGTAACCTTGTCCGGTGGACAAGATAACTGTTCCCACTTAGCATGTCTATTCCGTCGCCAGAGATAGAAGCTTCTGACCTTTCTTCAGTTACCTGGCTGAACTGAGTAACTGCCCCTTCACTGGTCCCTAAGTACGCTGACACCGCTCCCCGTTCTACCCAGGTACCTAAGTACAAGTCCAGCTGATTCTGTTCATCTTGCAGCCCGAGCCATTGGGTCTCCGTAGGTCAAGTACTAACTTGCCTGCAGGTTCCTACCAGTTCGCCTCCTGGCTGCCTGTACGGGTGTAGGTTCAGACTGCTATAGCTCAAATATGCTGGGTCGTTACAGTGGATAATGGATACCTAGAGTAGCAAAAATTGATTGAATCTGTTTGTCTGGAATGTAACATGTTGGAATAGCAGGGGTTGTAACGTGTTCGGGCTAGGCCCTAGTCACGTAGCGGTACGATAGGAGCAGATGGCTTCGCGATCAACACGAAGCGAGCGCTGCTTGCTAAAGGAGGCTTCGAACGGGGTGTAATAGGAGATCAAAGAAGTAACCGTTCAACCAAGTATATTTAAGAATACTATCTGTCG
>PYWC01000031.1:411492-513719 GCA_003182015.1 Tuber magnatum | reverse complement strand
ATCAACTGATAGCGCACGAAACAATACAAGTATCAAACGATACTGTAAAACCAAACATAAAACAATGTGTGTATCAACCGATAGCACACGAAACGATACAAGTATCAAGCGATACTGTGAAAACCAAACATAAAACAATGTGTGTATCAACCGATAGCACACGAAACAATACAAGTATCAAACGATACTGTGAAACCTAAACATAAAACCCTAGTAACCCGTACCGGTTACAGGGGTGGAGGAAGTTTATAGGCTCAATCTGAGGATGCAAGGGAAAAATACTGAGTATGAGAGTACTACAGGAGCGTCCGAATGATCAGAAAAGAATATCATGAGCGTGACAAAGTTTGGTGTAATAACTTCAAGATTTCACACAGGTCAGACGGTATCTTGAGGCTGTCTTGATCTTACATATTAGCATCAAGAGAGACACAAGAACATTGAAATAGTCTCAGAATTTATTACTATGGGAGGGAAAACTTGGACAACATGGAGCATGACGAGGAAAATGTTGTGATGTAGCTGGTCAAAGAGAGCATAACAGGATGGGAAATGTGAGGACCAAGGTAGCCTAGACATCAGAGGTCTGGATCTGATATCAGAATGAAAGGTACCCAAGTAGAATAATTGGACCTTGCTCAGATATAACAGCCAAAAGTTTGATGTCGTCGGAGCATCCAGCAGGTGCACCAGATGCAAGTGAGATACAATGCCGTGCACCAGATGCATTCCAGGTACCAGAGTGGTGCACCAGACATTGTCAGAGTAATGAGAACACAAGGGATCTGTATCAAGGAGGAGTTTGGATGAGGGATACTAAGCAATGCAAATCAGGATACAACATCCGATTGACATCTTGTCCTGATTCATGCTTGTCTTCTGCACATCGTGTATACCCAATACAGAGGACACTTGTAGTACAACCAGAGACCTTCACTGATGTACTTTGCAGTCAAAGTCCTTGGGTATAGGTAGATCAGTTAAGTTCCTATAACAATCTTTTATAATGCTCGGATATCCAATAGTGTAGTGCCATTCTTCATAGTTGGTTGTTAATGCCTTTTGCTTGTCTAATTTTATGTGCTACAATCCTGCTTTCTTTTCTGCTATTAAAAATGCCTTCCCCTTCTTCTCATATATCCTTTATCCTTTTTCTACCCCGAATCTGACTCCTCTATGATCCATTCTTGATTCTGGTAGCAGTGAGTATCGAAAGGTGGGTACATACAGGGCTTCTGTAAGTACCACTCGTTGTTGGAGTTGTCTCAAGATACACAAGTTGAGTCATACATCTCCAGATGCTGTTGCCTGGTGAATTCTACTATCTGCTATTATTATCTTTTCATTGCATGGTTTCAGGTTCAGGAAGTTACCTGAGTTGAATGCTATGTGGGAGGTAGCTCCCGGGTCATCGACCCATTGAAGAGTGGTATCTTATTCCCTTACTTGTGATTCAGTCATTAAGACGGTGGTGTATACATTGCTACTATCTGCAACATTCATGGCTTGGGAGGTTTTCTTTTCCTTTTTGCAGCGATTGCATTAGTTTGTTGTATGGTTGTCATATCAGAAACACTTAGACTTGTAGTATGTACATCCTGATTTTCTAAAGTCCTTCTTCTTGGGTACTGGGGCAGAGAGTACTTTTCTTTTCCCAGGTTTTTGTATCATTTCAGTGGCTCGGCTGATGACGATGTTTCGGATATTGGCATCTGCGACAGTATCTTTTATAGATAATATGTTGTATAGGTCAGGGAATTTGTACAGGAGTATCGTGATAAACACATATTCCTTGAGTACCTCTGATTGGGTAAACTGTCTTATAATTTTCTGAAATTCCTCCGATGATCTTCTGCTGCTTTTCTCCACCACACGGGCTCTTTGACCAAACTGAGTCCCAGCTATTTCCAATTTGGACATAAAGTCAAACATCCTTATTTCTCCCAAGTATTTAAGATGTATGAGGTTTGCTTCAAGGATAATGTTTGTATTTGGGGTTTCTTTATTGAACCAATCCTTAAGTGACTATCATGGTTGGGCAGAGGTTTCATAGGAGGCAATATTGGTATGGTAGGTAGAGTCAACGACTTGGTACAGAAATACTGTTGCTCAGTCATTTTTGTTAGCCCATTCTTCAGTTTTGTTTGTGCTGGTCAAAGTCTCTTTAGCTACCACTTCTGGCTTCTCTTCGGTTCCACTTATGACTTTCTATACTCCTGGAGTCCTGAATGTAGTCTCCCTGGCTTTTGTGTAGATGCAATAGTTTTCTTGGCCAGGGAGTTTGGGAAAGTCTTTTACACAAATAGAGAAGTTGTTGGGATTGTTTGAGATGGTGGCAGACAATCCTGATGCTGCTATTTTGTCATCTAGTTGTAAATCCTCAAATTGCTTATGAACTTGTTTAAGTTTGGTTCCAGTCTAACATCAGCAACTATTCACTTGAGAGGAGTGTGACCTAGTAGACAGTAATAAGATGAATATCTTCCCGATAGAAGGCCTATGTAACCAGTATGGGTACCAGGTTAAGTTTTATGTTTGGTTTCACAGTATCGTTTGATAGTTGTATTGTTTCGTGTGCTATCAATTGATATACACAAAGTTTTATGTTTAATTTCACAGTATCATTTGATACTTGGATTGTTTTGTGTACTATCAGTTGATACACACAATGTTTTAGAATATCCCTCATACTAGATATAAGCAATATGCTGTATTTAAAGATCGCTGATTTCCACGATGCAAACAGCACACTTCGACTGACAGTATTCAAAATATACTTGGTTGACTGGTTACTTTATTGTTTATCTCACCCTTCGAAGCTGCCTTTACCAAGCAGTGCTCGCTTCTTGTTTACCAAGAAGCCATCCACTCCTATCGTACCGCTATATGACTAGGACCCGGTCCGAACAGGTTACACCATAGCAGAATGGCGTAGTGCGGGCTACCAATAATTGCCAATTTGTTCTACAGTTTCCGTAGGTGAAGAAGGAGAGGCAATCAAAGTATTGTTCCACGAATATGAGAGATATAAGAAGTAATGGTTTTAGCATTTCGCTAATAGAATGGAATCTTTGTATGTAACGGCAGTATGATGTTTGGCTAGCAAGTCGCTTAGCTGGGCTCATGACCGGACAATATTGCTAACTTGGACACTCGTCTTCGGATATAAAGCTGGTATTGAGACTTGAATACAACATAGTTTAAGACTTTAAGATAGTATTTCTCACTTATGCTATTGACTTATATGATAATGTAGGAAACAAACCAATCTATATATGCCATCAATCTAATCATGTGTGCTGCCACCCAACCAAGACAATATCGATGAGTCATACCTAGTTGCATACATGGGTCACACCAACTCATGTATGCGACCATCCAAGATAAGGAAATCGTATATTTCAACAATTCGACAACTGGAGAATGAGATATGGTCAGTAGAAGGTTCTGATGGTCAAGATCAGAATAATTTGATAGATGGTGCAGGAGAGGAGCTAGAGGAGGCATACTGTGGATAAACATCTCATGTATTTTATTCTTGTACTGACACGACAAAATTGAAGCTGGACAACTAAGGTGACAATACTTAAAGAGAGTGTCCTGCTTCAACTTTGCCATGCGACCAGTGGGCTGGCAAGTGACGGACGTACTTTTCCGTTGATCCTTTTCCATATTTAGTCTAGTAACGGATCTAATGCCTGATTCTGCTCAGCAGCTCTTAGCACTCATACTCCGTCCTAGCTCGCCCCCCCTCCGGGCACGTTAAGTAAGCAAACCTTCCTCCTTCCCCTTTTTTCTTCTTCCTCCCTCAACGCCCTCCCTTCTCCTTTAGTCTGCATTCTTACTTTTCATTCGCTGTTTATTGACGATATGCTTGACCATCAACGTTCTTTTCTTTTCTTTTCCTTTTCGTTTCTTAACACCGCCTCCTCTCCCCAAAGACTTTTTCTTTCACAATATCTGGAAAGATTGTCGCACGTTTCCTGGCGGCTGCTAAGGTTAAGGGCAAGAGTGGTTACCGTGAGTTTTCGTCCCCCTCCCCCTGATGTTACTGTAAAAGCTCAAACAATCGGTCGGTGTGCTATGTCATTGGAGTTGCCTCCTGGCAAGGTGTGGTTTTTTTTTTGTCTCAAGAGGGCTGAGCAGCTCGGTTCTTACT
Source organism: Tuber magnatum (assembly GCA_003182015.1). NCBI lineage: Eukaryota > Fungi > Ascomycota > Pezizomycetes > Pezizales > Tuberaceae > Tuber > Tuber magnatum. Next base: position 509,560 of record PYWC01000031.1, on the reverse strand, counting down.
GTGTTCTTCCCCCCTTTTCTGAAGTGGGTAATTCTTGACTACATAGTATACCGGCCGATTATTCGAGTTTTTATGGTAGTGATTGAGGTAATTAACCGCTGTTTCCAGATTGGAGCTTGGAGAATCGAACCCTTGCCTGCGGAGGTTTAATGCTCGCTAGAATGATTAGGGGCACTGCGATCATTGTGTGGGACTATAGACGAGGCACTCGTGACGTTCAGAATGAAGTTCGTAAGTTTAAGAAGGACGTCAATCAGAAGTAGCGGGATTCTCGCCGCTATTGCAATAAGAAGTTTGCGAAACTCGCCGACGCGGTTATGGAAACCTAACGGCTTGTCTTTACCTGCGCGCGCAGTACTTGGCAGATTCAAAAGTATCCGGAAATCTTGGCGCCAAGACATCTCAAATAAAGCAAAGGAAATCCAATATTAAATGANAGTGAGTTACAGTTGTAAGTCAGATAATATTATAACTTTTGCACATTACTCAGATTGTGAGTTATACTTGGCAGATTCAAAAGTATCCGGAAATCTTGGCGCCAAGACATCTCAAATAAAGCAAAGGAAATCCAATATTAAATGAAGAGAAAATAGTTAAATCTATATAATATGATAATATTATGAATTAAATAAAGATAGATATAAAAGATAAGCAATATATATAATTCATGCTGGAAACTTATTTCCCCTATTTATCGCCATACATCTTACCATAATATCTCGTAGCTTTACAATTTCATGATTGATCTCCTCAATCGTAATCTTCTCCCATTCTTCCTTAAGAACCCTCTCCATTGTCCCAGGCGAAGTTATACATTCAGTACCACAGCGGCGAAATATTCTCAACTTCACCAGGCTCCAAATATGCTCTATTGAGTTAAAGTCAGGCGAGTTTGGTGGCCAATCCATCTTAGCTATTCCCTCCCTTAGCCGTTCTTGATTTGTAAAATCGGAATTATGAGAAGGTGCATTATTCTCCATTACACGAAAGTGGGGGTTCAGGCTGGTGTGAGCATGGCATGTTGGCCACAGCTGGCGTCTGCATAACAAAGTTACATATCTCCAAGAGTCGATACCTTAACATCCTTCCGAATAGCTTGTCCTACCTTAAACCTTTTAGCCCTGCAGGACTGTTCCACTCTGAGACAAGTGTTTCTCCCCAGTCTCTAGCAGCCTTTCTCAATGCACTTGCTGCGTGTAATGCTTTCAGCTCTACTGCTCTTAGTTTCTGCTATTCCTCTGTACTCCTCTGGGCTGAATTTAGCTCATTTTCCCTCTGCTCTGCCTCCTTGTTCCATTCCTTGATCTCCTCCACAGCCTTTTCTTTCTCCTTCTTAGATTCCTTTGACCAAACATAGAAAGACCCCTTCCAATTCCATCCACTTACCCCCCCTACACATTATCGAGACACTATGCCTCTTTTTCACCCCTACACAAGACTTGTCCCACGTTTCACCCTTCTCCCTCCATACACCTTGAACTCCAAAGCTAGCCCCTACCTCTATTGCCATCTTATCAGTAAACCTACAGTTTGGCCATTCTACTGCTGGACGCCAAAGCTCACGTTCCTAACAGTACATCCGATTGCAAAAGCATATCTATTAGTGACAAGAAAATATTTCAAGGCCAATCTAGATTCCTCTTACCAAACATTTTTCCTTATTCTCCAGAGTGAGAATTGGCTTATATTGTTCTTTATAGGAGCTGATTCCTTTTTCAGCTAAGGTACGAAGTAATGTTGTTATGCCAACATGAGCAAAACCTGCTTCATACTAGATATTGACTATCTTCATTCATAGTGTATTAAAATCTTGTTTGAGGAAGACTATTAAGCGATGGTTATTCTGCTTGGTTAACGCAGTATGTCTTCCGGAACATGCATTTGGATTCAGAACTGAAGAGGTTATTAGTTCGTAGAGTGAAAGCGGAACATCATTGGGGCCAGGCCATCCAGCGTCATGATATGACTTGCAAGCATTTATCTTTGCATATTGCCAAATGTCATGGGCCGTAGAAACAGGTATGCTGGTAAGTTCGCCGATTTTTTCAAAAGGAATTGGCTTGTCAATGCTTCGGAAAACAATTATTGCCACCTGGCAGTGTGGCGTTATCCCCTTTCCTATAAATATCTGGTTAGTAATAAATCCTGCATAACCTCTTGCATACTAGAACATACCTTTTGTCATTGAAGTCAATAGAGTAAACAACCTAGGTGGAGATGAAACTTGAGTGGTATGTGCACATAAGAAGATAAATCATATATTAAATATTTGGGTGCAAGGCTTGGCGCCAAGATTTCTGGATACTTTTGAATCTGCCAAGTATTTAATGTCCCCTAGTTTCAATTGAATTTCTTAATGGTTTACCCTATTTTCTCACCATATTGACTATCTCTGCGTGGGGTTCCGATCTCTGCATAACGGGAGTTATAGCCTCGCCTTGTGAGGATTAGGACCTCGCCCAGGGATAATAGATATGGCAAGGAAATGCGGTAAGCGAGAGGACAAAAGTTTTCTTCGCAGTGACTGTAGGAAAAAACGAGTAAACCTTTTTAATGCAGTCCTGTTCAAAAGATTTTCGCTGATCTACAAGTATGGGGGATGGGCTTGGCGGCAACAGAAGTACCAGTGTGTAGTAGGGCCGTATCGTAGGGAGGTTTGGCGGTAAAGCAAGGACCCATACACAACTGGCAAATGCCAAGGCCTCCAGTGGTACGGCGACCAGGGAAACTGGAGTTGAGAATACGAGTGGACAGTGAATGGGGACCGACTTATACAATACGCCAGGCTTGCGGAAAATAGGTTACTGAGAAGGATGGAGATCGGCTGCCCTGTACTAACAACCATGAAGCTAAGCTCCTTGCGGAAATGCTGCTCCGGTGTAACAACCCAGCATACATAGGCTATGGCAGCCAGAATCTACACTCATACAGGCAGCCAGGAGGCGAACCGGTAGGAACCGGCAGGCAAGGCAGGCCTTGACCAACCAAGACCTGATGGCCCGGGATCCGAGATCTACAGAACAAGCTGGTTGCGGTACCCAGGTACTTGGATACACCCGGAAGCGGTGTCAGCGTACTTAGGGACCTTAAAGGGGCAGTTACTCCGCTAGGGCGGGTAACTGGGTAAAGGCCGGAATGGTCTATCTCTGGCAACAGAATAGATCAGGTAATTGGGTAAAGTCCCCTTGTCCAGTGGACAAGGTTACCCTACCCTCAGGATCAGGTTACCCTGCCGTGGGGCTTGGGTTACCTTGCCTAAGGTCCTGGGTTACCCTACCTTTCAATACGAAGTCCCGCGGGGAGTTTGGGAAAAATGACAGGAATGTTTGTCACATGAAACCACACATAATACTGGAATCTGTGGTTCTGAGCGATGCTATTGGGTGAGCTACGCAGCTCCGAAGAAGTTGTAAATAGGAGACATTATTCCAATCATGCCCCCTCGGCCCCGCCGTGAAGCCCGGACGTCATGGGCAAACGGGTCTCTAGTTGTGCGCACTCTAGCAGAGAACAATGTTAGCAGACCTGCGTGCAGCTCCTGCTACATCGCTGCTGTCCGGTCGACCACAAGCTGTTCGCAGGATATATAAGGGGGCATAGGGTAGAACGTGGAGTACCACCTCCAAGTTGTTTGGAGCAAAGCGGAATAAAACCAAGGGGGTTAATGGGAGTCAACCATGGCAGTCCCGAAGGTAGTCCCGGGTGCTGCCAGGGCAACCGGGAGAGTTTTACCCCTACCAATCCCAAACCTACTCCTAATGCTATAGGCTCCGAAAGGGAAGTGCAGAGACACTAAAGGCATGATTCTTACTACAGGTACGGTGTATCCGAGGTGGTGGTTATGGGTAGTACGCATTGGATCACTCCCAGACTACTGGAGACTGCGGAAGACACCGGAAGGGCTAGGCTCGTAAATCCCAGATTGACAAACCGCTCACGGTAGCTTCCAGATCAAGTAGAGACCACTGCATATGTGAAGGGTGTCATAGATAGTTCTGTTCATTAGGTGTCTTGACTGTTTGCCACTGGCAAGGCACCGATGGGAAGAGGTTTTTACTCTGCTGGCCAAACTGAGAATGCGCCGCAGAAACGATACTCAGATGAGGCGAACGGTGAGTAGAGTGTGTCGGCACTTTCATCCCCAAACGGTGTGCTAGGAGATGTGTCGGACCACCCTTAGCGGAGAAGGGTCTTCTTGAATAGTTGAAGTAAACTGATGGTAGAGTTTCTGGCATAAGATAAAACTACTTGAACATCTATGCAGGAACTCTCCTACTCCAACAATCAATCCTCTTGAGACCTTAATTGAGTGAAGCCTCAGGCTTAATGATATTAAGTTTCATGGTGTACTTTACTCGCACATTGCGTGAGCTTTGACGAAAAGTTTGATGTTATTCGATGTGGTGGCACTCTTGTGATCCATCTTCCTAGGGGAGCCCCCGTTACACGACAGGAGTGCATCCTAAGTATACAACCTACGGAGCCGATCTATAGGCGGTAAGGGTAGACGGTGAGAGGTCGGAGTAGCCAGAACTGATCCATTACACTCAGGCAGCCAAGGATACAGCGGTTGGGGAGGAATCTGCTGTCGCAACATTGTACTGGTCTATGTGGCTCGAAATAGAAGTCACTGGAAACCAGTGCACTGGCAACCTCAGTGGTGGACAATGCAGACAGATTCAGAACGCGTGGACCTCTCTCATTCCTAATCCTATGTCTAGATGGCACAATGACATTTAGCCCATGCCCCGTTGTCAGGGGCGTGGAGCAGTGCAGTCCTAGAATCCCATCAGGTGCTGTCAGCTCCAGTCGTGCACCCCAGAAGTGCCCCACATACCCATGCATTGTTTGTATTGCACAGGCCTCAGGGCCATTACGTCTGGTGCACTGGGCGATAATGGCTATTGTAGTGCCAAATCCGGGGACATTATAGCAGTCAAGCTAGGAGGGTTTCCCAAGCTGCTCTCACATATTGGTACGGGCTAGCGGCAATGGAATTGGCAATCATGGTGATAGGGTAGCCCCCCCCTGCGCGCGGCAATGCCAGATCGCTAGCCTGTGCAGGAAGAGGGCGTGGACACATGCGGTGCCTTTCGCGTTAGGACATGTTCTAGAGTATGGTCTATTGGGGGTTCATACAAGGCCCCCCAGCAACTACAATATCAAAGTAGTCTTGTAAATAGAAGGGAAAGCCCATTAGCTGACTGATAGATGCCTCCAGTAACTCTAGTGTATTGCACACAGCCAGGTCATCAATGTCAACAGACAGACCACGGGGCATCGCTGTAGGTGGTGTATATTTGTTGCCACGAGGCCACTGTAGCACAGAACACATTGCCGGTGCGCTCAAATGCCCTGCTCACTGGGGACAAGCTCTCCAAATGTTCGGACGCATCCCTCATCAATATCATCTCCACAGTGTAGGGCCCACGGAAGATGCCGCATGATACAGACAAGGCATAACAGATTACTCTGGATGTGCGGGAACAGCTCCTGGTATGACCTGGGAATATACTGATATGAGGTTACCGGAGTAATCTATCTAATCTCCTGCCAATAGGTAAGATCCCTACCTATAGACCTTATTCTGCAAATGGTATTTCTTCACCCCAGCGGTTGTCGAAAGGCATGCCCAACTGTGTTGCTACAGTGGTTCTGGCAGAGGGTATCGTACACTCCTAAAGGGTACAAGGCTGTGGGATCTGGGATTAGCATTTTACTGGATGGTATGAGTGGATATACACAAACCATGCATACTGTGCTGGCAATTATCCAGGACAATACATGAGGCCAGGATTATACAGGCAGACTGGATAGACATTATGTGTCCAGAAACTATGCTGCATAAATGGCATATGCAGGTAGCACAGGAATAGCCAGTTGCAATGAATGCAGGGAGTCAAAGGGTTTCTCCTTGCTGCTGGAAAAGTGATCACATGCATAGTCATGATAGCATATGAGCTCACTCACCATGAACGGCCATCTCATCTCCTTGGTTATGCCCTGTATATCTGCTACCCTCTGGAGCGCTCATTGGATGGGATTCAAATCTGGGTTGAGGTGTGTGGGTTGGAGAACCTCGAGGCCTGAGCTCCAAGGCACACCAAGGCCCTCTAAGTAAACCATTTTATAGAAGTTGCATAGTTTATTGCGTACAACAACTATTCGTTGCTGGTTGAAATAATGGGGTCTTGTGTAACGGGGGCTCCCCTAGGAAGATGGATGCCGAGGGTGCAACCGCACCAAACAAATTCAAACTTATTGCCAAAGCTCACACAATGTGAGAGTAAAGTAAATGGTAAAACTCAATATTGTTAAGCCTGATGCTTCACTGAATTAAGGTCTCAAGAGGATTAATTGTTGGAGTAGGAGAGTTCTCGCATAGACTTTCAGGTAGTTTTATCTTATGACAGAAACTTCCCCATCAGTTTACTGCAACCATTCGATCAGACCCCACTCCGCTAAAGGTGGTCCAACACGTCTCCTGGCACCCCCTTTGGTCATGCAAGTGTCGACACACTCTAGTCAGCATTCACCTTATACAGTTATCGTTTCTGCGGTGCATTTCCATTTTGTCTGCCACAGTGAAAACTGCTTCGTATTCGTGTCTTGCCACTGACTAACAGTCAAGACACCCGATGAACTGGACTATATATAACACCCTTCCCATATGCATTGATCTCTACATGACCCCAGAAGCTACCATGAGTCGTTTATCTATGTACTATTTATGGTTCCCAGACTTCCGATGTCTTCCGCAAGAAACGGTAGTCAGGGATTGATCCAATAGGCGTTACCCATGACCACTCCCTTGGATCTACCTAACCTGTGGTAGGAATCATGCTTTTAGTGTCTCTGCACTTCCTCTTCAGAGCCTATGGCGTTGGTGAGACTTTCGGGTTTGGAGGTACAAAACTGTCCTGGTCGCCTGAGTACCACCCGGGACTACCTTTGGGACCCGCACGGTTAGCACCTGTTAACTCCATCAGTTTTGGTCCGCTTTACTCAGAACAACTTGGAGAGGGTACTCTCTCTTCCACCCTATGCTCTCTTGCATATCCTGCAAACAGGCTATGGTTGACCGGACAGCAGCGACGTATGCGGTGTTGCAAGCAGGTCTCCAAACATTCCCCTTTGCTAGACTGTACAGAACTACGCGACCATTTGCCCATGACGTCTCGGCCTCAAGATCGGGCCGGAGGGGTATGATAGGAATAATGTCTCCAATTTACAGCTTCTTCGAAGCTGCGTAGCTTGCGCAATAGCATCTCCCGGAACCCCTGATTCCAGCACTATGCATGGCTTCGTGTGACAAACATTCCGGTCTTTTTTTCCAAACTGCCGCAGGGACATCGTATTGAAAGGTAGGGTAACTCGCAACTTTGGGCAGGGTAATCTAGGCCCCATGGCAGGGTAAGCGGACCCTGAGGGCAGCGTAACGTTGCCTGGTAGACAAGATAACTTTTCCCTCTTACCGTGTCTATCCCATTGCTGGAGATGGACACTTGTCACCTTTCCCCAGTTACTCAGCTTAGCCGCGAAACTACCCCTTCAGAGGTCCCTAAGTACGCTGACACCACTCCCAGTTCTACCCAGGTGCCTAAGTGCCTGGCCTGCTAATTCTGTTCTTCTTGGAGCCCAGGCTATCGGGTCTCCATAGGTCAAGTACTTACTTGCCTGCCGGTTCCCACCAGTTCGCCTCTGTGCTACCTGTATGGGTGTAGGTTCTGGCTGCTATAGCTCATGTATGCTGGGTTGTTATATCACTCCCCTCTTCTCTACGGTCTATCCTGGACTGTTAGCGTCTTCTCTTATTTCCCCGCCTCGATTCCCTCAAGACCCTATGGTCCCTGCGCTTGGACAGATATCTTTGGTGTAAATCTAGAATGGCCTGTAGGCCTGTCCCTCCTACCATCCCATAGGGCTCGTATGAATTCTCCTCCACTCTATAGCCTTCCCATGAAACCAGGTACTGGACGAAGCATGATGGGAACTTCGCCTTGGCTCCACTGTACCATCGACTATCCACAATGGCTTCGATAACGTAACTTGTGTCATTGTCCAAGACTTTCAGGGTAGGGACTTCCTTGATCCTACCTGCTCCTGGATCGTCGCGATATGGTTCGAGCAACGTGACATGGAAAACCCGCGGGATGCTCCATCTCGTGGGCGGTTGGAGTTCGCAGGCTCGGTTACCCACCGGGCGTTTGACCATGAAAGGTCCCAACATCCGGTGGTCCAGCTTCCCCATCGGATGATTCCTGCAGATGTTCTTTTTGTTTAACACCACGCGGTCCGCTTTCCTTGTCCCCCCTGCAGCCACATTCTCCAAGGTAATACAGTCCAGTGAGGGCAACGATTTCTGGTCATGCCATTTCCATTGTCTTTCCTGTGCCCATTGAATCGTTTCTCGAATCTCTTCCCAGGTTCCTTCCCTTTTCTTAACCAACAGCTCACTGCTACAGTGCATCCCTTGTTTGTCAGAAACGACAGCCGACCAGCTTGTCTGTGGGTTAAACCTATCATTGATCTCAAACAGTGATAACCTGGTGGGTTCCGATGTCGAGGTGTTGTATGCATACTCCATAAGGGGCAGTAGCGAAACCCAATCACCCTATTGGTAGGAACAGTAACTACACAAGTAGCACTCCAGTGCCTGTTTAACCCTTGCGGTTTGCCCATCAGTCTCCGAGTGGAACGCAGTCGAAATTGTTAGTTTCACTTGCAACAAGTGTACTAGACTCGTCCAGAACTTGGATGTCAATCGGCTATCTTGGTGGGAGATGATTAACTCTGCGAGTCTATGAACTGGCCAAACTTCTTTCAGAAATATCAAGGTAAGCTCCTTGATCAGTACCTCAGTGGTCAGGGGTATGAAGTGGGCCATTTTCCAGAATCTGTCCACAATGGACCACATCTTGGTATACTCTTCTGAATCTGGCCGCGCTGTAATGGAATCTATTGAAATTGCTGTCCAAGGTCGTATAGGAACATCAACAGGTTCCAGCAGACCAAACCTCTTATGCCTGATGGACTTTTCCTTTCGCATGCATCACACGGTGTTACATAGTCTATGATATGCTCATCCATCTTAGGCCAATAGAAGTTAGCCCTAACCCTGCCCATAGTTTTGTAAGTCCTGAAGTGTCCCGCGATTCGGGAGTCATGTTCAGCCCTCATGATTGTCCGCTTCGGATTCTGACCCTAGGGAACATACTACCCGTTCTCGTACAGGGGTAAACCCCTTTCCATTGCGAAATCGCACTAGACCTCTTTGTCACCGGCAGTCATTGCCTTCAGGATTCTTAAGTATTCCGGATCTTCAGTTATCGCTACGTGCAGTTGGTCCAAAAAGGAAGACTGGAGCCGAAATCCCTGGCACACCTGCAACACCTGTGGTCGCAAGATGTCCCATTGCGGGGTCCCAACCCAGTGTCCGGGGCGAAAGAACGACGGTGGAGGAAAGTCACTCCCCCTTTCAGTCCGGTATTCCCTGCGCCTTAATAGAGCATCTGCCTTCTTATTCAACGCGCCTTCTCGCTAAACGACCTTGAAGTTAAACGGTTGCTGGAGCTCAGCACAGCACTGCTCGCTACGGTTAAGGATCTTGGTACTATTAAAGTACTACAAGTTCTTATGATCCATATAGATCATCAACTGGTCCGTTCCTGAGCGTAGTAGATGATCCCATTACTTGAATGCCGCCACAATGGCAGGCATTGTCTTGTTATGGACATCATAATGAATCTCCACTGGGTGAAACTTCCGACTATGATAGGCCACTGGATGCCATCTCTCATCTTTACAGAACTGGGAGAGGACAGCCCCTAATGCAAAGTCATTAGTGTCGGTTTCCAGCTAGGTTGGGCGTTCAGATCCAAAATGTGCTAGGATGGGTGGGGACGTGAACACTTCCTTCAAATGATTGAAGGCCTGCTGGCAAGCAGGTGCCCATTCCTATCGGACATCCTTCTTTGTCAGATCAGTTAGAGGTTTTGCTATCTTGCTGAAACCTTCTGTGAACTGACAATAGAAGTTGGCAAAGCCCATAAAGATTTGAACGTCGATGACGCATATCGTAGGTACTCAATCGCTGCTTGTTTGCACTTTCTCCGACAACATAGAGATCCCCATGTTGGAGATCTTGCATCTGCGGAATTCAACTTCCCGTTGGTGGAAACTGGACTTCTTCCTGCTCACACATAGTCTTGTTTTCCACAACTTCCCCATCACGCGTCCTACGCATGCTACATGTTCCTCCATGGTCTCGGAGTAGATTATGATGTCATCTATGTATTCAATGACCCTCGCATCTAAGAGGTCACAAAAGACCTCATTTATCATGCTCTGAAAGGTTGCCAGGGTGTTACATAATGCGAACAGGATGACGGTGTTCTCATACAGTCCATATCTGCAATGGAAAGCAGTCTTCTATTCCTCGCCTTCTGCCATCCTCAGAAGGTAGTAGTCGTTCTTCAGGTCCACCTTAGTAAACACGATGGCTTTGCCCAGGCGATCTCCAAGTTTATTCTTTACCGGTAGAGGATACTTACCCCTAACCGTGATCCTGTTTAGCCTGCGGTAATCTATTATCAACCTTAGTGTGCCATCTGGTTTTGGCACAAAGAGGATAGGGGCTGCTATAGAGGAACTGGATCCCCATAGGTTTCCCGTCCGCAGCATCTCGTTGAGATATTCGCTGAGTCCCTGAAGCTCCTTTTGCAATAATAGATAGATAGGCCCAAACGGGGGTTGAGTTCGGGGTTGCAACCCAATTGTATGATCGTACTTTGAGTGCTCCGGTACGCCCTCAATCTATTCTTGATTGAAGATGTTCCCGTAGTCCTTATACTGGGGGAGTAGCTTGACCATAATGTCAGCGCCCTGCTCATCGGAGAATTGCACAATTCCTAATAGGTACACATTACTCGGATCTTTATCTATCAATTCTTCACCTGACATGAACACTAACTGCCCCTGCTCTGCCAGGCAGTTGGCCTTGCAGAAATCTGAGCGCCAGGTTAGTGATCCCCTTTTCCAGTCTATGTCTGGGTTATGGTTCTTTAGCCATGGCACAGGGAGGTACCCATCCACCTTAGTGTCGCGCCTGTCTGCGACCTTGAAGGGCATCTTATTGCAGTGGTCGGCTATTCTCATTTCCAATGACTTGGTGTAGAGCAAACCGGACACAGGAATGTGATTCCTGCTTGCATCGCTTATCGGCACGCGTACCTTTTGGCATACACACAATGCCTGGGTTTGCTCGACCTATCAGCCACTAAGTCCCAGCCCAGTGGCTCCACTATCCAGCCACAATAGTGCTTCTACGCTGACTTGTCATACTCTAATCTTCCAGTCTGGTTTTACCTGCAGGTGGATAGACTTGGTGTAACGAGGAAGGCAGTCACATTTCTGCCTCTTCGCTTGCCTGAGGGCCTTAGTCGTCTTGTCTTACTAGTTTGGGGTCTCTTGCCTTTCGACACAAGAGCGGCGACAATGGATCCGTAAACCTTTAAGGTATTGGAATACGCTGTGTCACAATTGCTAGAGTGTTTACTATCACGCTAGTATGATTTCAGGTACTAAACCCTCCTCAGGTAAACTTGAAAATAATGCTATTATTTGATCAAGTCCTACCTGAACCAACTCCTTCTTCTACTAAAAATAACCATTTCCCTAGGTTGCCAGAGGTCCACCATTGGCCCTGTTCCAAGCGGAGCAACCTAGTGCTTCCCCCATGTTGAGCATCTCCTCTGGCCAGATCTCCCCCAGCCTCAACCGAAAGAATGTCCCAAGACACACTTATCCAGCCAAGGAATTCCTGCAAGAAATACTTATAACTAGAACCAAGGAAATAACCAAAAACCCAACCAAGGAAAGATCACCAAGTTCACCACATGCAGCCCCAAACTTCTACCTGCTAACACCCCCTGGGTGCAGTCAGTATGATATTCCTCCAGGAAGTAGAGGGGTACTTACCCATCCCAGAACCACTACCTAGTTTCTTATATCCATCTCTCATAGGTCTATGGATACGGGTCAGCAAGGTCATGCCCTACGCAGAATAGGTTCTTGCCTATTCTGAGCCATCAGTATCAACCTCCATGATCAGAGGTGATGCCTGGCGGACTTCCAATATCTTGGACCAGGAGGGTGGAGGTGGCGCTTCAAGGGACTTTAGCCGCTTGTCCGTACCTAAAGGCTCGCTTACCAGAGGTGACCGTTTCAACCCATGAGTGTGCTTCGAGGAACCAATGACCGGGGACGTCACCATACACTTTGTCCAGAAGTCTCTGGTTTGTCCACATTTGCTGCACTGGTTGTGCTTTCTCCGACGTTTGGTCAAAGTTGAAGGGATTTCCCTATGCACTATTGCATATTCAGAAGTTGCCCGCTTTGCCTGTTTCCTAGCATTGAAATTAGCAGGTTTGGCAGACCTCTGGTTTTGTCTATCCGAAATTTCTCCATCTCCTTGAACCGGCCAGATATCGAGGATCTATACTCCTTCTTGTCTGACGGCAGAGATCGTGGGGCAGGGTGGATGACGTGGTTACTGAACTGGTTGTTCTCTTCTAGTCTATGTCCGACCTTCCACGGAAGATCAAGGTATTTGTTGAGGTCGGTGGGATTTGGCGGCTTAAATGCCCACGCATTCCGAACCTCGTCAGTGATGCCTGATCGAACCTTATTGCATACCTGCAGCGGGTCTGCATAGCTAAGCTTATGCATCCAGTCCATTATCTTGTCCAGGTACAGTCGTGTCCGTCAAATAATTACACCCCCGGGCAACAACCATGACAACCACAATCAACCAATTCAACCACAAAAAAAAAATAGATACCAATTCAATTAAGAAATAGATGAAAGTAAATATCATAAGCTCCAAAGAAATCCTGCTACCATTTTGTGTGACCCCCATCTGCATCCAAAACAGCCTGAATTCTCTCAGGCATCCTCTCTATCCAAGCATCCAATGTCTCTTGGGGAATTAAATCCCACTCCTCCTTTGCTGCCTGAAATAATTCAGCAGCACTATGAGGCCTTCTCTCCAGTCTGGAGAATCGCTTGGTAAGGGCTCTTTTGAGTAGAGCCCAGGTGTTCTCAATAGGATTGAGATCTGGTGAGTTGGGTGGCCAAGGAAGTTTTTTGTAACCACAGTCTGCCTCCAATTTTCGATTTTCCTCACCACCATGCCAGGAGGCATTGTCTGCAGCTAGGTAGATGTTGTCAGAAGGTCTATCCAGACCTTCTATAAAAGGGATGAGGTATGGCTGGTGGATTTCAGTTGCATATTGGTGGGAATTGAGGCCAAGTCTGTCTCTTTTGCTGGTCCTTTCCTCCTCCCCCCTCTTTCTCACAAGAATTAACTCAGTCCTGCCACCCTTCATGATTGCAGCATACACCCCAATACTAGTCCTCCCAGACTTAAAGCTAGGCTTTAAGTTTTTTTCTTCCAACTCTTCACCAGCTCTTACTCTGACCCTCCTCCCAGCCGGATTTGGATCATAAATAATAGTGGCTTCATCAACAAAGACAACCCAATTCCATGCCCCTTTCCAGTTCTTCCTTCTCCTAGCAAACTCCTTTCTCTTCTCCTTTTGTCCTTTCCTCCAAAAAGGCTTTTTCCTAGGTATCAGAAGCCTGAAACCAGCTTCAGATATGATCTTATCTATAGTGGTTCTGCCAAGGCCAATATTCGCTTTTTGGGTAATGTCGCGTAATGCTAAATGAGGCTCAGCATCAATAATTGCCTCTACCGCTCTTCTTTTGGTGTCCGTAATCTTGGTGGGTCGGCCTTTCTTGGAAGCATAATGGGTGTTTCCCCCTCTTGAATTGGCTCTTTGGACAACCTTGGCAACAGTCTCCTTGCAGACCCCAATAGCCTTAGCTATTTTATTATAACCCATATTGGTATGCTTATGCAGGGCATAGATTTGCTGATTCCTGTCTTCTTTTTCTCTTCGGGTATGTGGTGGTGCCATGGTGGGTGATGAGGTGGAGGAGAGGTGTCGTTGCACCGTTGCCGGGCAGGGGTGTAATTATTTAATGGACACGACTGTACTTGTCGATGTGGTGTGGCTTCATCACAAGGTCTCACCACTTGAGAAGGGTTCGGTCTCGCTCACCCTGGTCTCCGCCGAAACTTCGTTCCAATCGTTCTTGGAACCCTTTCCATGTGCTTAAAGGGTTGCTGTCCTTTCCAGGAACGCCAGTGCGCTTGGCAGCTTCCTTGTTTATGTGCCTATACAATCCCGGATACCATGCCTGGGCTGAGTCTGCAAGAAGGGGTGTCACCAGGTTTACCTTATCCATACCGGTTAACTTGCAATCCGCCAAGTATTCAAATTTGACCTCTACCAAGGTCAAGAAGCCCCCTAGTTCCGTAACTTTCCCCTTGAAGGGAGGGATAACACTTCACTTTTCTGGCTTCTTCTGCCACTGTGTCGGTATTAGCCTCAAAGCCAAACCGCTACCTCTCCAGGATCTCACTAGACTCTTGGCCCGGTGGTCCCACCGTCCTTTCTTCTCCTTACTTCAGTCATCCTTGCAAGCACCAAGGAACGGGGTCAAATCGGGGAGTGAATTTCCATCATCATCATGCGAGCTGTCACGGTCAGAGTGCCCTGGATCCCCACCTGCTCCTGCCGCACCACCTCCGGGTGGCGCATTTCCGTTCCCACCGCCTCGGGCATTCCCGCCTGGGGATTCCCAGGGTCGATTGTACTCATCAAACTGTTCCTCCTGGCCATGCTGGTTCCCATTCTCTGGGGGGTTAGCCCCTGATGGTACTGATGCCAGTGGTGAAACGTGGCATTGCCAACTCTCAGGAGTTCGGTTAGGCGCTACCTGTGTTATCCGCAGAAATGACTGTAGTTCTGGACAACTCATGGCTTGCATTGGGGGGCCAGCATGCCTCCATGACCCACAATACCCAAATGTTGGTCATCTATCTCCTTCTTTCTGCCTTCGTCTGTGCCTTACCAGGGTCCGGGCACCCTTGGTACATCCATAGGAGTGGTAGTGAATGTGCCCCATCTGGGTTTCTTCTGACTTATAGCCCAATAGACAGAACACGTCTTGGCTGTCTGAATCACTACTGGTGATGGCGGAGAGACCAGAAGGAACAATTGGTTTTGAGGGGGCCGAGAGAATGACCGGTGCCCCAGGAACCCCGTGACCAGGTGTTCCTGGTCCGGGGATAGGGGTCCCCTGTGACGGAGGTTCAGGTGATAGCTCTTGATGGCACCGTACCTGTTCAAAGACCCTAGGTGGTGCGGCAGGCATCGGACAGAAACCCAGAATAGTGGAATCTGGCGGCAGGAAGGGGGCAGTAGGGGATGTGTCAGGGACAGGGACTGGTTGAGGTGTGAGTCTTGGGGCGGCTATGGGAGGTAGGGGAGTTGCAACTGAAGGTGTTGCAGGCGGAATGACAGGAGCGGAGGTCGGACAAGGAGCTGGGTCAGGTGTATCCAGGGCCGGAATACCCTTTGCTATTGTGGTCCTTTTCCTTATCCGATGTCCATCAGTTGGTCCAACCATGGAGCTGCCCGAACAACTGTGGGCCATCAAGGGAGGGACAGAGAGGGAGCCCGTAGATGCTCTTGAGAAGAAGAAGGTATAGCTATGGCCATGACCCTTCAGGCTTTAGAACATCCATATACTGACTGGGCTCAGGTATACCGTCCATTGACCATCTCTGGCTCTTATGGCCAATTCCATGCCGAAATTCTCAGGCTTGGTATGGGCGAGCGGGAGTGGGGCAGCGGCCTCTAACATCAGCACATCATTCTCAGCATCAAAACTATACCCTTCTTCGAAAGCCTTTTCCAATACTGCCATTCCAGTCTTTAGTGTGTACTGATCCCTTATCATTGGCAGGTATGCCTCCTGCTGCCCTTTTCATTCCTTCCATCGCTGCCATAGTGAGCTGTTTTCAGAACACCTGCGCCCGCTAGGTGTTCCAGTTCCTCAGCCCCCGCTTGGCTTCCTGAATCAGCTTGGATACCTCCCAGATGATATAAGGTTCGACGAACTGGCTAAATAGGACCCCTTCTGGCTGCGGAGGTGTCAGGTTGTGGACAATGGTAGGGTCTTGGAAAAATGAGAGCGCCACAGCGCGAGAGTCTGTGATCATGAGAGCAAAGCATTCACTAGGTAACTGAAGAGGGGCGGCTTCACAAAGCAACTCGTGACCGTCCCAGTCAATACCTCGAACATCCGCCAAAGCAGACAGACGAAACATATTGGCGGCATGTTCATCAAGCTCAAGGTCTGGATGCAAGTTGGATTCCACTCTGGTTCAAAGTTCGGTACAAGCCATTAAGCTTTCCACCCAGGGCTACCTGTTCTAGACAAGGTTAGCAGTATTCGCGCAAGGCAAGTGCCAAAGGTCGGACACAATTGAGCAGGAGAGGAGTTAAGCGAGGAGGTCGCTTAATGATATACTGTAACAGGGGCTCCTCTAGGAAGATGGATGCAAAGAGTGTGACCTCACAGAACCACTGCAAACTTATCGACAAAGCTCACACAATGGAAGAGTAAAGTAAACGGTAAAACTTAATATCGTTAAACCTAACGCTTCACTCAATTAAGGTCTCAAGAGGATAGATTGTTGGAGTAGGGGAGTTCTCGCATAGACTTTCAGGTAGTTTTATCTTATGCCGGAAACTTGCCCATCAGTTTACTCCAACCATTCGACCACACCCTTCTCCGCTAAGGGTGGTCCAACACGTCTCCTGGCACCCCCTTCGGGTGTGCATGTGTTGACTCACCCTACTCGGCGTTCATCTCATGCGGTCATCATTTCTGCGGCGTATTTGTATTTTGCCTGCTCCAGTGAAAACCTCTTCACATTGGCATCTTGCTAGTGGCTAACAGTCAATACACCTGATGAACTGGACTATCTATGACACCCTTCCCCTATGCATTGATCTCTACAAGACCCCGGAAGCTACCGTGAGTGGTTTATCGATCTAATATTTATGGTTCCCGTAGTTCCACTGTCTTCCGCAAGCAAGGGTGGTTTGGGAGTGATCCAATGGGCGCTACCCATGACCACTATCTTGGATCTACCTTACCTGTGGTAGGAATCATGCTTTTAGTCTCTCTGCACTTCCCTTTCAGAGCCTATGGCATTGGGGACACCTGCGGGCTTGGTAGTTGTAAAACTCTCCTAGTCGCCCCAGCACCACCCAGGACTACCTTTGGAACCCCCATAGTTAAGACCCATTAACTCTATCAGCGTTGGTCTGCTTTACTGCGAACAACTTGGAGGAGGTCCTCCACCTTCCACCCTATGCCCCCTTATATATTCTGTGAACCGCCTACCATTGACCGGACGGCAGCGACATATATGGTGTTGCAAGAAGGTCTCCAAAGATCCTTGCTTGCTAGACTGCGCACAGCTACACAGCCGTTTGCCCATGACGTCCGGGCCTCTGAGTGGGGCCAGAGGGGCATGATAGGAATAATGTCTCCTATTTACAGCTTCTTCGGAGCTGCATAGCTCGCCCAATAGCATCTCCCAGAACCCCAGATTCTATTATTATCCCTGGCTTCATGTGGTAAACATTCCAGTCATTTTACCCAAACTCCCCGAGGGACTTTGTATTGAAAGGTAGGGTAACCCGAGACTTTGGGCAGGGTAACCTGATCCTGAGGGTAGGGTCACCTTGTCCGGTGGTCAAGATAACTTTTCCCTGTTACCCTGTCTATCCTGCTGCCAGAGCTGGACCCTTCTGATCTTTCTCCAGTTACCCAGCGTAGCAGAGAAACTGCCCCTTCCGACGTCCCTAAGTATGCTAAGACTGCTCCCGGTTGTACCCAGGTGCCTAAGTACCTGGCCTGCTAATTCTGTTGTTCTCGGAGCCCAAGCCGTCGGGTCCCCGTAGGTCAAGTACTTACTTGCCTGCCCATTCCCACCAGTTCCCCTCTGGGCTAGCCATATGGGTGTAGGTTCCGGCTACCATCCCTCATGTATGCTGCGTCGTTACATCTTGAGATATCAACATCGCTCATCAAGTTCCAGAGCTGCTGGGCCGGATCCTGGCTTCTACCCAGGTCCTGCCCGAAGATTCCAATAATGTCTATGACGGGAATAATCCTGTGTTTAAAGACCTACTTGTTTGCAGAGCACCCTAGCAATGGGCTCCCAGTATTGGGTAACCATGGCAACGGTCTCAGTTTTGTTTTGTAGCAGGTTGGTTCAGAGGAGGCTCTGGAACCTGGTTGTGTATTCATATTGAGTGTTCCACAATCGGCAAACCCAGCGGACTGAGTGCTCTAGGTCGAGTGCAGGAGGTGGAAATGAATGTTGGAACCGTTCCCTCTCCCTGGCGATCTCGACCTTGATGCACACATCTGTAGTGCCTCCGACATGGTGGAGCTTCTAATAAGAGCCACGAATGATGGGGCTTGAGTAGCGGGATGAGATAACATGTCTGGTCCCAGCAGGGTTTGGAGTCGACTGAAGTCGATCAGTGTCATGTCATTGACATGACGCCAGGAGGTGTGTACGCATCCAGACATTGCGTTCCCTGTCTTAATACCAGGCCCCTGATGTTCCTTTAAGATCCCGACTTGTACTTCTTCTCAGTGAACTGGTACCCAGTCTATACAGTGTTAAAGATAGCAACCAGGCCACTGGTCTTCTGCATGGGAACCCAGGCCCAGGGTGCCTAGGGATACCTACCAAGGCGACCACATCAGGACGTAACCCTCTGACCTTTGGGCATACACTCTGCTTCTCACACACCATAGAGAGAGGAAACCGAGACAACAGCTTTACAAAGCGGAAGGCAGGGATCCACAGCAAGGGATATCAGCCATCACTACTTGATGCTAGTGATGCTATTATTCTTGAGTAGAGGGCGGCGATACTAGACATTCTGTTCGGTCAGCGACCAGGAATGGCCTCCACCAATGGCTGAAATTGGGGTAAATGAGCAGACCTCTTACAACCTCATGGGAGCTGACAGATAAAGAAATGCAATTGCCTACCACCTGTGTATAGAACAACGAAGGATGTCAAGACTAACATGGCAAGAGATGTTAATATTGGACCTCCACCGAGTCCTAAGGAGTATGGGGTGTTATGAATGGAGAGTTTTAGCTTGTATGGCATTAGGATACCGTATTTTCTAGATTTATACAGTTTTGCACCAAGCCCCAAGTCACGCTAATGAATATGACATTTCTGTGTGCAACATGAAACAGAACCCTAACCCTGACCCACTCCGAGCAGAACTTGTCCTGAAAATATTCAAAATTTCTCCAACAACTACTCCAAACTCTCCTATTCACAGTCACAAAGTGAAAAAAAAAAAAAACCAAAGCTGAACCCAAGCAAGTAAGCAAGGAAATCAAAAAAAGCAAAATTTGTCACTAAATGAGTGTTGTATGGAGCTAGGTAGTGAAAATTTCAGAGTTAGTAAATTGTACAAACACTTCCATAGAGAAGAACTGTAAATAAAAGTACTAACCAACCGGGAAATGAATTAAAACAGAACAAGCACACCATCTGGTGGGGGTAAGGTTCCGGTAGGGAACTGATTCTCATCAGGTTTATGAGCATAGTTCTCATATACTCATACAAATTCAAGGGCATCATGGCTAGCAGTTTCCGGAGGTAGGGAGCGGTGGGATTCCATGGGGTGAAGAGGAAGAGGAAGAGGAAGAGGAAGATCTTCGGCCCAGTGGCCAATAGCGATATTCTGAAAGCACTTAATTCCAATTTGGTCATCTGGGCTTCCATCCATAGGAAGTGTGACTCCAAGATTACGGAAGGACTTACGGCGAAGTTCATCTTTTTCAGTGGTGAAGGCGGCCCAAGCATGACCAACAACATGCGTAACCATTATACGCTTATCGCTACTACACCATCTTTCTGGCTGGTTGGAGTGGTTCCGAGCTTCGATATAGGTATCACTATACTCTCATAAATAAGACTTGAAAGGGTTATTAACCACTGTGTCGAGAGGCTGGAGGAGGCCGGTACAGCCCGCAGGAATAAGAGATATAGTAATCTGAGCTGAGCGGAGTTTCTCAACTACTATCTCTGTTGTATGAACTCCTGCAATGTTCATGAGAAGTAGACTTTCGTGGCTTAAGGCTATGTCTGCTGCATAGGTAGGTAACATGGTGTGGGAGGCAGGAGGGTTATGTGTATTCCATAGTACTGGGTAGAGTTCATGCTGAATAAAGTCAAGAAACAGCTTCTCGTTATTATAAGTTGTATCTTTAAACTCAATTGTTACGCCGGTATGCAAAAGATGTCCTTCTCTTCACTGTACATTTTCACCACTTGTCCCGTGAAAAATAAGTTTGGGCCTTATTCTTGCTATCCCATCTGCGAAGATATAGAGAATAGACATTGCCTGCCTCTTATCCCAACCACTGCGTTCAGTCTTCCTTGCTACTGTTTCACTTCTAGCTACACCATAGGTTTTGTCATCAAGGTATTCGAAGGGAATTGGTGTTTCATCAAGATTGAGCATATTTGAAAGACATAAGTGGCCAATAGCAGATATTAGACCACATTGTTCAATGTGATTCCGTGGCTGTGAATTGCATCTATTGAATTGGAGCCAAGTAATTACTGGTCGCATATACTCATCAGGTAGTCGTGATGAAATCTTTGTTAGAGTCTAACAGGATATACTCGACTGCTTAAGAAAGCCACTAAATCACTCAATTGAAAATACAAACATATTAGGTACTCCACCCTAATGTTTGCTAAAGAGTTGCCGAGCTCAAGCTCGAAACCATTCTCCTTGAATTAGTCTCCCTTTCTTTCTCTCCTCTAAGAATATCTCAAACAATTCCTTTTCCCTCTCTGGCCACCTGCATATCTATTTAGCTGACTGCTATCTCCCGGTCCCCTTCTGGTGTACAATGGCCTCTCGAGTACTCCACCATTGCTGTATTGTCCTCGCATGTATTTTCCCAAATTCAATGGCCTCTTTCTGAGTCGGTCGATGATATTGTATTTCTTGTGGAGTAGTAGGTACTCAGTGATGCATAAGGAAAAGTATTACCTCTAATTTTCCCTTCTTATTGTAGGTGCATCGTATCTTCTTGATTGGTCCCTGTTTATGGTATACCCTTTCTGCGAGTGGCTTGTGCTTGAGTCCAGGCCAGAGTTTTTCACTTGGACCTGGTACTACTGTGTACCCACCAGCTTGCTGACTATTGAGTTCATTTCGAGTAAGTGGTTGCAGTTGTGGCTGTATCTGAGTTGCTGTGATGGAAAGAGGAAAGCATAGTAGAATAAAAATAGGATGAGGTAATTGATTGGAATGGGTATTGTAGCTTTTGAGATACATGTAGCCTATATTACAATAATTGTTTTAAGAAGTTGAAGTTGACCTGTCAGGCCACTTTGGGTAGGATGTGCCATCTTGGCTATCAACTTTAGGTATAATGTTTGTGTGATGAGCATGCAACCTGCTTGGAAAAAAACTGTATGAACTGAAAAAATACAGTAAAGCACTGGAGTATAAATATATATTGAATGCATGTTGAGATAGGTCAGAATTGTGCTTGAACATAACACTATTTAAGCATTAACGGCTTGGCACTGGGATCCGGCTTGGCACCAAGGACTACTTTTGTGTCTACCCCGCTCAGTTTGACAACCATTGTGGAGATTGCTTAAGTGACATAAACAACACCAAACCTTGCATGATGTCTCAGGCAGGGGAAGGGGGGATGGGTGAAGTAGATGGGAGGATCCAGAGGGCCATCCAGCACTACCCACATGGCAATGAACCTTCACTCCAACAGTTAGCGGAGAAATTTGGTATTACCGATTCAACCTGGTGTGGAAGGCTTATGTGAAGGCAATCATATGCTGGTAGACATCTGAAGATGCAGGTGCTATTGGCATATGAGGAAAAGTCCATTGTGCACTGGTATAAGAGGCTGGATGAGTGGGATCGTCCAGCTGGTTTGAGTATGGTTAAGGGAATGGTGCAGGTCATTTGTAGCTCGACGGGTGAAAGACTGAATGTTGGGAAAGCACTGGAAGAAAAGATTTCTCCAGCATTAACTGGAGTAGTCTAGAAAGCTAGGCACCGGGCTTTATCGCCAGAGAGCTCTCGCAGGAGATCCAGTGGTCTTGAAGGCTTATTTCAATAAGGTATGAAGAGATACCTATTACTTCTAATACTACCTACTAATCTTAAATATAGCTTCTGAATCTTATAAAATTTTATAAGCTATTGCATGCAAATATGTACAACATGAAGAAGAAGGTATTTATGATGGGAGTTGCCATGTATTGCAAGATTATTTGTAGGAAAAATCACAGTTCGTCAACCTTGACCGAAGATAGTTCTAGTGAATGGGTTACTGTAATAGAAACAGTATCTGGTGATGGTCCAGTTCTCCATCCTATGATTATCAATAAAGGCAAAGTCCACTATATGGGCTAGTATGATAAATTAAAAAAAAAAGATACAGCTACCTTTCATGTGTCAGAAAAGGGCTGGAGTAATAAATAGTTAGAGTTGCACTGGTTAAAGGAGGTTTTGGATGCAGAAATTCAGGAAGGGTAATCTCCACTCGCGTGAATTACAGTGCTTTATTTGCTAAATAAATACCTACTATATTATAGTGCTGGTCATGAGTACTGTTGTAACCGCTATAGGTACTGGGTTATGTTTTATGTTTTGCATCACAGTATCGTTTGATACTTGTTATGTTTCAAAGGCATCGCTTGATACTTTGAATGTTTTATGTTTGACAGTATCGTTTGATAGTTGTTATATTTTAAGGATATTGGGTGATACTTTGAATGTTTTATGTTTTGTTTGATAGTATCGTTTGATACTTGTTATGTTTCAAAAGTATCACTTGATACTTTAAATATTTTATGTTATCGCTCATACTAGAGATGAGTAAGAACTTGTATTTAAACACCACTGCTTTCAGGATGGAAACAGCAGACTTGGACTGACAGTATTCTTAATACACTTGAGTAAACAGTTACTTCTTTGATCTCTTATTACATCCTCTTAAAGTCTCCTGTGGT
Source organism: Tuber magnatum (assembly GCA_003182015.1). Taxonomy (NCBI): domain Eukaryota; kingdom Fungi; phylum Ascomycota; class Pezizomycetes; order Pezizales; family Tuberaceae; genus Tuber; species Tuber magnatum. Next base: position 486,528 of record PYWC01000031.1, on the reverse strand, counting down.
CTACACAGCTCTTGCCTCTTGCTGCGCAAGTAGGACACCTGTTACTATCGTACTCAAAGCATGATTAGTACCCTACGTGTGAACATGTGACATTTTTTTAATCACAGCAAGTGGTTACGAATATTGTACCTGGATGAGGTCTGATCAACCTACAAATGTCCATCAAGAAATGCTAGCATCTTGAAGTGGCAGAACCCAGAGCAGTCGGCTTCGCAAGCACACACCATTGAACTCCGCAGGGTGAGGAGTAGGAAGCAAGTCTGCCAGGAAGGACTAGAACTCCCTAGACAATGCAAGAAACCAAGGGACATGGCAGAGACGAGCGCTCATAAGGCTACCCGGCAGCTTGGAAAAGACCAGGCTTCAAGAAACTTAGAACAACTTAAAGAAGAACGAGTCAAGACACCTGCAAACACCCCATTCCACCAAAGAGCCTCGCAGAGATAGAGGACAGTGACAGTGAAGAAAGCCAATCCGGTATGTCTAGCTCAGAAGGCCCGCTGTCTCCACCTGTGCCCCCAACTGGTAGTGCTGATTACTAGCCAGAAAAGAAATCTAAGATAAAGTTACTGCTACCCGAAAGGTTCAGTGGAAAGGGAGATGATCTGAAACCAGAAGCATTCAAGCGGTGGGGAACCTCGATACCCCAGTACCTGCTTATAGAGAGAACCAAGATATCTGAGAAGAACACAAGACTCTATATAGAAGCCTTCTGTACAGGAGTAGTCTTAGAGGCATACCAGCAATGCATGGACGAAAACTGTGATAGAGACTATATCATTAGACAGACGGTTCGAGAATATCTCTAGAAACAATTCTAGTCCAGTCAAAATCGGGAAGAACTGTTCAAAGCCTTCAACAATATTTAGCAAGTATGAAATGGGCGAAAAGAAAGGATCACAAAGCTAGACCCAGAACTCTTGATGTACAGAGGATGAATGCCAGAATTCACAATGAACAACTGTGTGCTGAAGCGAAGATTCTATGATACCATGGATACTCAACTAAGACAGGTGCTAGAGTCAATAAAATTAGAAGACAATGAGATAGACAAAATCATCGTGGATGCAGAATGGCAGCATGCCATACTTGTAACGTGTTCAGACAGGGCCTCAGTCACGTATCGGTACGATAGGAGCAGATGGCTTCTTGGTCAACAAGGAGCGAGCGCTGCTTACTAAAGGAGGCTTCGAAGGGGTGTAAAAGGAGATCAAAGAAGTAACCATCCAACCAAGAATATTTAGAATACTGCCAGTCGAAGTCTGCTGTTTCCATTGTGGAACTCAGCGGTCTTTAAATACAGCATATCTCTCATCTCCAGTATGAGCGATATTTTCAAACATTTGTGTGTATCAACTGATAGGACACGAAACAATACAAGTATCAAACGATACTGTGAAACCAAACATAAGCATTGTGTGTATCAAGCGATAGCACACAAAACAATATAGGTATCAAACGATACTGTGAAACCAAACATAAAACGTTTTGTGTATCAACGGATAGTACACGAAACAATACAAGTATCAAACGATACTGTGAAACCAAACATAAAACATTGTGTATATCAACTGATAGCACACGAAACATTAAGTGAGTACCCGTACCGGTTACAATTTACAAAGAATGGAACCATGCCCTTGGATAATCAAGTGTGATTAAGGATTGTTACAAGGATGCTACCCCTATCACTGCTCCATCAGACTTTCACTGTACAACATACAACTAGAACAAAACCACGCATGTAAGACCAAGGTCAAAGGACATCGAAACCAAGTCAGCTTTCGACAAAGTCCACTCTGGTGTTAGTGGTCAAATGTCCACATCAATACTGAGAAAGACTCTCTACAACACTATGTTTATAGATGATTATACCAGGTATGGTTGGATTTACCTGCTAAAGACAAAGGATGGAGCAGAAATTGCCATAAAACACTTATGGGAAATGGTACTTACTCAATTCAGTAAACGAGTCAAGTGATTGCATACCCACCGAGGAACTGAACCCCTTAACTGGACAGTGTCACAATTCTTAAACACAAAAAGGAGTTATCCACACCACATCATAAGCCTACAACCCTGAATCAAACAGGGTGGCAGAAGGGTTGAACTGAACTCTTACAACAATGGTACGATATATAATCCTATCTGAATGGAAATCATTCTGGGGTGAAGCCTATTCTACAGAGGCATACCTCTACAATAGTGGGTAGCATTCATCAATAAAAACAACACTCTTTGAGTGCTTATATAAAACAAAAGACACTATTAGTCATCTCCATCCCTGGTTCGCCGACGTCATGGTATATATCGCAGCTAAGAAGTGAGCGAAGTTTGACCAGATAGTGGAAGAAGGTCACCTGGTCGGCTACACTTCCAGTCCGATGATTTACTGTGCTTACCTACCTAAATGGCATACTGTGATCGATGCAAGGGATGTAAAATTTGGAAAGACAAAAGTGGTATCATTTCAATATCTGCAACGGATAATAGAAAGCGAAGAGTAGGAAATGTCATATCATTCCAGTGAATCGAAACATACTAATGAGGACGGGACAACTACCACAGTAAGAGCAACAATACCAGTACCACCTCTGAATACCTCTATGTCTGGCAAATTCCAATCAACACCAATTCCTCCTTCAGACACCTCCTCCTCAGTACCGCCAGATCACCTTCGTTCCATATGTGAACGAACTCAGACCCAGAAAGTACGAGACGAGAACCGACTTCAAATAGAGATGAAGATACGGTCTCTACAACATCAAATAAAAGGAAATGAACAGGATTGTAAGCTGGAAGACCTAACCGAGGATGAGATGCAGCTGCTCCAAGACAGAAGGGAGGAACTTGAGGAACAGCTTTGAAACGAAGAAGGGAATCTTGAAAGACATACAGTTGTTGGTTTCATGTATCATATGCTAGACCCCAATATGTATAGTGAGGCCATAGAATCGCACAAGAGGAATGAATGGCAGAAGACCATGGACAAAGAAAGGTAGGTACTGAGAAAACAAGAAGTAGGAATGGAAGCGGAAAAAGCAAGTGGAAAAAAGGTATTAACAGGACAATGAGGGTTTTAAGGCCAAAGTCAAGAAGGATAGCACTATCAGATATCGGAAAGCAGGATATTGGGGAAAAGGTTTCAACCAAGGCCCCGGGCAAAGACTATGGAGAAGTTTATACCACGGTTGCTCGGTTAGAATCCCTGGAACTCCTGCTAGGAGTAGCTGTTAAACATGGTTATAAGTTCTGACAAATCGACATTAAAAGCGCCTTCCTATATGGCAACATAGACAGGGAAACCTACCTGGAGCTGCCAGGAGGGTATCGTGAACCAGGCAAGGTCTGAAAGCTTAAGAGGGCCATCTATGGACTCAAGGAACCCCCACGAATATGGTACCAACAACTAACCAAAACTCTTGAAACCATGAACCTTAAAGTTACCGACTTCGAGGCATGTATTCTCGCAGCAAAAAACGTCTCTTGTTGGATTTATAGTAACGATAAAGTAATAGCCAGAAAGTCCTCACTGGTCGATACATGTATTGACAAATTATAATCCCATTTTCAATATATGGACTCTGGACTAGCATCACTACTGTTAGGCATGCAGATCGAAATCTCAAAAGACAATCTCAAGATCCAGCAGGACTGGTATATCACGGAGATCCTCGAACGATTTGACTTAAGCAAAGCCAAACCACTTGCCACTTCTATCGAAGTCCATACCATACTTATAAAAGCAAAAGAGCATAATCAACTATGTAATGAACCACACTACCAGTCCATCATTGGATCGCTGATATACACCGCTGTCGCTACAAGACCTGACATCGCACATGCTACTGCTTTCCTCCGCCAATTCTCCTCAAAGCCTACCACCAGACATCCTACCACCACCAAAAGAGTACTAAGGTATGTAAAAGGAACCAACACCAATGGATTACGATACAACTGAGACAACAAGGAACAGCCATTAAACATCCTTAGTAATGCTTCATTGGCCTCAAATCTCGAAAACTGGAAATTGTTTACTGGTCTGACCGTACAAGTTTATGGAAATACCGTGATAAGGTGATCAAAGAAACAAAAAACTGTAGCAACATCTATGGCAGAAGCCAAATGCGTCGCATTGACATTCGCTGCTCACCAAAGGCGTCTGGCTAAGCTGCAGAATGTCACATATGGAAATTGAGACTGTGCCGATCCTATATTGTAACAACATGGTAGCTATTAAGCTTACTGAAAATGCTGGCGTTTAGGACTGAACGAAACATATTGATGTTCAGCACTAGTACACTAGAGAGCCACGGGAAGCGGAGAAGTTAGATGTGATAGCAGTTGGAACAGAGGACAATTTGGCAGATATATGTACAAAGGGATTAGTTAAGGTAACGTTTGAAGGGTTTTCTAATAGGCTGGGAATGGAACTGTAGGGGAAGTGTTCAAAATTACATTATCCTATTCTAGTACAGTAGTGTGACTGTGTCGGTCATGTGACAGAGTAACATGACCTGTTGTTATGCTAGAAGATTCTAGCAGGTTCTATAGATTTGCTTGGTATGAGTCAGTGTTCGCATAACCATAGAAGGGTATAAATAGGGGTGTATTTTTTCCTTTCAGTTAGAAGAACATGCAAGCTTGGATTAATCTATGAGTCTTGAAGATATATCTTGTTTACTACGTCTACTCCGCTACCACAAGTGCAAGTGACTTGGATACAAATATTCTCAATTGGCTATTCGGTAGCTCGAGCCAGTTGAGTAACCGTGTTTCTAACCCCTGTCCTCCGCTTGTCATTCAGACACATAATGTGCCCCCACCTACTACCACGACCAGGGATGTGGGAAGCACACCACTCACTACCCTAGGTCCATAGGTACTCCAGTCATTTTAGTGGGATCAGGCTAGTGTGCTTTGCTGGTTCAATTAATACTAGTAGCCCATTGCATCAGATACCAATATTGGTATACTTGGTGTATACTTGTAATAATATGCACACCCCCAGTATCTTAGCATACCGGGGGAACAGTGGTACTCCTCAGGCTCTGTTAATCCCACTTCATCAGACCACCTTAACCTTGAACTAGCCTAGGGTGAGTATATTAAATCTTTGTCACACTTATTTTACCTGACCACTAACCCAGAGTGGATAACAAATAGCTGGATGGGTATAGGCGTTCAGGTGATGGAGTTTGCCTACTTTTGGCCATGAGGCAGAAGTAGAATAAAGGACTAGAGAATTTATTTTAGAGCTATATTGCAATTTGGGTGATATATGCGAGCTGAGAAAATAGATTCAAACAGAGCAGGGAGAGACAAAGAAAATAACAAGAGCGAAGTCGGCACTGCCAGCAGATCTGAGCGAATATTGTCCTATACATTAGTTCGCCTCCTGAACACCTTCTTGGATACAGTGATGCCAAGTTGCAGTATTGATCAACGTGCGTGAAACATCAAATTACAGATCAAGACTAGCAGCTTCACCCCATCCTTAATTCGCAAGATTCTTGAATGCATCACCAAGTATATCCCCTAGTGTTATTGTCAGCCTCTGGGTTGCATGGGAACTTGGTGGCAGAAATAAGGTCCAGATTCAACAGATTAGCACAGTAAAAATGGACCCAGGATAGTGGTAATTGATACTTTTTTCTGACTATCCTTCTTCATAACTCTATCTCTGCGGTGTCAAACCTCCACAAACCCATTTTGGATTTCAGTTTCACCCTCACTCAGGGCTCAAGTTTGATTACTATCACCTTCATGATTTTCCTCCTAGTTTCCTCCCAGAGCAACTTTACATCTGTCTTCATGTCATCATATGGTTCTGTATAGCCAAATTCGAATACCATTGAGGGCTGCTAGTGTTGCACCGGTGCAAGTGCAATGTCTAAGACCTTGGTTCTGTACAAATGTAAAGTTAATGCTAGGATAAGAATCATAAGAATAGAGAATAGGACCTACATATTCTCAAATTCACGCGAGAATCCCTGAAGCTACCCCTTAGCCATAAGATTAATATCTCCTCTGTAAAATGCTCCCTTTTCAACTTCCTCTGTAATCAATTCACTCATCCAATCCAATACCGTCCTATGCATTGCGGTAGGCACATCAGCCAAAAAAACCACCTTGCGTCCAGAATGTGAGTTGGCATCTAGAACATAGGTCTTGTAATCACAATGCATCTGGTGTGTGTTGGAGTATGTCCTGAGTGCATCTGGTGGTATCTGGTGCATCCTGTGATCAAAAAATAAATGTTGGCACAGTTAACTACATGCAGAAATGGAACATTTTGCACCAAATGGCTTGGCAAAGAGATTATTATTTTGTATACTTTGCGGGATTCAGAGTGGTACTGTTAAATTCACTACAATTTTGCAACTTAAATTTCAAAATCTGAATACAGGATCAAATCTCTATCTATGAGGCTCATAATTTGACTGGAGCTATAAAATAGCTGCATCCTTTTGTTAAAATAATGGGTTTTGCTTGATTTTGACCTCTTGCAATTTGATTTATCAGATACCTTTAAATATTTGTCCAATGCCTTGCAGATACACCAAACATATAAGACGAGTCAAACGCAAACTGGCGTTCAGGATGCAACAAACCTTTTTTTTGCTCATGGCCATCTTCACTATCAATTTCTCGATTGCTGGCCTGTAGGTGTACCTATAGAAGTTTGTCAATATATAATCACCAACAATAAAGTACTAGGGCAAAAGTATTTATCCACTTGGTCGTTACCAGGCAAGAACTCGAAAAGCTCAAACTTGACAATCAACCAACCCTCAACCACAATACCTCACCAGAAGACGGGCTACCTCACTCACGTTGAGCAACAGCAAATTGTTCCTCTGGAGAAAAAAAACTCTTGATGTCAGAAATTGGAGAGCTCTTACACTGTCCTAAGAGTAGAGTCTAAAGTTTCCATAACAACTTTCAAAAGAGAGGTGATGCAAATACTCTCCCAAAACCTAGAAGACCAAGAACTACCATTACTAGAACTTGTTGCCAACTAGTCGGAGAGTCTAAGAAGGCATGCTGGCAGACTTTATCAGAATGGTGCAATGATGTTGTACCTCATACTTCACGTCATATAGTCAAGAGAGCTTTGGCATCAGTGAACATAAAGAAATGGAGGGCGAGGAAAAGAGCTGTCCTAAAGGATAACCGTGCTGTTAAGAGGTTGCCTTGGGCAATGAAGTATAAGGATTGGACAAAGGAAGACTTTGAAGGGGTCATCTTTAGTGATGAATGGATTGTTGAAAAGTCCCAAGATCCTAAGAGTATTTGGGTATTCAGAACACCTGAAGAAAAGTGGTACAAATACTGTATTCATAGGGTTACCAAGGGGCCAGGGGTAAAGCTGATAGTTCGGACTTGTATTTGGGGTAGAAACAAGGGTCCTCTGGTTCCTTTCTTTGAGAAGAGTGTGGATAGATTTATGTATATTAGAGTTTTAGAGAATGGCTTAGTTGATGTTTGGCAGGAGGTAGAGGATACAGTTGGAGATCCTATCTTTCAGCAGGATGGTGCAAAGATACATACTGCAAGGGATACTATGGGTTGGTTTGCTGAAAACAATATACAGGTTATGGAATGGCCACCCAATTCCCCAGACCTCAATCCAATTGAGCACTGTTGGACGAGGGTGAAGGAAAAGCTACACCAGTGCTTGTCCAACATTCACAAGACCAAGAGGGGTCCAGAGACTGTTAGAAAACATCAAGCAGAAGCCCAGAATCAGCTTTGGGCTCAGGATATTGAAGGTGAATTTCTGGAAAGGTTCTGGGAGTCTCTGCCTAATAGAGCGGCTGCTGTCTTAGATGCAAGGGGATGGTATACAAGGTATGGATTTTTTTTGCTTTCTAATTGCATATATAGCTTTCCTTATATTTATTGCATGTCTATAGACATTTTAAGTTTATTCTAACCAGTTGTAGTTGAATAGGTAGTAAATTTGTAGTGATTGTAGGATTACTATTGCATTGCCGGACAAGTACTTTTGGACCCATACTGGAGACCCCTGTGATGCCGCTTGCCAATGCCTCAGCATTGACATCTGTGGTACAACAATCCTGAGGTTTTGCGCCTTGTAGTAGTGATGTATCTCATTCTTCAATAGACCCTGAATTGCCACCCTCCCGAGCTGCCCCACATCGCTGCCGAGAGCCTGTACAACATTAGTAATATATGATGCAGGTAGACATATAGCAGTATACCAGCTGTGGGAGCCCATTCAGGTCACGCTGTACCTGCACCCCCTGCCTTTCCAATAGTGGTTCTGTGTGAATCTGCTCTGGATTAGCTCACCAGAGCACAGTACATATTCGGGGCTATCCCAACTTTCCCATTGCCAGCTTATCTGTATTGGCCATCTAGATTCTGCTTATGGTACAGGCCCATAGGGCGATCTTGGACCCAGTGGGACCCCGTGATATCTTCCCACCTACTGTTTTATCCTATGGTGACTGCCAATACTTAGTATAAAGTCGGGCTGGGTGTCTGATATTATTATGGTTCCTATATTTACTACATGCTATAAACCAGGGCTATATAAGGAGGAGGTGGTACAACAATACCCAACTATAACCAAATATGGCAGAACAATGTGATCAGAGCAATGAGTCAATCCAGAGGTTTGTCGACAGGTTTATTGCAGGGGACATAGTACAGGTTGCCTGTAATTTGCACGCCGCACATGCACTGGATAGGACTATACTGCAGCCAGTGGAGGGGTGCCTTGAGGCCCACAAGGAATGCGTTGGGGGCCCAGAGGAACGGTATGTGACCTATGCATATGGAGATACCAGAGGGCTAATGGGCCTAAAGTCTAGTGAGGATAATGGACTATCTTGAGAACGTTGACCGCTAGTCTACCAAGATCTCTGGCATCCTGAACCCCTCAAATAGAAGAGCACTAGTGGCCAGCATGGGCTAGGCTAGTGATGATCTATGTGGGCCATCTGGGGTTGCATTTAGTAGCACGGTGTGCTACGTTATGGTGTAATGGGGGCACCCCTAGGAAGAGGGATCCCAAAATTGAGACCGCATGGAATAACTTTAAACTTGTTGTCAAAGGTTCACGCTGATATCCGAGTAAAATAACGGTAAAAGTTAGTATCATTAAGCCTGACACTTCACCCAATCAAGGTCTCGAGAGGATTGATTGTTGGAGTAGCAGAGTTCTCGCATAGACATACACGTAGTTTTATCTTATGCCAGAAACTCTGCCAGCAGTTTACTCGAACTATACGTACACACTCTTCCGTGCTAACAGTGGTCCTACACGTCTCCTGACACACCCTGCAGATATGCCTGTGTCGACAGACTCTAGTCGGTGTTTACCATATGCGGCTATCGTTTCTGCAACGCATTTCCATTTTACCCACTGGAGTGAAAACCTCTTCGCATCGGTATCTTGCTAGTGGCTAACACTCAAGACTCCTGATGAACTGGACTATCTATGACACCCTTCCGATATGCAGTGATCTCTCCATAACCCTGGAAGATACCACGAGCGCTTTACCAGTCTACTCTTTACAATTCTCGGTCTTCCGGTGTCTGCAGCAAATTACGGTGGTCGGGGACGGGTCTAATGGGCGCTACCCATGACCACTACCTCCGAGTCACCTTACCTGTGCCAGGAATTATGCTTTTGGTGTCCCTGCACTTCCCTTCCAGGGCCTATGGCGTTGGGGACACTTGTGGACTTGGAAGGTGTAAAACTCTCACAGTCGCCCTGGCACCACCTGGGACTATCTTTGGGATGCTCATGGTCAACTCCTATTAACTCCGTCAGCTTTTGTCTACTTTACTCTGCACAACTTAGAGGAGGTACTCCACCTTTCACCTAATGCCCGGCTCTATATCCTGCGAACAGGTTACCATCGACCGGATGGCAGCGATGTATAGGATATCGCAAGTGGGTCTCCAAAGATTCCTCTTTCATAAACTGCATACAACTACACAACTGTTTGCCCATGATGTCCGGCCTCAAGGCGGGGCCGGACGGGTAGGATGGGCATAATGTCTGCAATTTACAGCTTCTTGGCAGCTGCATAGCTTGTCCATTAGCATCCCCCGGAACCCCAAAGTGCAGTATTATGCTGGGCTTAGGGTAACACACGTTCCAGTCATTTTTCCTGAACTCCCCAAGGGACTTTGTATTGCAAGGTAGGGTAACTCAGTACTTTAAACAGCATAATCCAAGCCCCATGGCAGGGTAACCTGATCCTGAGGGTAGGGTAACCTTGTCTGGTAGACAAGAGGACTTTACCCTGTTATCCTGTCTGTTCTGTTGCCGCAGATAGACACTTCAGACCTTTCTTTAGTTACCTGGCCTTGCCGAGTAACTGCCCCTTCCGAGGTCGCTAACTATGCTGACACCGCTCCAGGGTGTAGCCAGGTACCTGAGTACTTTGCCAGCTAATTCTGTTCATCTCAGAGCCCAGGCCATCGGGTCTCCATCTGTCAAGTACATACTTGCCTGCTTGTTCCTACCAGTCCGCCTCCTGGCTACCTGTATGGGTGTAGGTTTTGGCTGCCATAGCTCATGTATGCTGGGTCATTATATACAGAGGCAGTACCTGCTAGGGATTGGGGCAGTGCAAGGGTGGATAGATAATATTCAGAGCACAATGTAAGATGGCCTGGCACCTATCATTTACGTCAACAACTATGTGCACGTATATACAACTGGATAGAGCAGTGACCCCACACCGTCCAGGGCCAGGCAGGCCTAGCAAGACCGTGAAAACCGAGAATGCAGCTGAGAGAAATATTCAAAACACTCTTAGCTAATCACCTGGTGACTATGAGTGATGTCCCATGTCCACATACACTAGTAAAGCTCGTGGTATTAACCTTGCATTTTAGTTAACAATATTGATATGACCCACCAGTGCACCCCCAGAGGCCCAATAGCCCCTAGCCAATATCCATACTCCGCTCCCCCTCTGTAACAGGTCGACTGTGTGGACAATCCCTTTCACTCTATGGGGTAGGCCTTAGTATCCTGTTCCCTTGGTATGGAGTATCTCACCTACACTTTGTGCCCTCTCCTCAGATGTAAGCTCTCAACTAGGATCAGGATCTACAAGCCCATGCTCCTTCAGATGACAGGAAAGGCATTCAAGAACCCGCACTGAGTTGCACGTACCATCATCGCTGTTAAGCCCAAGGGTGCTACAGACCAGCTTGGCCTTGCTATGAACTGCATCTAAGGTTCGGGCTCTCCTACTATCTGGCAACCCGATGTATAGGTCTAATAGCATTGCAATAGACTAATACTTCAGACCATGGGAGCTGTAAAACAATAGATAGGTGACGTCGGAAGGTGACCAGGTAGCGGACGGAGTGCTCATGTTGGTTGGTTGTTGTGGCCGTTATATAGTATGTATGGGACTGCACCAAGTGGGTGGGTGGTGTCCTGGGTGGATGGGAAAGCACCAAGCAGATAGGTAGTGTCCTGAGTGGATAGGGAACGCACCCAGCGCAATATATATAGCTTAAACACGTACAGGGAGCTTTGCACAAGGTTCCCGACACACATGGCGGAATGTCCATAGTCCTCTCTTCCAGTACCACATGATCCATCCCACTTTGCACAACAAAGCCCAGTTAGGCGATGGCTAAAGCAGCGAGGTCCGATATTGGCTAGCAGCTGTGGCTGCTGGATTGGCTGTTCAAATATGTAGGATTAACATAGCTAGCCTGCAAGGCCAACCAGACACCAATCTAGGCGAATGGGTTCTGATTGTCCTGCCCTTTAGGAAAAGGGTAGTTATCAGCATGGTCCCCTCAGTGGATCCAGGGGAGGCCACCCGCGGGCGCCGTGTCTCGGTCTAGCTGTACGGGGAAGGGGGCCTCAAGATCGCTAGGGACCCTCACCTATGTAAGGTTAGCAGCTCCATCACTACTATATACGCAAGGTCTGTCCATGACCTTTGCCTAGGCGCAACCAACTGAACCACACCTTGCCTGTAAATTGGGATTCACCTCTCATAACCTCTGAGCATCACCAGCAACCATGTTTTTGGGTCATATTTTATTTATGAGGAATAGTTATTAACATAATTCTCCTGTACTTGGGGCTGCTAGGGTGGAGTAATGGCTGCATTGCCACCGGCGGCTATATTTTGGGGATAGACTTTTGATTTTGGCAAGTAGTCATTCATAGTCCCCCAGCAATATCACGAATCAGCACCTCGCCCACAGGAATAGATTAGGCAGCAGCCCTGCGAGGGGATCAGGTCCAGAAGAGTAAGCAAGCAACTATGAATGTGGGTAATCAGCAGCAGGCAGCTCTAAGGTGTGGACAAGGGTGGCAGAACTGGATATTCCAGCCAGTAGCACTGGACCGATGCCTGTGAGCCCAGCATTCGGAGCCGGCACCCTGGGGGAGCGCGGATTGCCAGGTGTCCCAATGACCATACATTAGGTTAGCCCCCTGTCCGGCAGCCTGAGTACCCTACTAGCAAGGATCAGCAAGGACGGCCTAAAAGGCAAGAAGTGTAGCACCAATATTGCCCCATCCAGGAATGAAGTCCTTTTAAAAGCGCTATACCCTACCAGCAACAGAGGTGCAGGCACGACCCGTGCTGCTAGCCCTGCAATAAGCGGGCAAGGCACTGGTGGCGGGAGCCCCCTAGCACCTCCGGCAAGCACCCCAAAGGCAGCACCAACGACCCGTCCTCTACGTATCCAGTGAAGGAAGAACATCTTGGCGTAGGAATCCTCCTTCGGTGGGATAGACTCTCAGGATAAACAGGACCCAGGCCCCACCGTCCTTACTCCTGGATGTTGTCAACTGCCATTGATCTATGTGGAGGTGGAATGGAAGGGTGGTGCCCCCCCTACAAGTTGGAAATGAGAACGGCGCTTTAGAGGTTACTGGGCCATTCAACAATACAGCGGATTAGGCGAACATCACAACCATCTATAGTGGACATCACCATCCTCTGCCTCATCCTTGTTCCTCGGCATCTACATGCATCGCTAGAGTATGTGAGCTTGCAAGTTCATATTTATCAGGCATTCCAGCACCCATCCCACCCCTAGCCTTCTCAAGTGGCAGGCTATGTATAATAGACTACAACGAATATATATACTTGTAATGTACTGACGTTTATGAACACAACTGCTATTGCATACTACTAAAATTTAGCTTTTATGCTCTAATCTTGGTATCATTCAATAGTAGTTGTGTTCACAAACCTCAGGATATTACGAGTAACATAAGAGTACAGTCTCCAATAGGACCATGGTAGAAGCCAGGCCATGGTGAACAGGGGTACTGATCCCTGTTCGTTACAGTATGGCTTTGGTCACAACTCCATTGAATATTATAATATACTGCCCCCAGCCCAACCACAATCCATTCAAATTCGATCTCCCATGTATGAGCGTTTTTGGCTAGATAGAGTTGTGATAAATATTGGGGGACGTTGGACAGATGGTCCTCCAGGCTCATTTGAGAAAGGAGTTCCGAGTTTCAGTAATATGGAAGATTTATCAATATAGTATTAGGTAGTAACTGACTTCAAGAACGAGTAAGTTCTGACTAAGATCCAATACTATGACGAAGTGAATGCCAGGGAGGCTCATTATACTTGGGATTTATGAAAGTATAAAAGTTGAATTGAATCATGAATATATTGATGAGATCTTTTGACCACCGCTGATAATTTCTGTAAAGCGTGGGAGGCATCTTGATATTTATATTCTGCATCTGAGTGTTCCCAGACTATCTACTCCTCTAGTATTTCCCCTTATTTCCTCCATGTGAACTGCGTAGCTACTAAAAACCTTCATCCTACTTGACTCTGAGTTGTACAGACTGTGGGGAGGGTGTCCCTATCCCTCTCCTTGCAGTATCCACTCTATCCATAGTCACTCGAACTCTTTCACCATGGAAAGTGGCTACTAGTTCGACCTTTGCATATGGAGGGATCAGCGCCAATGACAGACCTATGAATGCATCAGAAACTCTCATTCTTCAGTGTCGCCCGGCAGGAAGTATACCCCTTATCGCACCACTGGCGATTAGGCCTCTTGACCCTCATAGTCAACTTCTCATACTGCAGGTCCTCTGCTAGCTCTATCTTGTCATGCCTCTTGGTGGGAATAAATGACCATCTATTGAATATCATACTCGCTGCAGGATTTCATCCGCATTCCTCTACGAGCTGACTTGCTCCTCAGTCTTGCTCCTCATGCAGCAGCTAGGAACTCCTACTGGAGTAGCCCAGCAACCCCCTGGTTGGCCTCCATTGGGTGGCAAAGCTCAGTGATCTTTGTACGCGTTTATCTCCACAATCAATGAACCAAATTAATTGGTTCAATCTTATCAGGATAGCAGGGAATCTGCTCTTGAGTATTCAGTGAATCTCCCTTGGTTGACAATCTTTGGTGGTAGCGTAATTGAGGGTTTTGTGCCAGTGTTGTATTGGTCGGAATCATATCATTCTCCAAATACTTCAGTAGACCCTGGGATCGAACACATGACCTTTTGCCAATGATCATGTAACATGCCCATTTTGCTATGCCAGTTCATCTTATGTATAGCACCAGTCGGTAATAACCCTTATCTTCCATTCCACTTGGTGTCAAACCAATCCCAACTCATTATCTATAGCACCTGACTTGCAGCCCGCCCACACTCCTATATTACTCTTTTTGAGACCAGGCAGGCAAGCATTTGGAATGCATATGAAGTCTCAATCCTCTCATTATGATTCCTCCCACCTGATCCCAACTGAAGAGTGACTGGAAAGGCCACTTGTGTTGTTCTGGTAGTCAACCCAGAAGTTATTGCTAGAATGTGTCCAAATATTTGAATCTTCTCTGGATGCCACTTAGTTACCACAGCCCATTCCTTGAATCAGTTCACCCAATGTTGCAAATGCCTCCACTTCAGGCATGTCCTAGCTAGATGCAAAGCAGATCACTTACCATGTCCCCTATGTGGAAAAAACCACTCCTGTACTCAACACTACTGTGCAAACCTGGCCGGTCCCAGGGAAGGCCCCCTGAAGCCTGTCCCAGACTGGTGTGTCGCTTTCCCTCTTCACTGTGTCTGCTGTGGAGATGCCCATGCCACCTATGACAGATCCTGTCCAGTGTTACGATCTAGCTAGAGGTGTGCTAGCCATGTGACGGAAGCGCGGAACTGGTTTCATACATGACATCATTTAGAGGTTATGTGGTCAAGTTATGTTTTCACACACAAGACCTTATTAGCAGGTCATGGGACTCATTCATATTTAAATTGCTATTTCGCACATGACATATGATTGATGTCATGGGGAGGGTCTAGACTGGTGAGTAAGGCTTACCGCGAAGGTAGACTCAGTGATGTTTCAGACACAACCTTGTTTGTAGATCCTGTGGCTCGTTTATGTTTCACACGTGACCTTCTTAGTAGGTTATGTGCTTTGATTTATGTTTGCATTTGATTTGTTTCACACAGGACCTCATTTGGAGATCATGAGATTGTTTTATGTTTTGCGCACATGACTTGATTGAGTCATAAAATATTATGAATGATTTTGCACTGGACCTCGCTTGAGGATCAGGGCAGGGTTAGGGTTCTGGGAAGAGGCCTATATGCAGGCCAGGTTTTCACAGACAGGTTAGCTCTTCACACAACCATCTACTAGTATTTCCTATCTACCACTTTATGTTCTTTAGAATACAAAAATCTTTACACTCCAAACCCTGCCACTATGCCGACCACACATAAAGCCAAAAATCTACCCACTGCACAGATCAACTTAACAATATAAAGACCAATACGTTCGGCGGTGATGAGAAACCAATTCTTAAGTAGAAACACTAAGATAGGACCAAGAGAGTCGAGAAGCTCTTGGACACCGTGCAGCACAGTCTGGAAGAAGAAGAAGGTTGTTACCTGTTGTAAGTACAACAAGTAGTTGCAAACCATAACACCTAGCTAGGCCTGTCCCTCCCTCCTTTCTTCCCCCAGCAGAAACTATAGGTACCAATGACCCTCCCACTCACACACTAACCACCTATGACCCCTAGCTTGATCCCTGGGCCGCTACTCAGGAAACACCTTGCCAGCATGCCTTTACAAGCTCAATAGTGTTAGCCCTCTGCCCTTGTGCTGCAGCCTCCAGATTTGGGGTTCCTCTAACTACATTTGCCTCTGAGTATGAGCTGAAAGATGGCTTCTTCAACCCTGATTCCTATACCACTCCTACCCCCCCCTCTCTCAATCATGAATTGTAACCCGGGAATATTATCTCCCCATACTAGATATGTAACCGGTATGGGTACTAGGTTATATTCTATATTTAGTTCCACCCTATCATTTGATACTTGTTATGTTTCGTGTGCTATAGGTTAATATACACAATGTTGCATATTTGGTTCCACAGTATTATTCCATACTTGTTATGTTTCATGTGCTATTGGTTGATACACAAAATATTTTATATTTGGTTTCACAGTATCATTTGACGTTTGATATGTTTTATCCAGTATTGCTTGATATGTACAATGTTTGATATTTTATTTTTACAGTATTGCTTGGTACTTGTATTGTTTCGTGTGGTATCACATCATACAGACAAAGTTGTATAATATTGCTCATACTGGATATAAGTAGTAAGTTGTATTTAAAGACCCCAGATTTCGATGATGGAAAGAACAGACTTTGACTGAGAGTATTCTAAATATGCTCTGTTGCACGAGTAACCCTCTGATTCCCAACTGCACCCTCTCGAAGCCACCTTTAGTGAGTAGCACTTGCTTCTTGTTGATCATGAAGCCATCTGCTCCTATTGTACTGCTACATGAATAGGACTGCAGTCTGAACACTTTGCAGTTTTTTAACCTTAGCAAGCGGTTAGAAACCTATCTGGACCAGGTCTGATCAACCTATGGACATCCAACCAGAAGCTAGCAGCAGGGAGTAGCAGAATCTAGGGGCGTTCAGTACCGCCGGCAAGTGACCATTGAGTGATTAGAGACTTGAGATGGGAAGCAAGTCCCATGAGGAGACCTTACCAAGTGAAGACAACCCAGGAAACCAAAAGAACCAAAGAGTGCAGTTGAAGTTGTTGAAGCAGTAAGACAAAGCATATGAGACCTCGGCACATAAACCTTTAGTGCATCTACAGACCAGTTAGCAAAAGTGGCAGCAACCCTTTCTGGGCAATTTCCCGCTAGCCACCACAAAGGAAAGGCACCTACACCCCTACCAAAGACAGAAAGCCCTACCCCACATACCTTAGAAGGAACGGAAGAGGAAGAGAACCCATCAGGACAGGCTAGGCCATCAAAATCACTAGAGGATTTGCCAGGTGACTGATCAGATGACTTAGCAGACAATAGCTCCAGCAATGAAGAATGCAAAGGCAACATGTCAGAAGGTAAATCAGCCACCCTGCCTAGCCAATAGGCTTAGTGACCTGGAGCAAAGATCAAACTCCCCGTTTATGCCGTATTCTTGGGTCGAAAGCAGGACCTAAACGCCGCACTGTTTAACCAAGAGGTAACTACCACCTCTCAATATCACGCCCTGTATAATATTGATAAGATGAAGGAAGGGAGTGGAGCATACATTAGAAGTTTCTGTATGGGAAAGGTGGAAGAAGCATACCACCAGGTGATGAACCACTATGAGAGTACAGAAAAGATACGAGGAACAACTCTGATGAAGTACCTAAGAGATAGATTCCAGACCTCACAAAACATCGAAGAACTTTATAAGAAGTTCAAGCACATATAACAAGTTTACAAGGGAACCCCGGAAAGGATAACACTGGTAGCAACAGACCTGTTGATGTACCATGGCCAGCTGCCAAGTGGAATGATTTCACAATACACACTATAGCAATGATTATATCAAGCAATGCACCCAAGACTATGGCAGGAGGTAGAAGCCATGCAGGAGGACAGAGATAGCTTTGACAAGTTTATTACGCAAGCAGAATGCAAGGATGCAATCCGGTAAGAAAAAGTAGTGTACCAAATGCATACACCCCAACTGTGAACCAGCAAGGGATCCTCCTCATGTGACAACACTAATAGAGACAAACCACACTACAAGGGACAGAAGGACAATAAACACAAGAATCAGAAATTATGGGATAAAGGCACATGTTTCGAATGGGGGAAAAAGAGCCACTGTGTGAAGGACCTCTATGCTAAGAAAGAAAAAGGGAAATCAGTAAAGCGGGAACCTAGTACAAACTAGATGGAAGCACGTGGGTATGACGAAATTGCGAACAACTGGGTGAAAGTAGCAAGTTACGGAACATAACCATCACCCATGACCATACCTCATAATGGATAGGAAGGAACAATCCACATAAATGGCCATCTAGGAAAAGTACTGTTCAACAAGGGAATGAGCAGTTGTGACATAATTAGTACCACCCTTATAGCTACTTGTGGCATGCCCAGAGAACACCTCCAGCAGCCAACTATGATCAACATGACAATGAAAGGTTCCTGCTCCTCAAGCGACAAGAAATGTGGACTGACAGTGGGAATGGAGAAAAAGAAATGGCCCAACCAAGAAATGTTGGTTGAGAACCTTGCTAAATATGACACTCTTATTGAAATGCCATTCCTAAGAAGAAACAATGCATATATCAAGTGTAGTGACAGAGCCAGGGAGTTTCCGGATAACAAACTGCAAGTGTTGTGGTGAGAAACAAGTTGTGAAATCTGGGCATCTGTGTTGGACATCACTCTAGCCACCTTGTTGGAAGAATACAGGAATGCATTTTCTGACAAAGTTCCTGCAACTTTACCATCTATGTGACAAATAAACTACCATATCCAGCTAAAGGACTCAACTGTCTTAAAAACCCAACTAATATATCCGATCCCTAAAGTATACAAGGAAAAGCTTATGAATTGAATAAACAAGAAACTACATGCAAGAGTTATTGTATGACTGGAAGTACCCGGAGCAGCATCTATGTTTGTACAGCCAAAGTCAGATGGAAGAATCCCCCCCTTGATGGATATAAAGGTCCAAAACAACAAGCCAGTCATAGATAGCTCCTCCATTCCCAACCAGCAACAGATCCTAAACTGTATCAAAGGAACAAAATTGTGTAGTAGGATTGATCTGTGTAACATGTATTTGCAAACACGTGCTTGTGCAGACTGAGAAAGCATGAGATTCAACTTGTTCGAAACTCTTTTTGAAGGATTCATGAGCAAAGTAATGCTACACGGAGACATGAATGCACCAGCAACATTCAGGTGAATAATAGAGGACCTGTTGAGTGAATACCTATACCACTTTGTATGGGTATACATTGATGATATCCACATATTCCCTGATACATCTGAGGAAGATAAGAAACACATAGGGCAAGTATGTGACTGACTGGGAGAAGTAAAATTCTACGCAAGGAAGAGAAAATCAGTACTATTTACAGACAAACCAGAAGTGCTCGGACATATAGTGGATAAAGACGAGATCCATGCCTCACCCTAGGAGATATCATGTATCACATATTGGGAGGTACCATAAAGTAAAACGGAATAACAATGGTTCCTGGGAATAGTAAACCATGTGGCCCAATTCCCGCCACACTCTGCTATCGTAATGTCACTCTTGATGGACCTGATGGGCAACACTGAGTTTGTATGAATACGTACACACTAAACAGCATTTGACATGATTCAGAAATAGATTGTTGATTACCAAGTCATACAACCAATGGAGTCATGGAATAAAGAACCAATTAGGTGGGTGACAGATGCTGCAAATTTAGGCATTAGACCATGGGTAGGACAAGGACCAACATATGAGATTGCCTGACCTACTGCTTTGTATAGCAGGAAGTTTACCAATACACAGACAAATTATAGCACTAGAGACAAAGAGGCCCTAGTTGTAACTGGTACGGGTACTAGGTTATGTCTTATGTTTGGTTTTACGGTATCCTTTGATACTGGTATTGTTTTGCATGCTATCAGTTGATACACACAATATTTGATGTTTGGTTTCACATGATCGCTTGATACTTGTATTGTTTCGTGTGTTATCAGTTGATACATACAATGTTTTATGGCTGGGTTCACAGTATCGTTTGATGCTTGTAATGTCTCGTGTGCTATCAGTTGATACACATAATGTTTTATGTTTGATTTCACAGTCTTGTTTGATACTGGTATTGTTTCGTGTACTACCAGTTGATCCACACAATGTTTTGTAATATCGCTTATACTGGAAATAAGTGATATGCGGTATTTAAAGACCACAGATTTCCGCGATGGAAACAGCAGACTTCGACTGACAGTATTCTAAACATTCTTGGTTGAACGGTTACTTCTTGGAATTCCCATTACACCCTCTCGAAGCCTGCTTTAGTAAGCAGCTCTTGCTTGTCATTGATTAAAGAGCCATCTGCTACTATTGTACCACTACGTGACTAGGGCCCCACGTGAACACCTTACACTAGTGATAGCAGAAGTGCTTAATCGGTTTCACAACATACTAAGGGGAAATAAATCTACAATAGTAACTGACCACCAACCCCTGATGCACTTACCAACTGCAAAGAACCAAAGTGTAACAATTTCCACTGGTCAGTACTTCTGACACAAGGGCAATGATACCTTAGTCCTGAATGTTTGAGACTAGACATGTTCTTTGGTGCTGGATACCTAAGCACTCAAGGTTCCTATCAGATGACTCGCTTAGTAGAGTATGTGTGCACATAGTCACGTAGGCGGAGTGTAGAGTTATAATGTTACAGGTAAGAAGATACAAAGATGATAGTGTGAGGAGCTCATCCTCTGGGGTCCTAGTGACCACTTTTATACTCACTCTTCATGCCAACCCTAACCCTGCAACTCATGCGTGCGAGTCACCTGCTGTAGTCTTGTACACTATATGTGTCACATGAGTGGGACACATGACTTGCTGACTTAGACATGTGTGAAAGTCATTATATTATATGAGTTGCGATTGCGAGTGGTTCAAGTACATAAACCAATCATAACATATCAATAACTCACAACTGTGAGTTGTACGAGACGCCGTGACCCCAACTGTAAGTTATAGTGCGAGATCCTAACCAGTCTGCCTTGTTGGTAAGCCTTGCCCAGTTTCCCCAATATTCTGTTCTGAGTCTTCCATGATGTAAGAAACCTTTCTTCTCTATCAACATTTGTAATGCCAAGTAGGAAACAATTTAGATGGCTCTGTGTACTAGGAAAATGGGATGCTAAGATAGTTTATGCCCTGGGAAGTAGAAACTATTTAGCTGATACCTTTTTGCTGGTATATGAAGGGAACTCAGACTTGGACCCCCTCGATGTCAAGGACTACAAAAAGGCAACCGATAACATGTCAGATAACATAGTTTAGGAACCAGAATCGGATGCAATGAAGCCTGAGAAAGCCTCTAACTCTAACTCTTCTCCTTTTCTATATATTGAATGCCCCAATGAGGTGCCGGTACCCTCCAGAGACCCTGCTGGACTCTTGCAGGACATGATTGCAGTGACCTATGCATCTTACAAAGTACACCACCAGAAGAACTCCAGTACAAGAAACTTGAAAATTCGTACTGTAGTGTCGATTATTGCTCATACTACTAGGTTGCAGTTAAGTTTATAAACAATCATTCCAGACAATGAAGACAACCAACTCGGAGGCCTTTGAGTGAAGGCCCAAGACTGCCAAGAACTATTCCTGACCCGAGCCCCCCTGAACCACCCTAGATGGATTACTGGAAGTGGTAGCCAATAGTTGGTGGAAAACCAAATAGGGCTGGTGAGTGGCTGTCTACCCTTCTTCAACCGACGCCACAGCCACTCGTGATCTCTGTGCTCCTAAACCCAAAGGCACTAGAGTTTTGGATGTGTGACAGCCCACCTCTAGTTAAATGGGTAAAGTCATCAGAGGGCTATACCAATGAAAGAATTATTTCAGTCAGACCAGCAACAATAGACCAATACCGCCATGAACCTTATGATGTTGTAACGACCCAGCATATATGCGCTATGGCAGCCGGAACCTATACCCATACAGGCAGCCCAGAGGCAAACTAATAGGAACTGCCAGGCAAGGAAGACCTTGACCTATGGAGGCTCGATGGTCCGGGCTCCAAGACGAACAGAAATAGCTTGCAAGGGTACCTAGGTACTTGGATACACCCTGGAGCGGTGTCAGCATACTTAGGGACCTAGGAAGGGGCAGTTAGTCAGCTCGGCCAGGCAACTGGGAAAGATCTATCTCCAGCGAAGGGATAGACAGGGTAGCAGGATAAAGTCCCATTGTCCAGCGGGCAAGGTCACCATACCTTCAGGATTGGGTTACCCTGCCAAAGGTCCTGAGTTACCCCGCCTTTCAATGTGAAGTCCCTCGGGGAGTTCAGGAAAATTGATGGGAAAGTTTGTTATGCGAAACCATGCACAATACTGGAATCTGGGGTTCCAGGAGATGCTATTGGGCGAGCTATAAAGCTCCGAAGAAGCTGTAAATTGGAGATATTATTCCTATCATGCCCCTCCGGCCCCGCCTTGATGCCCGGACGTCGTGGGCAAACGGGTGTGTAGTTGTGCGCAGTCTAGCAAAGAGGGATCCTGGGAGACCGGCCTACAACACCATATACGTTGCTGCTGTCTGGTCGACTGTAAGCTGTTCACAGGATATATGTGGAGGCATAGGGTGGGAGGTGAGGTACCTCCTCCAAGTTGTTCGGAGTAAAATGGACCAAAACCGACGGAGTTAATGGGAGTTAACCGTGGGGGTCCCGAAGGTAGTCCCGGGTGCCGCCGCGGCGACTGGGAGAGTTTTACACCTATCAAGTGCGAACCTGGCCCCAACTCCATAGGCTCTGAAAGGGAAGTGACCAGACACTAAACACATGATTTCTACCACAGGTAAGGTGCATCCGAGGTGGTGGTCATGGGTAGCGCCCATGGGCTCACTCCCAGACCAGTGTATACTGCTAAAGACACCGGAAGCCCGCGAATTGTAAAATAGTAGATAGATAAACCGCTCGCGGTAGCTTCCGGGGTCAAGTGGGGACTATTGCATATGGGAAGGGTGTCATAGATAGTCCCGTTCATGCAGTGTCTTGACCGTTAGCCACTGGCAAGGCACCGATGCGAAGACGTTTTCACTCCAGCGGCCAAATTGAGAATGCGCCACAGAAACGTACTCACATAAGTTGAACTCGGACTAGAGTGTGTCGACACATGCATGCCCGAAAGGGGGTACTAGTAGATGTGTCAGGCGACCCTTAGTGGAGCAGGGTGTGCTTGAATAGTTGGAGTAAACTGATAGGGGAGTTTCTGGCCTAAGATAAAACTACTTGAACGTCTATGCGAGAACTCTCCTACTGCAACAATCAATCGTCTCGGGACCTTAATTGAGTGAAAGGTCAGGCTTAACGACCTTCAGTTTTACCGTTTACGTTACTCTTACATTGTGTGAACATTTGCCGAATAAGTTTGAAGTTGTTCGGTGCGGTCGCACTCTTAGGATCCATCTTCCTGGTGGAGCCCCCGTTACAGATGTCTCTGATGATGATGAGCAGAATTACCAATCAGGGAATGCCTATGGAGACAAAATTGAAGATGAATAGGATATTAGACTGATAGTCAAGCAAATGAGGGGGAACCTTTCGAGCATACATGGTATTAGCATACTGGAAGGAACCAATATGGAAGAAGAACAATGAGAACATGCATTTAGGAGGAGATATGCCTTCCTCCAAAGTGTTGACCAGATTGCTATTCGCTAAGGCAAGGTATAGGGAAGAATCCCGGTATATTCTGAAAGGCCCTCTGTTTGGAAACACGACATTGAGAGCACTTCATAGCCAAGATACACAACAAAGGGCATCATGGTGCTGAATGGAATCTATATTAGGCCACAGAGTACCTGTTCTGGCCAGAGATGAGGAAGGATTTCAGAGCATATATAGCCCAATGTCACACCTGTTAGACAAGCCCGAAACCCACAAAATTGCTGGAAGGAAGAGCCCAGACAATAATTCTGCCATCGGAAATCTTCAAGTCGATAGCCATTGTGTTCGCAGGACCCTTCGACAATTCATTGGGATATGATATAGTTCTAGTAGTAGTGGACAGACTTTCAGGATATATGTAGCTAATACCAACAAATATGGAAGTAACACTAGTAACAACATTGGAGCTGCTATGCAAGTGGGTATTTATACCCAAAGGTTATCCAATAATGATAGTAATCGATACAGACCTACGATTCGAATCATGCTTGGAGAAGCAGCAGGGCCGATCACTAGTAATTGGACACAGCAAGGTAGCACAGGGATACCACAAAATGAACAGACAAGGAGAAAGGAAAATTTGGGAGTTCAAGACTACCCTTCACAAGCTGGTCAATGTAAGACGAACCAATTAGTTCGATGTCATTTGGGAGACAGCAGCATACTTGAATGCAGGATGGTCAGAGACCTTGAGTATGTCCCAGTACCAAGCTGTTTTTGGGAAAAACTACCAGCAACTTCCCTTGGCAAACTCCAAGAACTCCACATTGTCACCGGCAGATGAATGATTAAACCAACACTAAGGGATTTGAAATACTATATTTAATGCAAGAAAATTAATGCATTTTAGCAGTACGAGAGTAGTGGCAAAATGATGCAGACACTATATACCAATTGGGGTAGGTAATGAACTATTGGTTTTTGGAAACCTTTTTGCATCTGAATTCGGACAAAGAAGGAAAATGCAACATTGCTGACAAGGACCCTTCAAGGTAGTTGGGTATGATGACTGTACTCAAGATTATGGAGTAAAAATAAACAGAAGAATGTACAGGAACCAGGAAGCAACCTTCCACACATCTACCGTAAAAAGATAGCTTCCTAAAACTAATACCACCTTCCCTGGAACAAGCTACACAAAACCAGCCCTGATTGTAGTAATCGAAAAACCTGAACAGGAAGTGGAAGCCATAAAAGATGGAAGAAAATAGCCTTACAGTCACCATGTCTTGGTAAAATGAGTTGGATATTATGAGACAGAAAACGGGTAGAAACTACTAGAAGGATTGGAAAATGCAAGGGAATTAGGAAACGAGTGGTGGGCGGACAACAAACCTGGCAATGAGTTACCCCCTATGATAAACTATGGAATGGTAGCATGGAGCCTAACACTACCTAAGATTCAAGGCCTCTGACCCAATACAGACAAAGAAATAAAAGACAGCTTCTGGTCAGCTCATTTTGAAAGTAACTCCAAGAGTGGCAGAGATGAGAACCAGGTAATAGAAGACAAAGCCATATATCTGGCTTATCTAGCTGAGGCTACTTGGTGGGCGTAATTGAAAAATGCATACTATTCAGTAAACTTACAATGTCAAACTATAAGCAGGTATCTTGAAGAATCTGCTATCAGCTAATAAGACTGTTGGTAAACTGTAATATTATCCCTAGATGATACCTTGCAGATCAATTATTCATACATATTTGCGATAAATATCGGGAAATAAGGACAAAATTAAGAAGATAAATATGGGGGATGATGCTATCGGATGTGTATCAGTTCAGTAGTGGTTGCTACCTGAGCAAGAAAAGAATACGAAACATGCACAGGGAGTGAGAGAAACAAATATAGAGACTATTGACCTTCCCCTGAGAACTTAAGTGGGAACAAGGCAAACACCTGCCCCTGACCTACTACCTCATGCGAAAATACTCTGTTTCCATCTGATATACCTTAATAACGTCAAGTATGAGGAAGTCACCCTAAGACTATGCTACGAGTTTGTGGGACTGGTAGTGCACTGTGAAATCATCCCATTAAGCACATATTGAAAAATATGTTATATCGACTGCTGCAAGGAAGGTAGATGAGTCAACATCGAAACCAAAGATTGGGAGGGTCGGATGGTCAGGCATTGGGCAGATTTAGTAGGGTACTGTGAATTTGGGCGTTTTGGGTCTGAGGCACTATGTACCACATGTTTGGAAAGGTGTCTAGACGGTGAGGAATGGATATTACAGGATGATGTAAGAATGTTACAGGATACAGATAGCGATGAGGATGGGTGCTATGGGGACTATTAGGAAAATAGCATATTTACCAACTATTAGCATTTCGTTATGCTATTTTGTTTGTTGAAATTGTTATTGTGTTTCGGAAATCTAACCGGTACAGGTACTAGGTTATGTTTTATGTTTGGTTCCAGAGTATCATTTGATACTTGTTATATTTCATGGGCTATCGGTTGATATACAAAATGTTTTATGTTTGGTTTCACAGTATTATTTGATTCTTGTTATGTTTCGTGTGGTATCGCTTGATATGCACAATGTTTTATCTTTGATTTTTACAGTATCACTTGGTACTTGTATTGTTTTTTCAGGTATCACTTGATACACACAAGGTTTTATAATATCGCTCATGCAGGATATAAGTGATAAGTTGTATTTAAAGACCACTGATTTTCACAATAGAAACAGCAGACTGCAACTGACAGTATTCTAAATATACTTGGTTGAATAGGTAATTCTTTGATTTCTTACTACATCCTCTTGAAGTCTGATTTAGTAAGCAGTACTTGCTTGTTGTTGATCAAGAAACCATCTACTCTTATTGTACTGCCATGTGAATAGCACCCTAGTCCAAACATGTTACCAGACAAAAACGAGTTTATTTATTTCTTACCATTTGTTAACACAAATGCCTAGGCAGTAGGGATATTTTTCTTTCCATCTTTAATTTCTTTCCCAACCCCTCCTTTTGACATAGTTGTCCTACACCATCCTCCATTTTACTTTGGTAAACTTTCTTTTACCAAATCTAATATTTCTTTTTCTAGCACCCCATCCCCCAAGCCAGGGGTTGCTTTTTACATCAGAAAAGAAACTGATAGGGCTAGCCTGGTTTCATTTCACTTTCTTTCCCCTCATCTTGGCTATCTGGATATCTCCTCTCCGTACCAGATGGCCTTTTATCTCCATTACTCACGGACCTCGGCAACCTTAACTGATACTCAACCCACCTGCACCTCTCAACTTACTGATCAATTTCCCTCTTGAACCTCTTTCTCAATACTGCAAAATCTCTTTTCTGTATTGGAGACCGAAACATCCATCATACTCACTCGGACCTCCTAAGAACCTTTTTGTCTGATGAACTCAGAATGTTGGCCTTATTCCTCTACAAAGCCTCAGACAATGGCTTTTCTCTCCTCAACAACCCTGCCTAGTATGGTCCTGTCCGGAAAGTCTTCGCACCCCTTCATAGCAACGGACACCACTTAAGACCCCACCCTACAACATTTTCCAATAAATCTAAAAGTAGGGAATTGAAATAATGAAATTTATATTTATATTATTGACTAGCGTGAGTAGAAATACCTATAATAATAAAGCTAAAATATTATTGGTTTGTACTACCTTAGACTAGAGCTGAAATCAGTAAAATTTATTAAGAAACTTCAACAAAAAACTTTAGACTATACAACTGGAACTCAAAACTCGATACACAAGAACTTAGAAACAAAGGTATAAGTCATAGTACTCAAGATATAGGAGATTATTTTGTGCTAAACTACATATTGTATAAATAGCAAGGTTGTTATTAATATACAAGTTTAATTCCATCAATTCAAATAGTATAAAAGAAGAATTAAATATGAAAGTCTTCTTATTTAGGACTCTAAAATTACTTTTATAGTAAATAATACCTTCTAAAGATTGTAGAGAAGTTATTTGGAGGTTATTTAGTACTATTGTATGTACAAGAATCAAAATTCAAACAGGTCATTAGATATTTTTCAAAAAACTAATAAGCTTGTAGTTTGTGATCTATAATAGACAACTGAAAGATTGATTTAAAAATATTTTATACTATAGGTTAGATCTACCGCTAGATAGTGATTATTTTGATGGTAGAAAAATATATTAAAAATATTTTTACAATAGTAGTATACTTCAAAGAAGGTCTTTTCATATTCATATTTATTATATATCAATTTTGACTACTGGTAGAGGAGAACACTCCCAATTCCTATAAGACTTATGCACCACATACTTATATATCTTTAAAAGTTATGGCTTACACTCTATTATTAGTTAATACATGTTCTTCCATAAAGGTAGAGAAACTACATACCTGATATTTTCACTAAATTACCTATGTAGAGAAATCTCAACTCATTAATTCATTTTTGATGGACACTTTATTTATCTATTATATCCTGATTCACGATTGCCCAAATATTACACATATTTAATAGTGAATTATTTTTCCTAGTAGGTCATAAAGATAAAAAATATTCTACAAGGTCTGTTTTAAGTAACTACATCTTGGTCAGTATTTAAACACAATAGTCTGTAAACAGTATTTGATGACAAAACTTTACAATAATTTTCAAAGATAGTCTTTAAAGCTTATATTTCACTATGGCTTTGGATTAATTCTATTGATTTATTTATTTATAGTCATTATGTTCATTGATGTTCACTTGGTTGTATTGGTTAGGGGTGCGAAGACTTTCTGGACACGACTGTACAAGGAGTTGTGAAAGAATCCATGGTGACGGTTGTTATACAGAGAAGAAAAAGGAGAAGAAAAAGAAAGAATGCAAACATAAGGTAGCAATAAAAATAGAAATACAAGAAATTAGTAAGTGCTTATATAAGCTCTAGTACAATTGTAACTTCGGCACACAACTGTTCTCCTATTTTCAATACTCTTGCTGCTTTAAAGATCTTCCAAGAAGGATAAATAGACTTGGAGATTATATGAACCATTAAGAGCTAAAGGTAACAAAAGAAATCGAAGTAGAAACAATGTGAAATGCAAAGAAGGAAATTAAACATACCCAACTGCCTCATTAAAAACGTCTTCTGTGAAAACCAACAAGGGAAATGACCAGCTGGAGTAGGTAAAAAGAGTACTGCTACTATAAACAAGTAACAAGGGAGAAAGTAAAAATAAAAGAATTAAAAATAAAAGAAGAAAAAATAAAAGAACTAAAACCTATAGTTCAGAGAGACCTAACTTGTACACAGGTCTCCAAGGCAGCTCACAGAGTAGAGGCTTTGTTAAAATATCAGGAGTAATGTCCCGAGTATTGATATACTGAATATTAATGAGACCTTGATGTAGGGAATCCTGAACATGATGGTACTTGGTGTCAATGTGTTTTGTTTGCTCTTGAAATTTGGTATTTTTAGTAAGTTCAATTGCACTTTGGTTGTCCACATAGATTCAAATCAGTTTGGTTGGCTGAATATAAAGTGGTTCACTATATAGTTTTCTGATCCTGATAGCTTCTTTGGAGGTCCTACAGCAGGTGACATACTCTGCTTCAGTAGTAGAAAGGGCAACCATGCTTTGTTTCTTTGATTTCCAAGAAACAGTAAAGTTTTCTAAAAGCAAACAGTATCCTCCTGTAGACTTTCTGTCATTGGTGTCACCAGCCTAGTTGGAGTTGGTGAAGCTATAAGGTTTCCAAAAAATTGTGGAATTTGAGGCCTTATAGACAAGTCCAAGTCTACCTCTCTGTTGAAGGTATTGGAGAGCCCTTTTGGGTAAAGGAAGGTGACTTTTATCTGGATTTGCAAGACATTTACTAAGTACTAAAATTGTATAAGCAAGATCAGGTCTAGTTTTAGTCATTGCACACATGAGGCTTCCGACAAGAGAATGATGCAGTTGATGGTCTTGTGCTATGAGAGGAGGATCAGAGTTGTTAGCAGATAGGTGAAGCTGCTTAGAATCTAGTAGAGCAGTATGTAGTCCATTGCAGTTCTTGAGTCCAAATCGTTTTAAGATGGTTTGGATAAATCATTGTTGTTTGATAAAGATACTCCCCCTTGATTGTGAGATCTTTAGACCCAAGAATTGTTTTACTGGACCCAGACCTTTTATCTGAGATTTTGAAAGAAGGTTTAATTTAACCACTTGCATAGTAGTATGGTCAGGGCTTGGGGGAGTATATAATTCATATAAAGGGTGAGAATAACCTTGGAAGAGATATGGAGATTGCAATCACTTGCAGAGGATGTGAAGACTATAGATTGTTGATAAGTATCAACATCATGATGCCAAAGATGAGGGGCTTCTTGTAATCCATGGAGTGCTTGTTGTAGTCATAGTACAAACTTTCTTCTTGGTTTAGTTACACTGGGATCAAGCCAGTCAAGAACTTCTGGAGGTTTAATATAAGCAATATCAGTGCCAATTGAAGGATTAAAAAAAGCAGTTGTAACATCCATATGATATACAATCCAACCTGTTAAAGTACTAGTAGCTAAAAGTATTTGTATAGTAGTAGGTTGTACAACAGGAGCAAATGTTTCACTATACTCTGCGTGCACATATTCTTGTACAACTGGATGTCCCTTCTCGCCAGTTGAGGTTACAGCCTCTACTTTTGTGTGGTACACCCATTGACAGCTCCAAATTGGTCCAGTAGACCTTGTTTGTCTCTGTGAAACACATATCTTTTTCTCAGGAAGAGAATTATATTTCATATACATTACTGTTCTCTAATCCTGCTGCTTAGAAGTATTAGCATAATAAGCGAGAACATCCTCGTCACGGTTCTCCATTATTATTCGAAGTCATATATAACAGGGCTCCCCTAGGAAGATAGATCTCAAGGGTACGAGCACACCGAACAACTTCAAACTTATCGCCAAAGCTTCACATAATGTAAGAGTAAAGTAAACGGTAAAACTTAATATTGTTAAGCCTGATGCTGCACTCAATTAAGGTCTCGAGAGGATTGATTGTTGGAGTAGGAGAGTTCTCGCATAGAGGTTCAAGTAGTTTTATCTTATGCCACAATCTCTCCTATCAGTTTACTCCAACTATTCAAGTACACCCTTCTCCGCTATGGGTGGTTCGACACGTCTCCTAGCACACCCTTCAGGCAGGCAAGTGTCGACACACTCTAGGCGGCGTTTACCTCATCCGGTTATCGTTTCTGTGGCGCATTCTCAATCTACCTGCCGGGGTGAAAACCTCTGCGCATCAGTGCCTTGCCACCGGCTAACAGTCAAGACACCTGACAAACCGGACTATCTATGACACCCTACCCATGTGCAGTGATCTCTACTTGACCCTGGAAATTACCGTGAGCGGTTTATCTATCTACCATTTACGAGTCTTGGGCTTCCTGTGTCTTCCGCAGTACATGGTGGTCCTGGGGTAATCCACTGGGCGCTACCCATGACCAGCACCTCGGATCCCCCTTACCTGAGGTAGGAATCATGCATTTAGTGTCTCTATACTTCTCTTCCAGAGCCTATGGCGTTAGAGGCACGTTTAGGCTTGATAGGTGTAGAACTCTCGTGCTCGGCCCAGTACCACCCAGGACTCCCTTCAGGAGCGCCAAGGTTAACTCACATTAACTCTGTTGGTTTTGGTCCATTTCACTGCAAACAGCTTGGAGGAGGTACTCCACCTTTCATCCTATACCCCCTTGTATATCCTGCGAACAGCCTGCAGTCGACCGGACAGCAGCGACGTATATGGTGTTGCAAGCAGGTCTCGAAAGCTCCATCCTTGCCAGAATGCGCACAACAACACAGCCGTTTGCCCATGACGTCCGGGCCTTAAGGCGGGGCTGGAGGGGCATGATAGAAATAATGTCTCCAATTTACAGCTTCTGCGAAGCTGCGTAGCTCACCCAATAGCATCTCCTGGAACCCTGGATTCCAGTATTATGTGTGGTTTCGCATGACAAACATTCCAGTCATTTTTCCCTAACTCCCTGAGGGATTTTGTATTGAAAGGTAGGGTAACTCAGGACCTCGGGCAGGGTAATCTGGTCCTGGAGGTCGGTTAACCTTGCCTGATAGACAAGGGGACTTTTACCCTCCTACCCTTTCTAGTCCGTCGCCCGAGAACGACCCCTATGACCTTTACCCAGTTACCTGGCGCGGTTGAGTAACTGGCCCTCTAGAGGTCCCTAAGCATGCGGACACCACTCCCGGGTGTATCCAAGTACCTAAGTATCTTGGCAAGCCAGCTTTGTTCATCCCGGACCCCGGGCTATCGGGTCTCCGTAGGTCAAGGCCTTCCTTGCCTGCCAGTTCCTACCAGTTCGCCTCCTGGCGACCTGTATGTGTGTAGGTTCCAGCTGCCATAGCTCATGTATGCATGGTTGTTACATCACTCCCCTCTGCTCTACGGTCCGTCCCGGAACATTAACGTTGTCGTTTATTTCCCCGACTCGATTCCTCTAAGACCCTATGGTCCCTGGGCTTGAATGGATACCTTTGGTGGATATCCCGAATGGCCTGTAAGCCTGTCCATTCTGGCATCTCCAAGGGCTCCCATGAGTTCTCCTCCGCCCCATAGCCTTCCCATGACACTAGGTACTGGACGCAGCGCGACGGGAACTTCGCCTTTGATCCTCCGCACCATCGACTGTCCAACACTGCTTCGATAATGTAACTTGGCTCATTGTCTTCAAGTTCTGGGGCGGGTATTTCTTTGCCCCTATCTGATCCCTGATCCTCACGGTATGGCTCCAGAAACATGACGTAGAAGACCTCATGGATGCCCCATCTAGCGGGCAATTGGAGTTCGTAGGCTTGGGTACCCACCCAACGTTTGACCACAAAGGGGCCAAACATCCAGTGGGCCAGCTTCTCCATCGGACGCTTGGTACGGATGTTCTTTCTGTTCAATATCACGTGGTCCGCATTCTTAGCCCTTGCAGTGGCCACATCCTCCAAGGTGACGTAGTCCGGCGACAGCAACCTCTTCTGGTCATGCCATTTCCGCTGCCGTTCCTGTGCCCATTGGATTCTTTCTTGAATCTCTTGCCAGGTTTCTTCCCATTTCTTGACCAAGAGCTTGCTAGTAGGGTGTATCCCTTGATTATCAGACACCACTTCCAACCAGTCTGTCCGTGGATTAAACCCGTGGTTAATCTCAAACGGCGACAGTCTGGTGGATTTGGATGTCCAGGTATCGTAAGCGTATTCTTCAAGTGGCAATAGCGAAACCGAATCATCCTGTTAGTAGGTACCGTAGCTGCGCCAGTACTGCTCTAGTGCCTGATTAACCCTCTCAGTTTCCCCATCAGTCTCATGGTGGAACACAGGCGAAACGTTCAGTTTCACTGGTAACATGTGCATCAGACTCATCCAGAACTTGAATGTGAATTGGCTATCTCGGTCGGAGATGATTGACTCTGGGAGTTCAGGAAGGCGCCAAACTTCCTTCAGGATTATTCAGGCAAGCTCCGTGATTGGTACCTCTGTGGTCAGGGGTATAAAGTGTGCTATTTTCGAAAATCCGTCCACAATGACCCAGATTTTGCTATACCCTTCTGACTCGGGCAGCGCGACAATGAAGGCCATTGAAATCGCTGTCCAAGGCCACATTGGAACATCCAGGGGTTCTAGGAGACCGAACTTCTTATACCTCATGGACTTATTCCTTTGGCATGCATCACATGTTTGTATGTAGTCTGTGATGTCCTCGTCCATCTTAGGCCAAGGGAAGTTAGCCCTGACCGTACCGATCGTCTTGTAGGTTCTGCAGTGTCCCGCCATCCAGGAGCCATGTTCAGCGTCCATGATTGGCTTCGTCAGGTTCTGACCATTGGGAACATACCACCGGTTCTTGTACAGGGGTAAGCCCTTTTCCGTCGTGAAGTGCCGGTCAAACTCTTTGTTACCGGAGCTCGTTGCCTTCAGGATCCGCAAGCATTCCTGATCCTGTTGTATCGCTTCCTTCAGTTGATCCAAAAAGGAAGACTGGAGCCGAAACCCAGGGCACACTTGCAACACCTGTGGTCACAAGATGTCCCGTTCCTGGCTTGGAACTCACTGTGCGGGGCGAACATAGGACTGTGGTGGAAAATCACTCCCCTCTTCAAGGCAGTAGTGTCTACGCCGTGGCAAAGCATCGGCCTTCTCACTCAACCGCCATTCTCGGTAGACCACCTTCAAGTTAAATGGTTGCAGGAACTTAGACCTGTGCTGTTGCCTGCGGTTAAGGACCTTGGTACTATTAAATTCCTCTGAATTCTTATGATCCATATGGATCACCAATTGGCCTGTTACCGAGCGTAGCAAATGATCCCACTCCATGAATGCTGCCACAATGGCAGTCATTTGCTTGCCATGGACATCATAATTAATCTCTGCTGGGTGGAACTTCTGACTATGATAGGCCACTGGATGCCATCTCTCATCTTCACAAAACTGGGAGAGGACTGCTCCTAGCGTAAAGTCACTAGGGTCGGTTTCTAGCCTGTTTGGCCATTTAGGTTGAAAATGTGCTAGTACAGGTTTGGACGTGAATGCTTCCTTCAAATGATTGAAGGCCTGCTGACAAGGAGGTGTCCCTTCCCATCGGCCATCCTTCTTTGTCAGATCAGTTAGTGGCTTCGCTATTTCACTGAAACCCTCTATCAGTGGACGATAGAAGCTGGCGAAGCCCATAAAGGTTGGAACATCGACAACGCATGGCGCAGGTGCCCAATCTCTGATTGTTTGCACCTTCTCCAACAACATAGAGATCCACATATGAGAGATCTTATACCCATGGAATTCAACTTCCCGTTGGTAGAGACTGGACCTCTTCATGCTTACACCTGGTCTTGCTTTCAGCAACTTCTCCATCACTCTTCTCACAAGTGCCACATGTTCCTCCATGGTCTCGGAGTAGCTCAGGATGTCAGCCATGTATGTGATAACTCCCTCATCCAAGAGGTCACGAAAGACCTCATTGATCATGCTCTGGAAAGTTGCCTGGGCAGTACGTAACCCCAATGGCATGACCGTGTATGCATACAGTCCGTATCTGCAATGGAAGGCGGTCTTCCATTCCTCGCGTTCTGCCATCCGCAGAAGGTATTAGCCATTCTTCAAGTCCAACATGGTGAAGATCACGGCCTTTCCGAGTCGGTCGCGGAGTTCATTCACCAACGGTAGAGGGTACTCACTCTTAACCGTGATTTTGTTTCGCCCTCGGTAATCTATTACCAACCTTAGTGTACCATCTGGTTTTGGTACAAAGAGGATAAGGGCTGCTGCTGAGGAACTGGATCGCCATAGCTTTCCCGTTTGCAACATCTCATTGACATATTCCCGCAGTGCCTTAAGCTCCTTTTCTGATAACGGATAGATAGGGTCAAAGACAGGTTGAGTTCCGGGCTGCAACTTAATCGTCTGGTCGTACTTCAAGTGCTCCGGTAGTGCCTCAATCCATTCCTGACTGAAGACATCCCCATAGTCCTTATACTCAGGGAGTAGCTTGATCGTAATGTCAGCACCTTCTTTATTAGAGAATTGTACAATTCCCAAGAGCTACACATTACTAGGATCTTCAGCTATCAGTTCTTCGCCTGACATGAACACTAACCGTCCCTGCTCTGCTAGTGAGTTAGCCTTGCAGAAATCTGAGCGCCAGGGTAGTGAGCCTGTGTTCTAATCTATGCCTGGGTTATGGTCCTTTAGGCATGACATAGGTAGCTACCTATCCACCTTTCTGTCGGGCATATCTGCGACTTCAAAGCGCATCTCATTGTGGTGGTCGCCTATCCTCATTTCTAAAGACTTGGTATAGTGCAGACCTGACCCAGGAATGTGATTCCCGCTTGTATCGCTTATTGGCATCTGTACCTTTTGTGGTACACAAGGTGTCTGGGTCTGTTTGACCCATTGGCTACTAAGCACTGGCCCAGTACCTCCACTATCCAGCAACCAGAGCGCTTCTGCGCTTACTTGTCACGCTCCGCTCTTCTATTCTAGTTTCACCCGTAGGTGAATAGACTTGGTGTGATAAGGCAATCTGTCGTGTTTCTGCCTCTCTGCCTGTTCCAGGGGCGTTTCAATCTTGTCTTACTAATTTGGGGTCTCTTGCCTTTCGACACAAGAGCAGCTGCAACAGGTCCGTAACTTTTAAGAGATTGGAATACATCATATTACAAGCGCTAGGGTGTTTGCTATCACGCGAGCACATTTTCGGGTACTAAACCCTCCTCAGGTAAACTTGGAAAAAAAAGCCTTGTTTGATCAAGTCCTGCCTGAACGAATTACTTCTGATACTTAAAAATAACAATTTTCTGAGGTTGGTAGAGGTCCGCCATTGGACCGGTTCCAAGCGAAGCAACAATGTACTTCCCCAATGTCGAGCGTCTCCTCTGGCAAGACCTCGCCCCGCCTCAACCGAAACATTGTCCCAAGACGCGCCCACCCAGCCAAGGAAATCCTGAAAGACGTACTTATAAATAGAACCAAGGAAACAACCAGAAACCCAACCAAGGAAAGATTACCCAGTGCACTTCGCGCATCCCCAAACATCTACCT
The DNA here is from genome assembly GCA_003182015.1 of Tuber magnatum. Classification (NCBI taxonomy): domain Eukaryota; kingdom Fungi; phylum Ascomycota; class Pezizomycetes; order Pezizales; family Tuberaceae; genus Tuber; species Tuber magnatum. The sequence goes on along the minus strand of PYWC01000031.1, from coordinate 450,235 downwards.
TCCAACACCCCCTGGGTGTAGTTAGTATGATGTTCGTCCAGGCAGTAGAGGCATACTTACCTTTCCCGGAACCACTTCCCAGGTTCTTGTGTCCAGCCCTCTCGGGCCTATAGATTTGGGTCCGTGAGGTTATGCCTTAAGCAGAATGGGTTCTTACCTATTCTGAGCCAGCAGTATCGACCTCCATTATCTGAGGTGATGCCTGGCGGACTTCCAGTATCTTAGACAAGGAGGCCGGAGGTGGTGCTTCAAGGCGCTTTACCTGCTTGTCGGTTCCCGCCGTCTCACTTACCAGGGCTGACCGCTTCAACCCACCAGCCTGCTTGAAGGAACTAACGACTAGGGATGTGGCAGTACACTTGCTCCAGAAGTGTCCGGTTTGTCCGCACTTGGTGCACTGGTTGTGCTTTCTCCGACATTCCGTCAAAGTCGATGGGATTTCCTTATCCACTATTGCATACTCCCAAGTCGCCGGCTTTGCCGGTTTCGGCATATTGAAATTAGTAGGTTTGGCAGACCTCTGATTCTGTCTGCCCAAACCTTTTTCCTTCTTCTAGAACCTGCCAGATGTCGAGGATCGATCATCCCTGTTGTCCATAGGCTGGGGCCATGGGGCGGGATGGATGACATTGTTACTGAACCAGTCATTGTCTTTCCGTGTATGCCCAACGTTCTGGAGAAGATCAAGGTGCTCATTCAGGTCGGTCGGATGGGGCCCCTGCAGTACCCACACATTCCGAACTTCTTGAGTAATGCCTGATCGTACCTTGTCTCGTACCTGCACTGGATCTTTGTAGCTAAGCTTATGCATATAGTCAATTATCTTGTCCAGGTACTCACCGATGTGATGTGGCTTCATTACAAGGTCTCCCCACTTGAGAAGGAATCGATCTCGCCCAGTCTGGTCTCTCCTGAAACTTTGTTCCAGTCTTTCTCGGAACCCTTTCTATGTCGGCAAGGGGTTGCTGTACTTTACAGGAACGCCAGTGCGCCTGGCCCCTTCCTTGTTAATGTGACCATGCAACCCCAGATACCATGCCTGAGCACAGTCTTCTAGGAGGGGGATCACCACGTTTACCTTATCCCTATCGGTCAACTTGCAATCTGCAACATATTCGAATTTGACCTCTGCCAAGGTCAGGAAGCGCGTGAGTTCTGTAACCTTTCCTTTGAATGCCGGGATACCACGCAACTTTTCCTGCGTCTTCTGGCGGGGTCTTGGTGTCTGCCTGGAAGCCGAACTACTACACCGCAGACCTCTCGCTAGCCTCTTGCCCTAGTGGTCCCACCGTTGTTTCTTCTCGTTGCTCCAGTCATCCTTGTGGGCACCAAGAAAGGGGGTCAAATCAGGGAGAGAATCTCTGTCGTCAGCATTGTCCGACCTATCATTGTCAGAGTCCCCTGAATCTCCACCTGCTCCTGCCGTACCACCATCAGGTAGTGCATATCTGTCCCCACTACCTCCGGTATTCCCACCTTGGGACTCCCAGGGTCTGTCGTACTGATCAAACCGTTCCTCTTGGCCCCCCTGGTTGCCATCCTCCCTGTGGTTAGGCCCTGGGGGTCCTGGTGCCGGTGGTGGAGCCGGACGTTGCCCACTCTCAGCAGTTGGGTTAGGCGCCGCCTGTGATATTCTCAGAAATGTCTGCAACCCTGGACAACTGCGCAGTTGCATTGGGGGTCTGCGTGCCTCCACGACCCACAATACCCACATGTTGGGCATCCATCTCCTTCCTTCTACCTCTGTCTATGCCTGACCGGGGTTCGTGGTGCCTTGGTACCCCCATAGGAGTGGTAATTAACCCAACCCATTTGGGCCTTCTTCCGCTTTACAGCACGACAGACAGAACCTGTCTAGGCTGTCCAAATGGCCAGGTGAGATGGTGAGGAGACTGGAGGGAAAAATTGGTTTCGCGGGCGCTGAGGGAAGGACCGGTGCCCAAATGAACCCCCCGAGCAGGTGTTCATAGTCCGGGGATAGGAGTCCACTGGGATGGAGCTTCTGGGGACTGCCCTTGATGGCGCCGTACCTGTTCAAGGAACCCAGGTGACGGGGCGCGCATTGGACGGAAGCCCAGAGTAGAGGAAGCGGTGGGCTCGAAGGGGGGATTGGGTGATGGGTCCGACCAGCGGACCGGTGGAGGGACTGGTAGAAGGGCAGGTAGAGCAGTGGGTCCTGGAGCGGCTATGCGAGGTACAGGAGTAGCAACCGGATCTGTTGCAGGTGGAATGATAGGCGCAGGGGTCGGAGGCGGAGTAGGGTCAGGGGTGTCCAGGGCTGTAATACCCTTTAGTTGGGATGTCCGTTTGCTTACCCGACGTCCATTAGTAGGCCTGACCGTAGTGCTGCCCGAACGACTGGGGACGATCGAGGGGGGTACCGACAGGGAGCCTGTAGACACTCAGGATAAGGATGGGGTATAGCTGTAGCCGTTACCTTTCAGGCTTTCCAACATCTGTATACCGACTGGGCTTAGCTACGCCCTCTAGTGGTTACCTCTGGCTCTCATGGCCAATTCCATGCTGAAGTTCTTGGGCTTGGTATGGACGAGTGGGAGTGGGGGCGCAGCTTCTATCATCAGTACATCATTCTCAGCATCAATACTATACCCTCCTTCAAAAGCCTTTTCCACTGTCGTCATCCGAGTCTTCAGTGAATGTTGATCTCTCAGCGTCTGCACGTATGCCTCCTGCTGCACTTTCATCCATTCCACCGCTGCCATAGTGATCTGTTTCCAGAACACCTGCTGCTGCTGGGTGTTCCAATTCCTTGATTCCAGCTTCGCTTCCTCAAGCGACTTGGCTACCTGCCAGACGATGTAATGTTCGACAAACTCGTGCGACAACTCGCCAAATGGGACGCCTCCCAGTCGGGGAGGGGCGATGTTATGCACAAGAGTAGGGTCTTGGAAAAATGAGAGTGCTGCAGGACCAGGGTCTGTAATCAGCAGATCAATGCATTTGCTAGGTAACTGAATAGGGGTGGCCTGCAAAAGTAACTGGTGGTCGTCCCAGTCAATACCACGAACATCAGCAAAACCGATGCCTGAAACGTGTTGGCGGTCTGTTTGTCATAATTAAGGTCTCAAGCGGAGTTGGATTCCATTCTGGTTCGAGGTTCCGTATTGGCCATTGCGCTTTCCACCCTGGGCTACTTCTTCTAGGCAAGGTTACCAGCATTCGCGCAAGGTCAGTGCCAATGGTCGAATACAATCAAGCAGGGGTAACAGTGGCTCCCCTAGGAAGCTGGATCCCAAGGGTGCGAGCGCACCGAACAACTTCAAATTTATCGCCAAAGCTGCACACAATGCAAAAGTAAAGTAAATGGTAAAACTTAATATCGTTAAGTGTGACGCTTCACTGAATTAAGGTCTCGAGAGGATTGATTGTTGGAGTAGGAGAGTTCTCGTATAGACGTTCAAGTAGTTTTATCTTATGGCAGAAAACCCCCCATCAGTTTACTCCAACTATTCGAGTACCCCCTTTTATCCGCGAAGGGTGGTCCGACACGTCTCCTAGCACACCCTGCACGCATGCGAGTGTCGACACAGTCTAGTCGGCGTTCACGTCATGCGGTTATAGTTTCCCCAGTGCATTCTCAATCTGCCCACCACAGTGAAAACTTCTCCGCATCGGTGCCTTGCCAGTGGCTAACAGTCAAGACACCTGACGGACTGGCTTATCTAAGACACCCTACGCACGTGCCGCGATCTCAAGTTGACCCTGGAAGTTACCCCGCACGGTTTGTCTATCTATCATTTACGAGTCTCGTGCTTCCTGTGTCTTCCACAGTACATGGTGGTCCGGGGATGATCCAGGAGGACTACCCATGACCACCACCTCGGATGCACCTCACCTGTGGTAGGAATCATGTGTTTAGTGTCTCTTTTACTTCCCTTTCAGAGCCTATGGCATTGGGGCCACGTTCGGATTTGATAGGTGTACAACTCTCCCAGTCGCCCCCGTACCACCTGGGACTATCTTGGGGACCCGCAAGGTTACCTCCCGTTAGCTCCGCCAGTTTTGGTCTGTTTTGCTGTGAACAACTGGGAGGAGGTACTCCACCTTCCATCCTATGCCCCCTTGTATATCGTGCAAACAGCCTACGGTTGGCCGGACAGCAGTGACGTGTATGGTGTTGCATGCCAGTCTCCAAAGGTCCTGCCTTGCCAGACTGCCCACAACTACACAGCCATGTGCCCATGACGTCCGGGCCTCAAGGCAGGGCTGGAGGGGCATGATAGGAATAATATCTCCAATATACAGCCTCTTCGGAGCTGTGTAGGTCACCCAATAGCATCTCCCGGAACCCCAGATTCCAGCATTATGCGTGGCTTCTGGTGACAAACACTCCAGTCATTTTTCCCGAACTCCCCCCCAGACTTCGTATTGAAAGGTAGGGTAACTCAGGGCCTCCGGCATGGTAACCCAATCCTGGAGGTAGGGTAACCATGCCTGATGAACAAGGGGACATTTACCCGGTTACCCTGTCTAGTCCGCCGCTGGAGATAGACCCCAATAACCTTTGCCCAGTTACCCGGCACGGCTGATTAACTGCCCCTTAAGAGGTCCCTAAGTACAGAGACACCACTCCCGGGTGTATCCAAGTACCTAAGTATCTTTGCAAGCTACCTTTGTTCATCTCGGAGCCAGGGCCATCGGGTCTCCGTAGGTCAAGGTCTTCCTTGCCTGCCGGTTCCTACCAGCTCGCCTCCTGACTACCTGTATGGGTGTAGGTTCCGGCTGCCATAGCTCATGTATGCAGGGTCGTTACACCATAACCCTGCCATTGAATGCAAGATATATGGCTTTTGCCATAATTGAACAAGATCCTCGAAGGGGTTGTACCACGGTTGATAATTGGAGTACTTTGCATGCTGACTGACCATCCAAGCACTTTGCAGGTGTATGCTGCATCTGTGACCTCTCTGCTGCATGTGTAGGCTGCCTTTCTTTATCTGCCAAAAGGGTGGCACTTATAGCAGACTTAGTACAACCCATGTTCTTGATCTGGCACTTATCAGGCCTAGCGGATTCCTCAATTAGACTAACAGTTGAAGACTATATTATGGGCGACTCAGTAGAACCCATGTCTGTATTGTGATAGTCAACAAGATCCTCTGTATCCTCATTGACTATAAGAACAGCTTCTGGAAGTCGAGGCTTCAGAATATCACTGTAACCTTTAGCATTAAAGGAGCCAGCCACTGGCTCTTTATCAGAAATACTATCAGAGGAATGAAAGATCCTTTTCTATTCAAGGTCCCCGAGGTTTCATATTTTCTTTGTATCAATGATATAGCTCAACCTTCTACGTTGCTTGGACCAAGACCGAAATTTTTGCTCTGAATATTGGGCTGTAGGGATGAGCTTAAAGGCTAAGCAACAAAACCAATAGAAAAAATGTAAAGAAAGGATAGAGCTAGGAAGAAGCTCGTAGTATGTTTTGTTACTGATGGCATAAGAAGGAAAATGAGTATGAAAATACACTGCCATATTAACCACCTCTGCCCATAGCTCACGGTTCAACCTTAAGTCCAATAACATACTGTGTGCTTTGTTAACAACGGTGCAGATCATTCATACCAAGACTTCATTCTTCGGTTGTGTGTATTCCGACAATGACTTAAAGGTAATTCGAAATGCCCAAAGAATGCCACATTAGGGATGATTAGAATACTCGCGATGTCCATTGTCCTAGCAAATTCATGTTACTGGATACTCTGCAAATTTCTTCTCCAGTTGTGCATTAAACTCTTGAAAACAACTTGTAAATTCAGTTGCTTCTTTAATATATAGCAAAAATATTGAAGTAAAGTGGGTGTGATCATCAATATACAGTATGAAGTATTGGGTACCAGAACAGGAAGGAGTTATGAGAGGTCCTGCCTTGTCTAAATCAATAACCGCGAAGGGTTGTGTAGTGTAAGAAACTGGTTGCTGAATAAGTTTCCACTGTTACTTTGCCCGAATACAAACTACACAGGAAGAAAGATCTTGCTTCTCTTAGTTCAAGAGCTCAGAGATGGTGCTAGTAAGTACAGTTTGTAAGGACTCCAAGTGAAGGTGTGCAAGATGGTGATAATAGAGATTTGAGGATATCTCATTGACGGAGGATCCTGACTGTGCCAGTTGTGTCTATAGACTATGAATTGAGAGTGGGGAGCCAGCAAGTTTCCGCAGTGTGTCCTGTAGTATTGGTAGCTTACCTGGTTGTCTGCTTACTCTCTGAATATAACATCTGGAGTGAGAAAACATCACTATATACTTTTAAGATGGTGATCTGACAGAGATCAGAGAATATCGAAACTTAGAAACTGAGAGAGCATCAATCTCAATAACAGCACCATTGTTAAGTTGGATATTTATTCTTCTGCAAGCAATGCCTGCAATGACCCGGCATACATGAGCTACGGTAGCCAGAACCTACACTCGGGCAGGCAGCCGGGAGGCAAACTGGGAGGAACCGGCAGGCAAGTAAGTACTTGGTCTATAGAGACCCGATAGCCCTGGCTCCGAGATAAACAGGAATAGCCCACAAGACACCTAGGTACTTGGCTACACCCAGTAGTGGTGTCAAGGTAGTTAGGGACCGCTGAAGAGGCAGTTGCTCTGCTAAGCTGAGTAACAGGGAAAAGGTCAGAGGTGTCTATCTCAGGGAACGGAATGGATAGGATAACAGGGTAAAGTTATTTTGTCCACCAGACAAGGTTACTGTACCTTCAGGATCAGGTTACCCTGCTATGGGGCACATGTTACCCTGCTAAAAGTCCTGGGTTACCCTACCTTTCACTAGCAAGTCCCTGCGGGACTTCGGCATAAATGCCTGAAATATTTGTCACATGCCGCCATGCATAATACTGGAATTGGGGGTTCCAGAAGATGCTATTGGGCGAGCTACGCTGCTCTGAAGAAGCTGTAAATTGCAGATATTATTCCTATCATCCCCCTCGTGTCTCCCCTTAAGGCCCGGACGTCATGGGTAAACGGCTTTGTAGTTGTGTACGGTCTAGTAAGAAGAAATCTTTGGAGACCCGCTTGCCATACCATATACGTCGCTGCTGTGTGGTCGACCCTAAGCTGTTCGCAGGGTGTACTAGGGGGCATTGGGTGGAAGACAGAGTTCCTCCTCCAAGTTGTTTGCAGTAAAACGTAACAGAACAGGCAGAGTTGGCGGGAGTTAACCATAGGGGACCTGAAGGTAGTCCCTGGTAGTGCTCGGGCAACTGGCAGAGTTTTATACGTACCAAGTCCGAACAAGTCCCTAATCTCATAGGCTCCGTAAGCGAAGTGCAGAGACACTAAAGGCATGATTCCCATCACAGGTAACCTGGATCGAAGGTAGTGGTCATGGGTATCGCCCATTGGATCACTCCCGGACCGCTATATTCAGCGGAAGACACCAGAAGCCCATTACGCGTAAATTGTAGATAGATAAACCGCTCATCGTAGCTTCAGGGGTCATGTAGAGATCAATGCATATGGGAAGGGTGTCATAGATAGTCCAGTTCATCAGCTGTCTTGACTGTTAGCCGCTGGCAAGGCACTAATGCGAAGAGGTTTTCACCCTGGTGCACTAAATGGATATGCACTGCAGAAATGATACCCATATAAGTTGTACGCCGACAAGAGTTTGTTAACACATGAATGCCTGAAGGGTGTCCCAGGAGACGTGTCGGACCACCCTTAGCAGTGAAGGGTGTCCTCGAATGGTTGGACTAAACTGATGGGGGAGGTTCTGGTATAAGATACAACTACTTGAACATCTATGCAAGGACTCTCCTACTCCAACGATCAATCCTCTTGAGATGTTAATTCAGTGCAGCGTCAAGCTTAATGATATTAAGTTTTACCACTTACTTTAGCCTTCCATCTGTGTGAACCTTTCCTGATAAGTTTGAAGTTGTTCGGTGTAGTAGCAACCGTAGGATCTATCTTCCTATAGGTGCTCCTATTAGAATACTATGCAACCCGGTTCCATACTCAAGATAGCAAGGAATAGAGTCTGCAAGTGATGTAAGTGTCGGGAAGGAATTCTGATCAGGTATGAGATTATCTAAAGCTCTACTATCGTTAATCCAACCATATACCTCTCGGGAGGAGCCAATCGTATCTGTGGTTAAAGCATGTTGGGAGATGTAGGAGGTAAGAAGAGACTGCTTAGGATTATCATTACTATTGGTATTGTTGCTTCTGGACTGGAAGGAGGAAGAATTTTGAATGTTGAAGCAATCTCCGGAGTGTAGGTGGTTTCTTCTTCTCTTTGCTCTCTGCTTAGTAAAGCAGTTATCTTCTCTATGCTGTCTTCTAATACATTAGTTACAGATTGGGACATCACTACTGCCACTAATCCTTCTTCCACTGTTGCCAGCCCTTCTTCTTCTACTACCACTACCATTTATATGTCTCCCAGTACCTTGGGAGTTTCAATTAAATCTATGACCTTCATGACCTGGTAGGGGATAATGGTAGTATTCTCCTCTATGTTGATGTGAGAAGGAGGCTGGTTGAGGATTAGTTGAAAGAGCTGTTGTAGTAGCTGAGACAGTGTTTAATCTGGTTACATCATCTCCTCTCTCTAGGATTGCCTGCTTCTTTTGCAAAATTGCTTCAATAAGGCCAATGATATCAGGATCTTCTTGTCAGAGGATGCGATGGAGAGTTGGAAGATATTCTGTAGCTAAACAGGAGTTTGAAAGAGAGATAAAAGAGTTTATTGAGATTTCTATATAAGTACGAAGTAGGCACAACTGGATAGACTTCATTGCCAAGATTGGATTGGTAATTCGAGCGCCTTGTTCAAGCTGGGGAGCAAAGAACTGACATTATAGTATCGATCGTCCAATATGAGAAGCTACAATATCCTACTTGTTTTTCAGGGAAGTCTGCATTGTAATAGAACATTTGAAACCATGAATATGCGGCTTGGCTTGTGGAGTACAGAAGGTGATGATTATTCTGAAGGCACGATTAATTCTGTTTCAGTAACAGGTATAAGCTGAATGGTCGTCTCCAGTTAGACGAGCCATTGCATTGAAAATGGTATTAGAGGTTTGATCAGCTCTCGTCAAGGGCTTGAGGTCCTTATTCCCATGATGATAATTGTTCTCGTTAAGCTTCTTCGTTGTGCCAAATCTACAGGTGAAGATTTCTGTTGGTACGGTGCTAGAGAAAAGCTCGTTGACCTTGTTGGAGAAGGACATTGTGTGAATAGTGGGATGAGGAGTTTTTGATAGAGAGAAATTGTTTTTGAAGAGACTTATGGATGCACAAAACCCGGGCTCATAACGTGTTGAAAATTGTGGTCAATGTAGAAGAGGTCAAGAGGAAGTAGATATAGGGAGGATTGAATTAGTCTGTACACAGCCATGTCTGAAAAGTTCTCGTACAGTGCACGGAAACCACACCACAACCATGAACAGTCCCAGTCACCACTGAAAAAGGAAAGATATGAACCCAATTCAGAAATATATAATATATAACAATGCCTACCGGTGAGCGCTTCCCTTACACTGGCAATGATATGTTAGCCTCAAACACTTGTGACTAGACTTCGTCTTCAGAGTCGGATTGCAGAGCAGGCAAGGCTCCTACCCTGTGACTCGCTTCCCAGAGTGGGTGTGCAATAGGGCCCTAGAGATGAAGAGCAGAGTGATAAAGTTATAGGTAAGAAGATACATGGATGAAGGCATGATGAGCTCATCCTCCTGGGTCCTAGTGACCACTTTTATGCTCCCTCTTTATGCCAACCCTAACCCTGTGACTCATACCCATGAGTCACCTGCTATAGTCATATGCACTAAGTGTATCACATGTGTGAAAGTCTTTATATCATGCGATCTCGCAATTGTGCATCATATAAACGCATTAATCAACTATAACATACCAACGACTCACGCCTGTGAGTCGTGCGAGACCCCATGACCGCAATGTGGGTCATGGTACAAAAGCCTAACCAATCTGGCTTGCCAGTAAACCTTCCCAGTTAGCCTTACTCAGTCCTCCTAATATTCTGTTCTGAGTCTTCCATGACGTAAGAAACCTTTCACCTCCATCATCTTTTGTGACATTAGCCCCCCCCCCCCTACAGGTTGAGTCCCATTAGGCTCCGTTCTTAATACCTCCTCCTCCATCTTTCCTCAATGATTGTGGCATACTTCCTGGTCTGCAACCCATGGTTTTGTGTATTCATCTATTCCTCATACAACCAATCCTCTAAATTCCTTCTGGCCTGATGCTCTCGAGACCACCTTGCTTCTTCCTTGTTCCATGTCTCTTTGGCTTTGCCAAAGCTTTTGACCATCTCTCCCAGTTGGTCAACCATTTCCTCCTATCTCCTAATCAATTCTTTCTGTGGTGTTATCGTCTTGTCCTAGCATTGAACCTCTTTGCATAAGATGTCTTTTCGTACAAATAAAACTTTATCCTCCCTCCTCCCGTGAAGCTTTGTCCTCAGAGCTTCCCCCACCCCTATTTTCGTAGACCCTAGTGGTAGCAGCAGAACCTGTCCATGCAGTTCTCTCAGTCTATTTTGTCCTGTTTGGGTCTAGTTAGGATTTCTGATGGGTTCCCTTCCCATGTCTGTTGTTCCCTGGAATTGGCCCATTCCTGGTCGCTATCGCAGTCCCTCATCTTGGTGGCGCTACTAGGCTGCCATCCATGTCTTGTTCTTGTATCTTCATGGATTATAGGGTCGTCCTGACTGCATGCTGCCCAGGTCTTCCTTGCCTGTGCTTTTCTTTCTTTTTCTCATTCTTCTGCCTCTTTCTGTGCTCACCGGACATTGTTTTTGAATTCTTCGTAGTCTTCAACTGCCACCTAGCTATTTTCTTCTGCCTCAGTATGGACTGTTGGCTCCGGGTTTTTGCCCGCAGCAGTCCTGGAAGAGGATGACGACAACCCCGGTGTTGGTGAAATTCATCACTTGGTTCCACCCTTTATTATGTTCAGGTGAATAACCGATCCACTTAGTACAGTATTGTAGTTTACCATACTGTAAGTGATGGTGGATTATTGCTTTGCATTCATATTCATCATCTCCCCCTATCTCAATAAATACAGGGGGAATGGTTTCTTCACAGGGTGCTTTGTTATTTGAGTAGAGTTCATGGAGTGAGATGTGGAATGTGTTGTGTATTGCTATCTGTGATAGTAGGTCGAGGTTCTAAGCACGACTGCTCACTTCTGCTAAGATCTTTAATAGTCCGATTTGCTTGCAGTCAAGTGTCTTCCATGGTCTCATTGTTCATATGTTTTAAGCCAGTAACCACACCATATCTCCTAATTGTAGGTTTGGATCAGGTCTTCAGTGTTGATTGTAATTTGCCTTCTGTTGTAGTTCCGCCATGACTATTTCTGTTCACCACACATACTGCAGTGGTGTCATATCGTCGGGGCCTCATTACCTTGTCTCTGGTCAAACGACCTATGGTCTCATGTTCTGGATCCTGTTGCTGGTTAGTATAGAATGGCATGTACTTTATCATTTCTTGCCGTTAATTGTTGTAGGCGAACTCCACTATTGGTAGAAGTTTGTTCTTGTTGTCTAGCTGATCGTTGACATATACTCATAGATATTGTTCCACTATTGCATTAAGTGTTTTGCTTTGACTAACTGTTCGTAGGTGGAATGCTGTGCTCAATTGCCATTGGATACCCGGATTCCCTGTAGTTTCCTTCTATACATCCGAAGTGAATAGTGATCCTGTGACATTGATCACATCTTTTGGTAATTCGTGGAGTCGAAAGACCTCTCTCTGAAAGAGCGAGGAGAAGTGCTGCACCATCATGCCTTTTTTGGATGAAAATAAGATGACTCATATTGGTCAAATGATCCACCAGCACAAGGCTGGCGTTGTAACCATCTGACCCTGGTAAGTCTTTAATGAATTCTACTGATACACATGTCTATGGCTCATTAGGTGCCGTATTCGGTTTCAGCAGCCCATAAGGAACATGTCAGATGACCTTTGGTCCTCACCCAGGTATCGTAGTTCTTGACATATTGTTTAATCATTTCTTGTATTCCTCGCAAATAGTATTGGCAGTATATCAGATTGGTAGTTTTGGCTATTCCCCTATGACCTGCTGCCAGCAGATCATGGTTCCTTCATATCAGGCCAGTTTAGATTTCATTGTTACCTGGCGTCTATATCCTGTCATCATACTGGAGGTAGTTGCTATCCCACTTCCATCGCCCTAGTACCATGTCCTTTATTCCCTTGGTCCATTTTTCCAATACTTGTCATATCTTTGTGATCTTCTAGTCTTTTCCGCTAATTTTCTTAATGGTGCCTTACATATGCTTCTGGGTTTCCACTGTCTCCATAGCTTTGAAACATCTTTGTCTTAGCAGTAGTCCCTATTGTCTCTTTGCAACTCTTTCATCTTTGTCGATCTTGGGTCAGTCCTTGGCTTCTCTTTCAAGGACCCCTGGTTTCCCTCCATCTTTTCTCAGTCAATATTCGATTTTGAAGTTGCCCTCGGTTCACTTCTCTATCCAATGTATTTGGCGGTCGTTCAGTTCTTTAATTGCTATGAATAGTACTAACTTCTTGCCGTCTGTTAGAACCTTGCTACTACTGTTGGTATTTTGAATGTAACATCTCTACTGTTCAAGAGCTTGAACCATGGCCAGCAGTTCTTCATCATGGACATCATGGTTGGACCCTGCCGGTGCCCTTGTCTTAGACCAGTATGGGACCGGTCTTGCTTGTTCGTCTTCATATCTTTGTGAAAATATGCCCATACACACATATTTTCATTGGTCCGTTTCCATCCTTGGTTCTCTTTCCAGGCTAAGATGCACGAACATTGGTGCAGTGGTTAATTTCATCCTTAGCATGTCAAATGCATGAACTTGTTCGCCTCTCCAGTTCCATTTGACAACCTTTTTATAACAGTGGTGTATTGGTTTTACTGTTCGACCGAACACTTCAATAAAGTGAAGGTAGTGGTCGCAAAAGCCTATGAAATACAGGATGTCACCTTGAGTTTTGGGTGCTTCCTACTTCCATATTCCCTCGGTCTGGACTAGATATATTTGAACTCCTTCTCAGTTGATAATGAACCCATGGCATTCCACTCCCTGTTTATGGAATTCGCACTTGCTTTGTTTGACCTTCATACCTGGTCTTTGTATTGCTTCCATAATGTTGTTGATGCCCTTCTAATGCCTTTCCACACTTTTGGAATATATGAGTAGATTGTCTAGGTAAACGATGCAGCACATATCCAGATATCAGCTCAATACTCAGTTGGTCTATCGCTGAAAATGTGCCTGGTGCTGTTGTTAGCCCAAATGGCCCAACGAGATACTTCTACATTCCCAGTGGCGAAATGAACCTTGTCTTCTATTTGTTCCCAGGTTTTGTTCCGATATTGTGATATGCTTCCTTGCTATTGAGCTTGGTGAAGTACTTTGCTGATCCTAGTCGATCTAGGGCCTCAGAGATCAACAGTAGTGGGTACTGGTCTTTCTTCATTATTTCGTTGTAGATGTGAGAATCCACGCAGTCTCAATTTTCTATCCTTCTTTCCTACGAATAGGATTGGTGATACTCCTTCCTCAAAGGAGTCCCTAATCTATCCTCTTTGCAGGTTCAGTATGGAGCAGGTCTTGAGTTCCTGCAGTTTCTTTTCTCCTAGTGGTTAGATCCTATGCCTTGGAAATCTGGTACCTTCCATGAACTCTATTCCGAAGTCTACTCTGTTCTCAGTTGCTGGGACCATTGTCGCATCTTCACTCTAGAAATGTTCCTAATGCTGGTGGTATTCTGCTGGGACTGTTTAGTTCCAGAGTTGATTTTCCTTGCCCTTTCTTTGTTGGATCGCTAATTCCCGGCTTATATTGAGTTTAGCCTATACGGCGGAGTCTTGGTCCCATTGCACCTTAACAATTCCCGTGTTCTCCCCTCACTGGTAGAACTTTCCAAATACTGATGCCATGATCTCCCAGCTCTTGACTTGTTTTGAGGTCCCTTTATCTCGGCTTGTATGGGGATCTGTACTCTCGGATCCTTTCCTTCTTCTAGTGGTCTCATCTAAGGCTTCTACTTCTTGGAGCTCTGCTTGGCGGACCTTTCTGATAATCAATTCCGCGATCCTATTGCCTTTTTCCACTTGGAAATCTCTATTGCTTACGATTGCCAAGACCACTTTTACTGTACCTGTAGTCAGCGTCGATTCCCCTCCTACTGGTTATGAGCCCATGTTTGACTGCAAAACTGCTTTATGGGGCAATTGGCCCATAGGTGCATGATAGTAGTCTGACAGCTATCTCTGTAGCTATTATCATCTGCTCTCCAGCAGGTATCATATGTTGTACATTGGCATACAGTTCGTATCTTGCCACCCTTGTTGAACCTTTCATAGGCACTGTTTCCTCATTGGCCAGCTTCTTGACTCAGGTCCGGTGATTCACTTGGCCTCCCTGGGTACTTGGTTCTTTTAGGGCCCCAAGTTTGGAGAACCTTGTGATTAAGTTCTCTTCCAGGGCGTCTACTGTAGGAGTGGTGTACACATCCAGTGAACTGTATGGACACTCCATCACATATCATTCATTTATAGATGTGGTTTTGTTGTTTTCTCACTTGACTGTACGACTGTGTTGTCTTGGCTATGGCATTCCTAAGACAGCCTTGTGGCCCTGCAGGTTGCCACCTAAAAGATTCCTAGTTTCCTATAGCTACCGAGATCTATCAGGAGTGGAGCCTGATAAGTAGTTAGTCCCATAGCGCTTTTCATTGCATCCACCAATTGTATATGACTCGGTTTTTTGGCCTAAATGGTGGTCAGGCCATGTTTGTTCCATATGCCTTTATCGATGAAGTTGTCCGTTGCTCCTGAGTCAATCACCCCCTGCATTGTAACTGTTCAGTCTTTTCCGTGTAATAGTATCTTAACGACAATATGATCTCTCCCATCTTCTTGTAGTTCCACCTCTCGTGTGATGTAGTAATTGGCCAGAGTGATAGGTTTCGGCTGCCTCCTGTCTATGTGACCATCTATCACTAGGACGAGACACTCTTTTCCACCCTCTCGTCCTCATTGCCCAGATTCATTTCGCGTATCTTTGTCATGGCTAGTGTTTGCCTTCTTGTCCTAAAAGGTCTTGTCCTTTCTGTTTATACTCTGGTTTGTCTATCTCTTAGTGGTCTGTAGTTGCGGAGTGTATGGCTGCTGCTTCTGTATCCTATCCATAGCTGTAACGGGGGCACCCCTGGGAAGATGGATCCCCAGGTTGCGACTGTACTGAACAACTTCAAACTTAGCACCAAAGGTCCACACAGATGTAAGATTAAAGTAAACGGAAAAACTGAACATCATTAAGCCTGACACTTCATGCAATCAAGGTCTGGAGAGAATTGATTGTTGGAGTGGTAGAGTTCTCATATAGACTTTTCTGGTAGTTTTATCTTGTGCCAGAAACTCTCTCTTCGGTTTACTCCAACTATTCTAGCACACTCTTCTCCACTAAGGGTGGTCAGACATGTCTTCAGGTACACCTTGCGGGCATGGATCTGTCGACACCCTCTAGTTGGCGTTCATCTTATGCGGTTATTGTTTCTGTGGTGCATTTTTATTTCACCCACCGGAGTGAAAACCTCTTCGCATCGGTGCCTTGCCAGTGGCTAGCCCTCAAGACCCCTGGTGGACTGGACTATCCGCGACACCCTTCCCATATGCATTGATATCTACATGACCCTGGGAGCTCCCGAGAGCGGTTTACCAGTCTAATATTTATGAGGCTCGGGCCTCCGGTGTCTTGCGCAGGATATGGTGGTCCGGGAGTGATCACATGGGCGCTACCCCTGACCACTAGCTCAGATCCACCTTACCTGTGGCAAGAATCATGCTTTTAGTGTCTCCGCGCTTCCCATACAGAGCCTATGGCATGGGGGACAATTTCGGGCGTGGTGGGTATAAAAGTCTTCCGGTCGCCACGGCACCACCCGGGACTACCGTTGGGACCCCCACTGTTAACACCCATTAAGTCTACCAGCTTTGGTCCATCTTACCCCCCACAGCTTAGAGGGGGTACTCCACCTTCGACCCTATACCCCCTTGTATATCCTGCGACGAGCCTACAGTTGACCAGACCTCAGCAACATATACGGTGTTGCAAGCAGGTCTCTAAAGATCCTTCTTTTCTAGACTGCACACAACTATGCAACTGTTTGCCCATGACGTCCAGGCCTCAAGGCAGGGCCGGAGGGGTATGATAGAAGTAATGTCTCCAATTTACAGCTTCTTCCGAGCTGTGTAGCTCCCCCAATAGCAGCTCCTGAAACCCCAAATTCCAGTATGATGCATGGCTACACGTGACAAACATTCCCATCTTTCTCCCGAAGTCCCCACGGGACGTCGTATTGAAAGGTAGGGTAACCCAGGACGTTAGACAGGGTAACCTTGTCCTCTGGACCAGATGCCTTTTCCCTCTTATCCTGTCTATTTTGTTCCCGGAGATGAACACTTCTGACCTTTCTCCAGTTAACCAGCTTAGCTGAGTAACCGGCACTTCAGAGATCCCTAAGTATGCTGACACTGCTCCGGGGTGTATCCAGGTATCTAAGTACCTGGCCAGCTAATTCTGTTCATCTCAGAGCCCGTGCTATCGGGTCTCTGTGGGTCCCGTACTTACTTGCCGGTCCACTCCTACCAGTTTGCCTACTGGCTATCTGTATGGGAGTAGATTCCGACTGCCACAGCTCATTCATGATGAGTTATTACGATAGCCTGCTCCTCATTCTTTACTCGCACTCTTAGCATGACCGCTTTAGGTACAGCCTCGTTCTCGTCACATCTCAGTTCCTTGCATCATTCCCCGCGGGCGTTATTAAGAGTGTTTATTGAAATGTTCTATCTTGGTTTCACCACCTTATTTTGTAGGTGCTAGTCAGCCTCGTCCTGTTCTGCTTGTGCCTGATTATGGCCAGATATTGCTCTCTTTCAATTGCCCATAAGGCAAAATCAGCCAATCTCGAATACCCAGTTTCTGCCGTGCCCCACTCTTGTTGCACCTAGGTAGTACATGCTTGCAGTAAGTACCAGAAGAGGGTCTTCTCGTCGCATTGGCCCTTGATGGCTGGGTACCGGAATTTCTTCCAGAAGTCCGTCGTATTCTTTCTTCCTTGCTGCATGGTCTCTAACGTGTTCCGGGATGACGGTTATGTACCAATGTCTCCATATCGGTCCCTTAGTACCTGTTTCAACCTTTCCTATATTTCTTAATCTTGTTCTTTTGATCCTTTGATATAAGAGGTTCTCTATTGACTAGCAGTATCACATAACAGCAACCCAGCATATGCTAACTTAGTAGTATTCCAATCATTCCTATAGTTCTTAACTCTAATCTACCACTCAAACTTGACAAGAAATTCTTCTAACGTCGTTCTCTCTCCTTTGAAGACGTCAGGCTCTTCAGCCCTTGAACTATTTTCCCAGCTAGGTCCTCCTGTCTGTAGTATGGCTAGCAGGACTGTAAGATATGTCGCTGTCGTTCCCATGAGTTGAACTAGTGGAGTAGCTGTTCCTGCTCATAACATCCTGCCTTCCATTTCCCTGATTGATGACGAAGTTTCTTCTTGTCGTTGTTCTTCTGCTGTGACTCGGCTGGAAGGTCGATTGGTTCCTTGTGAGCTCGCTACTCTTTCTAGCTCCTGTCCTAACCCTGCAGGTGCAAGGTGATCAGCGCTCGCATTAGCATCATAATCCATTTTGTGATTATCGCAAGGTTTCCTGTGCTACAGGCTTGTCTTATTATGCCTTTGGGCGTGTCCTGTTGTAATGCTATTGAATGTAACAATCCCTACCTGTTAGCGCTTCCCTTATATAGGCAACGATACCATAGCCTCAAACAGTAGAGATTAGACTTCTTTTTCCCAGTCAGATAGCTAAGCACCCAAGGCTCCTGTCTTACAATTCGCTTCCCAGAGTATCTGCGGAACCGAGCCATCAAGGCGAAGAGCAGAGCGATAAAGTTCCTGGCAAGGAGATGCAAAAATGATAGCGTGAAGAGCTCATCCTACTGGGTCCTAGCAATCTCTTTTATACTTATCCTTTTTGCTAACCCTAACCCTGTGACTCATACCCCTGGGTCACCTGCCATAGTGATGTGTGCTAAGTGCATCACATGCATGACACTCATGACTCCGTAACTGAGTCATGTCCAAAAGTTATTATATCATGGGACCTCACAATTGCGAGTTGTCCAAATGCATTGACCAACCATAACATACCAAGGACTCACAACTGTGAGTCGTGCAAGACCCCATGACTGCAATGTAAATCATACTGCAAAAGACTAACCAATCTGTTTTGCCAGTAAGTCTTACCAGTTAGCCTTACTGAGTCTTCCCAACATTCTGTTCTGAGTCTTGCATGAAGTAAAAAACCTTCCACCTCTGTCACTGTTTGTGACATAACTGTAGAATTAAGAAATAACAATTTTATAATGCTACCATTTTGTATGGCCTCCATTTGCATCTAGTAGAGTCTGAAGTCTCTCAGGCATTATCTCAATCCACCCATCTCATGTCTCTTAGGAAATAAGCTCCCATCCCTCTTTTGCTGCCTGAAATAATTCAGCAGCAGTATCAGGCCTTCTTTCCTCTCTATAGAACCGCTTTCGGAGGGCTCTTTTGAGTACTGCCTAGCCATTCTCATTTGGATTGAGATCTGGTGAGTTGGGAGGCTCAGGCAACCTTTTATATCCATACACCTCCTGTAATTCCTTGTTTTTCAACCCAGCATGCCATGATACATTATCAGCAGCCATATAGATAGTTTCTGGGGCTCTGTTTCTGGCTTCTATGGAAGGAATAAGATATGGCTGGTGTATTCCAGTTGCATATTGGTGTGCATCGAGGACAAGTCTATCTCCTTTGCGGGTTCTTTTCTCCTTAGTCTCTTCCTCACAAGAATTAACTCAATCTTCCCTCTATACACCCTGGTAGCATAGACCCCAATGTTAGTATGTCCTGATTTGAAGCCAGGCTTCAAGGTTTTTTCTTCCAGCTCTTTACCTAGTCTAAGTCTAATCTTTTTACCTACTGGATTTCGGTTATATTCAACTGTAGCTTCATCAAGAATGACAACCCATTTCCATGCTCTTGTCTAATTCCTCCTAACTGTTGCAAACTCCTTTCTCTTCTCCTTCTATCCTTTCCTCCAAACTAGGTGTTTCCTTGGTATCCTGAGCTTACAACCAACTTCTCAACAGATCTTACGTGTACAGTATGTCCTAAGGCCAAGACTTACTTTATTGGTAATGTCTCTTAGAGCGAAGTGTGATTCAGCCGCAATAATATCTAGAACCGCTTGTCTTTTGGCATCAGTAATCTTGATTGGCCTTCCAGCTCTGAGGGCATCATGGGTGTTGCTATCATGAATTTTGGCTCTTTGTACCACTAATGAAACAGTTGACTTAGGGACTTTCATCATCTTGGAAATTTTATCATACCCCATACCAGTTCATTTATATAGGGCATGAATCTCTTGGTTTTTCTCTCCACAAGCTCATCTGATATGTGGTGGGACCATGGTTATGTAGGGATGTTTTGGTGATGGGACAAAAACCCGTTGCATGGCAACCATACATGGCCTTTTCAGACACGGTTGTACAGGAAGTCAAGAAAGAATCCAAGGCGATAGTTGCTATAGAGAGATGAAAATGAAAATGAAAAGAAAAGAAAGCAAATATAAGATAGCAATAAAAATACAAATACAAGAAATTAGTAACTGCTTATATAAGCTCCAGTACAATTGTGGCTTTCATATACAATTGTTTTTCTATTCTCAACATGAATGGTATTCCCTATAAGCTCTCTACCATCCTAATGACCACTTTCTCCACCCGCCTCCAATTCCTTCATTGTGTAACCAGTACGGGTACTAGGTTATGTTTTATGTTTGGTTTCAGAGTATTATTTGATACTTGGATTGTTTCGTGAGCTACCAGTTGATATACACAATGTTTTATGTTTGGTATTACAGTATCGTTCGATAGGTGTATTGTTTCATGTCCTATCAATTGATACACCTAATGTTCTAGAATATCGCTTACACTGGAGATAAGCGACAAGCTGTATCTAAAGACTGCTGATTTCCACGATAGAAATACCAGACTCCGACTAACAGTATCCTAAATATGCTTGGTTCAATGCTTACTTCTTTGATTCCTTATTACAACTCTTTGAAGTCTCTTTTAGTAAGCAGCGCTCACTTCTTGTTGATCAAGAAGCTATCTGCTCCTCTCACACTACAGGGTGAATAGAACCCCTGTCCAAACACGTTACACATTGCTTCCAAGAGGTCCTCTACCTCATTTGTCCCAACTCCCTCAACCATGACTGTGGTGAACATCTTGTTCTTTCCCCACCAGAAGTGCTAAGCAGAGCAGCGGTTGTCACCACACCAATAGTTTTAAGCACATACGTCTGCCTGTTAGCAACCCAAGCATTCTTGACCATATCAACTCTCTTGCCGCTCCTGCCTTAAAAACAGATCTGTTTCTGGAGTAACAACCATGGCTTCTGTAAGCTTGCATCTATTGGACATGTTATTTTTCTTTTTTTTGCTACTAGCTCCTGGTCCTGTTGGTTGTACCAGGCATGATCCGTGCGGTATCGATGGCAGATAGTCTAAGGCAGATCACGATATGCAAGACAAGAGGAAGAGGCAGGTGTACGAACAGAACACATTTGTATCAAGGCTCAAGAGGTTCAGGAACAGGGTCATGTGGGTCAGGGTCAGAGCTGATGGGTTCTTGTCATGCGAAGAAGGGACAAAGTTGTAATTCCTAAGTACAGATGTAGGAAGGAAAATACCAATTGGTGTAAGAAAAGAAAATCACCAAAGGGCACATCCCTTTATATAACCAGGGAAAATCCTTCCGTGACAAATTCAAACACCCCTAACCCCTTCCTCATGTGCAGCCGCACCCCTTCATCACTTTACATGAGGTTCTGTTATATGGAACCTCGGCTAATCTACCTCTTCCATTACTAGACAACCATGCAACCTTCGTACCCCTATATGCAACCACAAACCCAATGCCACCATACTCCTGCCATGTGGCCCTCACATTAGTGGGCCTCCTCCTCAATAATCTTTCCTCTGATTGTTTGTTGAAACACTTCAGAAAGGTCTGACAAGAGTCCTTTCAGCTTAAAGGATACTTGAGTAGTTCTAGTTATTAATAAAGCCGCAGTTCACATAATCTGACTAACAGCTCACAGAGTTGTAGAATTTAAGGAGCCATCTCACCAGCCAAGCTTTTTTCTTGTGCAGCCTTTACTTCCATCTACTTAATCGTCCCTCTTGCCTGGCAAGGACAAAAGGGAATTATTTCAACCACTTCACAAGAGCATAGAATATTATTCAGTGTAAATGCCAGTCTGCAAGCTTGCATCAGAATTCTGTGGTACAATAGGTTAATTGAAATAAAAACTATAACTGGGAATGAGGGTGAGAAAGCAAGTTATTACTTAGAGCAAAAATTTTGCCTTATTCATGCCTGCATGTCCTTTACGAATGAAGCTATCAAGGCTATAGCTATGATGGTGCTAGACCAGGCTAAATAAGGTAACATCAAGGGGTCGTAGGATGTGTGTAGAGTGGGTGGCAAGACATAGTGGGACAACTTTTGCTTTCAGGCAATGGTCAAAAGATTCTCAATTAAAATGGCAGGTAGGCCCATTTAGGATAAGAAGATAGTTGAAACATGTCCACCACTAGGATGCTAATCAGACTTCGAGTACAATATTAACAGGTGGCCTGCTTGCTCGGTGAGAGGTGAGAGCTGTGTAGACTAAAGGAGGCTTCAAGAGGGTGTAATAGGAGAGCAAAGAAGTAACTATTCAACCAGGTATATTAAGAATACTATCAGTCGAAGTCTGCTGTTTCCTTCGTAAAAGCAGTGGTGTTTGAATACAAGTTCTCACTCATTCCTAGTGTGAGTGATAACATAAAATATTCAAAGTATCAAGTGATACCATTGAAACATAACAACTAATAAATGATCCTATCAAACAAAAAATAAAACATTCAAAGTATCAAGCGATAGTTTTGAAATATAACATGTATCAAACAATACTGTCAAACATAAAACATTAAGAGCATTAAGTGATACCTTTGACACATAACAAGTATCAAATAATACTGTGAAATAAAATATAAAACATAACCTAGTACCCATACTGGTTACATTCCCTAAAACAAAACAACTGTTTAACCCAAACAAAACTACTAATCCTGAAATCAAAATTGTCAAAGAAATCCTCCTCCCTATAACCTTCCTGGTCAAGGAAATCATCGCCCAACATGTAATTAGAAGGTAAACAAGAGGTGCTAAATGCGACTTCAACAAAGAAACCAGTTTCGTACGAGGCCATGTCACAGTATTCCGGCACTCTGACATTGTCCTCACAAACAACTTGGACCATTCCATACTTTTTTGCAGTAAGAACACTACATTTTACAGAAATGTTTGGTAGATGGGGTAGTACTGCAGTTCACTAACAGTCCCACAAGTTGATAGTGTTACCTGGCAGTAAGTTTCATATGGTTTGATATTATTATGGTTTGGGATCGGGAGGTATTAAGTTCTAGTAGTAGGCATATGCCATGTTGGCCATTGCCTCCTCCTTCTCACTGGTCGGTTCGAATTCATTATCGAGACAAGCTGGTCAGCAGCCTTCCTGCATTGGTTCTTTACTAACTTCTTTACCTAACCGCGAGGTATCGAGTAACTCTGGTGACCAGTCTCTGGTAGCTGGTCTGGCCATTCCTAATGAGATCTGTTGAATATTTGGTAGTGTTCCTTCCTGGTTGTATTCCCACTATTCCTTAACCAGCTCCATGCTGTGTTCGAGGCCTTCCAGAGGTTCTCAGCTCTCTTCACTTTGTCGATATCCTTTCCATTTGACCAGGAATTTGTTATCCTTATATCGTTTCCGCTGGTCCAAGATTTTCTCAACCTTCCAATCTGCACTCTCATTTATCATGATTGGCGTAGGGTGAGTATGGGCTTGTCCAGGGGATCTTTGGTCATTATTTCGCTGGCAACATTTCACGGAGGTAGAGTGGACGACATCTGTGTCCTTCCAATAGCTTTTTTTCCACTCATCTTGACTGTGTAGTTCTCTGTAAAGTCGTCCAATTCTAGTACTGTGAATGGTCCCGGCCGGTGCAGTTGTAGCTTCTTGCTCCTTCCAGAGGTCGATACAAATGGTGTTCCATGGACTAGGATCAGTTCTCCCACCGCAATAGGTTTGTAAGGTCTGCTTCGTTGTGCTGCAATGGTTGTCCTTCTATATTGCGCCTGATTTACTACTCGGAACGCCAGGTTTCAATCAGTCTGGTACCATTCTGGTAATCATCCGTGGCCAGGACTGCGGAGTTCTGAAAGAGGGTTACTGGTAGTAGGGCGTAGTTTCGTCCATACATTGCCTTGTATGATGACATGTTGAGGGTTTCGCAGAACCCTGCATTTAGATATACAGCGAGGGTAGTAAGGAGTAGTTTCCAGTTTGTCTGCGGTCTGCTGACTATGTTTCTTAGGCTGGTTTTGAGATCATGGATTTTGCGTTCAACCTGTCCATTAGGTTCATGGTAGTGAGACGCTGCTTTGATGTGGTCAATTCCCAGAGATTTGAAAGTCTACTTCCACTAGTTAGATTTGAAACGAGAGTCAGTATTACTGACTATTGATAGGGGGTGGCCATGAGAGGTCAAGATGTCTCGCTCCAGGAGTTTCATTGTTCCTTCCACCTTAACTGTGGTGTTGGTAGACATAAGCTACACATAGCTACTTAATCAGTCTATTGCTACGAGGGGAAGGTCAAATGCATTTGCCTTGTTGAAGGGTCCTGCAAAATCACTAGCAATTGGGTCGAACACTTCAGAGATAGGGTCAGGAGTCTGGGTCCATCCTTCTGGTCTGTGGGTTAGTTCCTTCTACGTCTGGCAGGTGTCGTATTGCTTCATATAATTGTAGAAGTCCTTCCTCATCTCAGGCCAGTTGTAAGGTGTTCAGCCCAGGCTCTAGTCACGTATTGGTATGATAGAAGCGGATGGCTTTCTGGTGAAAAAGAAGCGAGTGCTGCTTACTAAACGAGGCTTCTAAGAGACCTAATAGGAGATCAAAGAAGTAACCGTTCAACCAAGTATATTTAGAATATTGTCAGTCGAAGTCTGCTGTTTCTATCGCGGAAATCAGCTCTGCTTACATACAGCATATCGCCTATCTCCAGTATGAGCGATATTCCAAAACCTGGTGTGGATCAACTGATAGCATACGAAACAATAGCAGTGTCAAACGATACTGCGAAACCAAACACAAAATATCATGTATGTCAACTAATAGTATACAAAATAATACATAAAACATAACATGGTATCCATACTGGTTACACTCCGGAAATAAAATGACAATTGTACTGAACAAAATAACCCAATAAAACCCTAATAGTCGCTAGATCCCCTATTTTCCGGAAACACTCCACAGGACCCATACTCATCGTCATCACCATCTTGCAACAATCTTAAGTCGTCCTGCAACCTCCATTGCGTACCCTGCAACCATTTTTCCAAGCACCCCTAACAGGGCCCTACATGCACAAAGCGACCTGATTCCTAGTAGTGTAGTAAACCAATCTATTGTCGGACCATTCAGTCCTCTCAATACTCCATCTCCATGTTGCTTCGTCTGCATTCCTCACAGCAATCGATGTAGAATATCTTCCAGTATGCGCTTAGTGGCATGGTTTCATAGCATGGTAGGTATCTGACGTTATGGTGCCGTGCTCTTACATAGACCTCTTTTTAGGCTGACATTTATCAATTTTTTCTTGGTAGAAGGTTAAGGGGTTTAGCAGGTATCGCGGGGGGTTTTGCTGAGCTGTTTGAAGGAGTTGGGTGGTATTTTTATATCTTGGTGTTGTCCTTGCTTAGGTGTTCAGGGGAAGGTGGATGGTATTTAACGTCTTGGTGTTGTCCTCCCTTAGGTGTTCAGAGGAAGGTTGATGGTATTTAATCCCGGTATCTTCCATTTCCATACATATATCACATTATTCTATGGTCAGGTAGCACCTACTACCAAAGTGGAAAACATCTGATAGTGTTTCTCCTGCACCTCCATCCTGTCGATTTGGTTGTTATTTCCAGGCATCTACCGCCAATATGTATGAATAACCAGTGTGTAAGGTATTATCTGAGATAATAACATTGTTCACCAACAGTCCGATTAGCTGATGGCGCAGTCCCCAAGGCACTTCCTCCCAGTTTGACATCGTAAGGCTGTTGGATAGTATGGGTTTTCTTTGTTTGCTATTCGCCATACTCAAACTCGGCTAGCCATGCTAGGTATGCAGCTTCTTCTTCCCTGACCCGATTCTCATCTTCACTGCTTTCAAAATAGCTTTCAAACTGGGCTGACGAGAACCTGTCTTGTATCCCTTGATCGGTGTCCTGGCGGAGGTGTTAGATTTCCGGCAGGGTTGGCCTCCACACTACCATCACATGGTTTATTGTAGAGGGTAGCTTATCATCCGGTTTGTTGTCCTGCCACCATTGATTTACTAGTTCCATCGCATTTCGTAATCCTGCAAGGGGTTTCCAGCTGTTTTCCGTTTCCCGATGTCATACGCATTTTACTAGAAACTAGTCACTGTAACGGGGGCACTCACAGCCAGATGGATTCCAATGTTGCAACCACAGCAAAGAACCTCCAACTTATCGCCAAAGGTTTACGTAGATATAAGAGTAAAGTAAACTGTAGAACTTAATATTGTTAAGCCTGACGCTTCACTCAATTAAGGTCTCAAGAGGATTAATTGTTGGAGTAGGAGAGTTCTCGCATAGACTTTTCAGGTAGTTTTATCTTATGCCAGAAACTCCCCCATCAGTTTACAGTAACCATTCGAGTGCACCCCGCTCCACTAGGTGGGGTCTGACAGGTCTCCTAGCACACCCTTCAGGCATGCATGTATCGACACACCCGGAGCGGCACTCACCTTACATGGTTATCGTTTCTGCGGTACACTTCCATTTTGCCCCATGGAGTAAAAACCTGTACGCATGAGTGCCTTGCCATGGGTAACAGTCAAGACACCGCATGAATCAGACTATCTATGACACCCTTCGCATATGCAGTGATCTCTGCTGGACTCTGGAGGCTACCGTGAGCGGTTTATCTATCTACTATGTACGATTCTCGGGCTTCTGGTGTCTTCCACAGGATACGGTAGTCAGGAAGTGATCCAATGGGCGCTATCCATGACCACTGCCTCAGATCTACCTTACCTGTCATAGGAATCCAGCTTCTCGTGTCTCTGCACTTCTCTTTCAGAGCCTATAGCATTGGGGACAGTTTTAGGCTTGATATCTGTAAATCTCTCCTAGTCGCTCCAGCACCACTGGGGGCTACCTTTGGGACCCCCATGGTTAATACCCATTAACCGTGCCGGTTTCGGTCAGCTTTACTTGAAACAACTTGGAGGAGGTACTCCATACCCACCCTATGCCTCATTATGTATCCCACGAATAGCCTCCAGTCGACCAGACGGCAGCGATGTATACCGTGTTGCCAGCAGGTCGCGAAAGATCCCTCTTTGCTAGACTGCACACAACTACGCAACTGTTCGCCCATGACGTCCGCACCTGAAGGCGGGGCTGGAGGGGTATGAATGGAATAATGACTCCAATTTACACCTTCTCCATAGCAGTGTAGCGCACCCAATAGCATCTCCTAGAACCCCAGATTCCAGTATTATGCATGGCTTCGCGTGACAAACATTCCGGTAATTTTTCCCGAACTCGGCGCGGCACTTTGTATTGAATGGTAGGGTAACCCAGGACATTGAGCAGGGGAACCTGGTCCTACGGGTAGGGTAATCTTGTCCGGCGAACAACATGACTTTTCCATGTTACCCTGTCTATCCCCTTGCCGGAGATAGACACTTCTGACTTTTTTCCAGTTGCCTAGCATAGCTGGGTATCTGCCCCTTTGAGAGGTCCCTAAGTATGCAGACATCAGTCCTGGGTGTACCCTGGTACCTAAGTACCTGGCCAGCCAATTCTGTTCAACTCTGAGCCCGGGGCATCGAGTCTCCATGAGTCTAGTACTTACTGGAGTGCTGGTTCCTACCAGTTCACCCCCTGGCTACCTCCATGGGTGTAGGTTCCGGCTGCCAGAGCTCATGTATGCTGGCTCGTTACATCACTCCCATCAGCTCTATGGTCCGTCCCGGCCAATTAGCATCGTCTCTTATTTCCATGACTTGAGTCCCCCAAGACTCTCTGGTCACTTGGCTTGCAGGGGTACCTTCGGTGAAAATGCTGAATGGCCTGTAAGCCTGGCCCTTCTAGCATCTCCTAGGGCTCCCATAAATTCTGCTCAGGCCCATAGCCTTCACATCAAACCAGCTACTCGACGAAGGACTATGCAAACTTTGCCTTTACTCCACTGTACCAGCGACTGTCCACAACAGCTTCGATAACGTAACCTGGCTTATTGTCTACAAGTTCCAGGGTAGGGACTTCCTTGACCCTACCTGATCCCGGATCCTCGTGATATAGTTCGAGCAATGACACTTTGAAAACTGGGTGGACGCTCTATCTGGTGGGTAGCTGTAGTTCATATGCTCGGGTACCCACCTGACGTCTGACCACAAAATGGCCAAATATCTGGTGGTCCAGATTCTCCATCGGACGTTGCGTGCAGATGTTCTTTCAGTTCAACATTACACGGTCCACTTTCTTTGCCCGCCCAGCGGTCACAACCTCCCAGGTAACATAATCTGTTAATGGCAACCTTTTCTGGTCGTGCCATTTCTGTTGCCTCTCCTGTACCCATCCAATCGTTTCTCGAATCTCTTGCCAGGTTCCATCCCCTTCCTTAACCAATAGCTCACTGCTAGGGTGTATTCCTGGATCATCAGACACCATACCCAACGAGTTTGTGCGTGGGTTAAACCTGTAATTGATCCCAAAGGGTGGGAACCTGGTGGATTCTGATGTCGAGGTGTTGTATGCATACTCCATAAGCGGTAGTAGCGAAACCCAATCATCTTGTTGGTAGGAGCAGTTGCTACACAAGTACTGCTCCAGTGTTGCTGATTAACCCTCTCGGTTTGCCCCTCAGTCTCAGGGTCGAATGCAGTCGAAATGTTCAGTTTCACTTGCAACAGGTGCATCAGACTCAGCCAGAACTTGGATGTGGATCAGTGCTCTCGGTCCGAGATGATTGACTCGTGAGTCCATGAAGGCACTGAAACTTCCTGCATGAATATTAAGGCAAGCTCCTTGATCCGTACTTTAGTGGTCAGGGGTATGAAGTATGCCATTTTCGAGAGCCCGTCCACAATGACCCAGACCTTGGTATACCCTTCTGGCTCTGGCGGTGCTACAATGAAGTCCCTTGAAATCGTTGTCCCAGGCCATATAGGAACATCAATAGGTTGCAGCAGACCAAACTTCCTGTGTATGATGGACTTATCTCTTTGGCATACATCACATGTTTGCACATAGTCGCTGATGTGCTCGTCCATCTTAGGGCAATAGAAGTTAGCCCAAACTCTGCCAATGGTTTTGCAAGTCCCAAAGTGTCCCTCGATTCGCGAGTCATGTTCGGCCTCCATGATTGTGTGCTTCACATTCTGCCACTTGGGAACATACCACCAGTTCTTGCACAGGAGTAAACCCTTTTCCGTCGTGAAGTGTTGGTCAACCTCTTTGTCACCGGCAGCCATTGCCTTCAGGGTTCCTAAGTATTCCTGCTCTTCTTTTATCGCGACCCACAGTTGATCCAAAAAGGAAGACTGGAGCCAAAATCCTTGGCACACCTGCAACACCTGTGGTCACAAGATGTCCGGTTCCTGTCTCCCAACCCACTGTCCGCAGTGAAAAAACGACTGTCGCGGAAAATCACTCCCGCCTTCAGGGCAGTAGTCTCTACACGGTGACACCGTATGTGCCTTCTCATTCAACCATTCTTCCCAGTAAACCATCTTGAAGTTAAATGGTTGTAGCAACCCAGCCCAGCTATGCTGCCTTTGGTTAAGGACCTTGGTACTATTGAAGTACTCCAAATTCTTATGATCTGTATAGATCACAAACCGATCCCTCACCAAGCGTAGCAGATGATCCCATTCTTTTAATGCTCCCACAATGGCAGTCATTGTCCTGTCATGGACATCCTAATTAATATCCGCTGGGTGAAACCTACTACTATCATAGACCACTACATGGCATCTCTCATCTTCATAGAACCGGGAGAGGATGGCTCCTAATGCACAGTCACTAGTGTTGGTTTCCCGGTGGGTGGGCTGTTCAGGGTCAGACTGTTCTAGGATAGGTTTGGCCATGAACGTCTCCTTTAAATGGTTGAAGGCCTGCTCACACACCGGTGTCCATTCACATTGGACATCCTTCTTTGTCAAGTCAGTTAGAGGTTTCGATATCTTGCTGCAAGCTTCTATGAACCGAAAATTGAGGTTTGCAAAGCCCATACACCTTTGAACATCAACGATGCATGTTGGAGGTGCCCAATCCCTGATTGTATGCACCTTCTCCAACATCATAGAGAGCCCCATATCAGAGGTCTTGTATCCCAGGGATTCGAGTGCCTGTTGGTGGAAACTGGACTTCTTCATGCTTACGCATGGTCTGGCTTTGCGCAAGTTCCCCATCATGCATCTCACCATCGCAACATTCTTTTCCATGGTTTCGGAGTACATCAAGATGTCATCCCCTATGCAAGGACCCCTTCATCCAGGAGGTCCCACAAGACCTCATTCATAATGCTCTGGAAAGTTGCCAGACCATTATATAACCCAAATGGCATGACCATATATTCATACAGTCCATACCTGAACCAGAAGGCCATCTTCCATTCCTCACCTTCTGCCATCCTCAGAAGGTAGTAGCGGTTCTTTAAGTCCAACTTAGTGAACACAACGGCTTTTCCTAACTTGTCTCGCAGTTTGTTCATCAGCACTAGAGGGTACTTACTCTTTACCATGACTTTGTTCAGCCCTCGGTAATCTATTATCAATCTTAGTGTACCATCCCATTTTGGAAGGAAGAGGATAGGGGCTGCTGCCGAGGAACTGGATTGCCGTAGCTTTCCCTTCCGCAGCATTGCGTGGAGATATTCCCGCAGTGCGTGAAGCTCCGTTTCAGGTAATAGACAGATACGCCCAAACGGAGGTCGAATCCGGGGTTGCAATCCGATCGTATGGTCATACCTTAAGTCCTTCCGCAATGTCTCGATCCGTTCTTGATTGAAGATATCCCTATCGCCCTTATACTCGTAGAGTAGCTTAACCATAATGTCGGCATGTTCCTCATCGGAGGATTGTACAATTCCCAACAGGTATATATTACTAGGGCCTTCAGCTAGTAACTCTTTATCGGTCATGAACACTAACCGCCCCAGGTTTTCTAGGCAGTTAGCCTTACAGAAATCTGAGGGCCAGGTTAGTGGTCCTGTCTTGCAATCTATCTCGGGGTTATGGTCCTTCAACCAGGACATAGGTAGGTACCCGTCCACCTTGTTGTCAGGCATACCTGCGACTTCAAAGCGCATCTCATTATGGTGGTCGCCTATTCTCATCTCCAATGATTTGGTAAAGTGCAGACCTGACCAAGAAATGTCATTACCGCTTGCATCACTTATTGCCACATGTACCTTTCGACGAACACAAGGTGCCTGGGTCTGCTTAACCCATTGGCTACTAAGCACTGGCCCAGTGGCCCTATCTAACGGGGGCACCCCTTGGAAGATGGATCCCAAGGTTGCGACCGCACCAAACAACTTCAAACTTATCGCCAAAAGTTCACAAAGATGTAAGAGTAAAGTAGACGGTAAAACTTAATATCGTTAAGCCTGACGCTTCACTCAATTAAGGTCTCGAGAGGATTGATTGTTGGAGTAGGAGAGTTCTCGCATAGACTTTCAGGTAGTTTTATCTTATGCCAGAAACTCCCCCATCAGTTTACTCCAACTATTCGAGCACACCCTTCTCCGCTAAGGGCGGTCCGACACGTCTCCTGACACCCCCTTCGGGCATGTATGTGTCGACCCGCTCTAGTCGGCGTTCACCATATGTGCATATCGTTTCTGCGGCGCATTTCCATTCTGCCCGCCGGAGTGAAAACCTCTGCGCATCGGGGACTTGCCAGTGGCTAACTGTCAAGACCCCTTGCTGAACTAGACTATCTATGACACCCTTCCCATGCGCGTTGATTTCTTCTTGACGCCGGAAGCTACCGTGAGCGGTTTATCTATCTACTATTTACGAGTCTCGGGCTTCCGGTGTCTTCCGCAGGGTACGGTGGTCCAGGAGTGATCCAATGGGCGCTACCCATGACCACTACCTCGGATACACCTTACCTGCGGTAGGAATCATGCTTTTAGTGTCTCTGCACTTCCCTCTCAGAGCCTATGGCGTTGGGGACATCCTTGGGCGTGGTAGGTGCAAAACGTTCCCAGTCGTCCCGGCACCACCCGGGACTACCTTCGGGACCCCCACGGTTAACTCCCGTTAACTCCGTCAGTTTTGGTCCGTTTTACTCCGAACAACTTGGAGGAGGTACTCCACCTTCCACCCTATGCCCCCTTATATATCCTGCGAACAGCTTACGGTCGACCGGACGGCAGCAACGTATACGGTGTTGCAAGCAGGTCTCCAAAGATCCTCCTTTGCTAGACTGCACACAACTACGCAACCGTTTGCCCATGACGTCCGGGCCTCAAGGCGGGGCCGGAGGGGCATGATAGGAATAATGTCTTCAATTTACAGCTTCTTCGTAGCTGCGTAGCTCGCCCAATAGCATCTCCCGGAACCCCAGATTCCAGTATTATGCATGGCTTCGTGTGACAAACATTCCAGTCATTTTTCCCAAACTCCCCGAGGGACTTCGTATTGGCAGGTAGGGTAACTCAGGCCCTTGAACAGGGTAATCCAAGCCTCAAGGCAGGGTAACCCTGTTCTGAGGGTAGGGTAATCTTGTCCGGTGGACAAGTGGATTTTCTCCTGTTACCCTATCTATCCCACTTCCGGGGATAGACACACTCGGCCTTTCTCTAGTTACCCAGCCTAGCTGTGTATTGGCCCTTCATAGGTCCCTAAGTACGCTGACACCAACCTTGGGCGTAGCCATGTACCTAAATACTTGTGTCCACTAAGTCTGCTCATCTCGGAGCCCGGGCCATCGGGTCTCCGTAGGTCAAGTACTCACTTGCCTGCCGGTTCCTACCAGTTCGCCTCCGAGCTACCTGTATGGGTGTAGGTTCCGGCTACCATAGCTCACGTATGCTGGGTCGTTACATCCTACTATCTAGCAATAGGAGCGCTTTTGGGCTTACCTGTCTAGCTCCAATCTTCCAGTCTAGGTTTACTCGTAGATAGACAGACTTGGTATAACAAGGCAGGTTGTCATGTTTCCGCTTCTTCGCTTATTTTAGGGCTTAGAGATCTTGGCTTAATGATTTTGGTCTATTGCCTTTCGACAGTAGCGCAGCCACAATGGGTCGGTAAATGTTAAGGGATTGCGATTCGTCTTTATCAATAGCTAGGGTGTTTACAATCACGCCAGCATGATTTCAGGTACTAAATCCTCCTCAGGTAAACTTGGCAATAATAGTGTTTATTTGATCAAATCCAGCCTGGACTAATTCTGCTTGTAGTAAACATAATAATTTTCTCCGAAGTGGGTACAGGTCCAGTGTCAGACCTGTTCCAAGCGAAGCATCCTTGCTTCCCCAATGTCGAGCACCTCCTCCAGTAAGACCTCACTCAGCCTCAACCAAAATCATGTCCCATGACTCGCCCATCCAGGTAAGGAAATCCTGAAAGAAATACCTGTAACTAGAACCAAGGAAATTACCAGAAACCCAACAAAGAAGAGATAGCTCAGTCCACCGTGTCTGGCCCACAACATCTATCTGCTCACACCACCCAGGTGCAGTCAGTATCAGTGTTGCTCCCGAAGTAGACAGGTACTTACCCATCCCAGAAGCCACTTCCAGGGTTCCTTCCATCCAGCGCTCATGGGTCTGTGGATATGGTTTAGTAAGGGTGTACCTTAACTAGAATAGGTTCTTACCTATTCCGAGCTGTCCGTGTCAACCTCCATAATCTGAGATGATGCCTGGCGGACTTCAAGTCTCTTTGATGAGAAACACAGAGGGGGCACAGTAATGCACTTGAAGCAGCTTGTCCATATGTGAGGGCTAGTTTACCGGGCCTGACTGCTTCACCCTACATGCCTGTTTTGATGAACCAACGACTGGGGATGCTACGACACACTTGCTCATGGAGTGACCTAATTGTGCAGACTTGGTCCACTGGTTGTGCTTTCTCTGATATTCGGTCAAAGTCGATGGCAGTTCCTTATGCGCTATTGCATACTCAGAAGTTGCCGGCTTTTTCCTGTTTCCCTGCATTGAAGTTTGTGGGTTTGGCAGCCCTCTGGTTCTGTCTGTGCGAACCTTTTCCTTCTTTTTAAACCGTCCGGAAGTCGATGACCTATCATCCTTCTTATCTGTTGGCTGATACCATTGGATGGAGTAGATAACGCGCTTACTGAACTGGGTGTTCTCTTCCTGCGTGTGGCCAACTTTTCCAAGAAGAACAAGGTAGTCATTCAAATCATTTGGATGCAGCTGCTTGAGTACCCATGCATTCCAAACCTCTTGGGTAATACCCAACCGTACCTTATCTCGTACCTGCACTGGGCCTGTATAGCCAAGCTTAGACATGTAGTCAATTATCTTGTCCAGGTACTCACCGATACGATGTGGCTGCATCATTAGGTCGCACCACTCAGGAAGATATCAGTCTCCTTCTGCTTGGTCACTGCCGAAACTTCATTCCAGCCATTCCAGGAATCCTTTCTACGTTCTTAACACATTACTGTTGTTAACCGGAACTCCTGTACCCTTGGCTGCCTCCTTATTGATGCGGGAGGGCAGCACTAGATATCATGTTTGGGTAGTGTCTTCTTGAAGGGGGATTACCAGGTTCACCTTGTCCATACCAGTCAACCTGCACCCTGCAAAATACTCAAACTTAACCTCCACCAGAGTCAGGAAGGTGGCGAGTTTGGTGACCTTTCGCTTAAATGCCTGATTGCCACTGAGCCTTTCCGGCTTCTTCTGCCGGTGCCTGGACGATGGCCGCGAGATCAATCCACCCCGTAGTTCCCTTGATAGCTTCTTAGCACGGTGGTCCCACCCTTGTTTCTTCTCGTCACTCCAGTCCTCCTTGGGGGCACTGAGAATGGGGGTCAAATCAGGAAGACAATCGGCACCACCATCATCTGAACTGTCATGGTCAGAGTCCCCTGGGTCTCCTCCCACTCCCGCTGCACTACCGCCAGGAAGCACATTTCCATCTCCACTACCCCCGGCGTTTCCACGTGGGGTTTCCTGAGGTCTATTATATCCATCAAACCACTCCTCCTGGCCATCCTGTTTCCCACCCTCGGGGGGGTTAGCCCCTGATGGTACTGATGCCGGTGGTGGAACTGGGCGTCACCCACTCTCAGGAGTTGGGTTTCGGGCTGCCTGAGTTATCCGGAGAAATGCCTGCAGCTCTGGACATCCCAGGGCTTGCATTGGGGGGCCAGCATGCCTCAATGACCCACAATGCCCACATGTTGGTTACTCGTCTCATTCCTTCAGTCTTCTTCTATGATTCACCAGGGTCCTGGGTCCATTCCTGCACCCAAATGAGTAGTAACAAATCCATCCCATCCGGGTCACTACCGATTTGCAGCCCGATAGACAGAACTCGTCTTGGCTATCCCACTCGCCACTCATGATTGTACCGAGCACGGAGGGAAGAGTTGGCTTTGAAGGGGCAGAGGGAATCACTGCGGCCCAGGGACGACAGAGGACAGGTGTCCCTGGTCCGGGAATTGGAGTCCCCCACGATAGAGGTGGTGGTGCTCGCTCTTGCTGGCGCCGTACCTGTTCAAAAGATCCAGGTGGGGCCACCCTTAGTGGTCGAAAGGGTGCGGTGGGAGAGGGGTCAGGGACTACCAATAGGACTGGTAGAGGTCTGGGTCTGGGGGCGACGATGGAAGGCATCGGTCTTGGGGTGGGACTACAAGGCATGGGAGTTGGAACTGACGGTGTTGCGGGAGGAATGTTGGGAGCAGGTATCAGGAGAGGAGTAGGGTCAGGCCTATCTGGTGCCCTGATACCCTTTGGCTTCAACGTTCTTTTTTTTGACCCACCGTCCAGCTGTTGCTCCAAGTGTGGCAACTTCCAGAACGACTGCGGGCAATTCAGGAGGGGACGGACAGATAGCCCATTGATGCTCTTGTGAACCAAGAGCTGGAGCTGTAGCCTTCGCCCTTGAGGCCCTCCAGCATTCGTGTACCCACAGGGGTTAAGTATGCCCTCCAATGTTCGTCTCTGGCTCTCATGGCCAATTGCATCCCCAAATTCTGGGGCTTGGTATGGACAAGTGGCAGCGGAGGGGCAGCCTCTATCATTAGCATGTCATTCTTAGCATCAATACTATACGCTCCTGCAAAGGACCCTTCCAATGCTGCCATACGATCCTGCAATGTCTTCTGGTCTTTTAACATCTACTGGTATGCCTCCTGCCGCACTTTCATCCATTCTACCGCTGCCGTAGTAATCTGTTTGCAGAATAGCTGGAGTTGCTGTGTGTTCCTGTTTCTCATTTCGCACTTCGCTTCCTCGGGTGACTTGGATACCTCACGGATGCTGCATGGTTCGCGAAACTCGTGTGAAAAATAACTAAAGGGGACACCTCCGGCCGGGCGAGGGGCCATGTTATGGACAAGGGCTGGATCTTGAAAGAACGAAAGCGCCGGAGTGCGAGGGTCTGTAATTATAAGATCAACACATTCATGAGGTAACTGAATAGGGGCAGCCTCCAAGAGTAACTGGTGGCCATCCCATTCAACACCATGAACAGCGGCGAAAACCAAGCCTTGGAATGTGTTGGCGGAGTTCTCGTCAAGGTCAAGGTCTGAGTGGGAGTTGGGTTCCATTCTGCTTCGAAGTTCGGTACCAGCCATTGCGTGTACCACCCTGGGTTACTTGTTCTCGACCTGGTTACTAGTATTCATGCAAGGTCAGTGCTGAAGGTCCAAAAACAACCAACCAGGTGAGTAGTTAAGCGAGGAGGTCACTTAACGATATACAGTAATGGGGCCACTCCTAGGAAGATGGATCTCAAGGTTACAACAGCACCAAACAAATTCAAACTTATCACCAAAAGTTCCCACAGAAGTAAGAGTAAAGTAAATGGTAAAACCTGATATCGTTAAGCCTGACTCTTCACTCAATTAAGGTCTCGAGAGGAATGATTGTTGCAGTAGGAGAGTTCTCGCATAGACTTTTCAGGTAGTTTTATCTCATGCCAGAAACTCCCCTATCAGTTTACTCCAACTATTCGAGCACACCCTTCTCCGCTAAGGAGAGTGTGACAAGTCTCCTGGCACACCCTTCAGGCATGCATGTGTCGACACACTCCCGTCGGCATTCACCTTATGTGGATATCCATTCGGCAGTACATTTCCATTTTGCCTGCCGCATTGAGAATTTCTTCGCATTGGTGTCTTGCCAGTGGCTGACAGTCTAGATACCAGATGAACTGGACTATCGATGACACTCTTCCCATATGGGGTGATCTCTGCGGGACTCCGGAAGCTGGCGTGAGCGGTTTATCTATCTACTATTTGCGATTCTTGGGCTTCCGGTGTGTTCCACAGGATACGTTCGTCCGGGAGTTCATCCAATGGGCGCTACCCATGACTACTACCTCAGATCTACCTTACCTGTGATAGGAATCCTACTTTCAGTGTCTCTGCACTTCCCTTTCAGACCCTAAGGCATTGGGGACAGTTTCCGACTGGGTAGGTGTAAAACTCTCCCGCTCGCCCAAGCATGACCAGGGACCACCTTCGGGACCTCCACAATTAGCACCCATTAACTCCATCAGTTTTGGTCCATTTTACTCCTAACATCTTGGAGGAGGTACTCCACCCTTCACCCAATGCCCTCCTGTGTATCCTGCAAACAGCCTACTGTCCACCGGATCGCAGCGACATATGCGATGTTGCCAGCAAGTCTCCCAAGATCCTTCTTTGCTAGACTGCACACAACTGCGCAGCCGTTTCCCCATGATGCCCGGGGCTCAAGGCGGGGCCGGTGGAGTCTGATGGGAACAATGCCTCCAATTTACAGCTTCTTGGTAGCTGCATAGCTCGCCCAATAGCATCTCCCGGAACCCCTGATTCCAGTATTATGCCTGGCTTCACGTGACAAACATTGTGCTTATTTTTTCCGACCTCCCCAAGGGACTTCCTATTGAAAGGTAGGGTAACCCTGGACTTTGAGCAGGGTAACCTGGTCCTGAGGGTAGGGTAATCTTGTCCGCCAGACAATATGACTTTTCCCTGTTACCCTTTCTATCCCCCAGCTCGAGATAAACACTTCTGACCTTTCTCCAGTGACCCGGCCTAGCTGAGTAACTTTCCCTTTCAGAGGTCCCTAAGTACACTGACACCGCTCCTGGGTGTACCCAGGTACCTAAGTACCTGGCCAGCCAATTCTGTTTATCTCGGAGCCCAGACCATCTGGTCTCCATGGGTCAAGTACTTACTTGAGTGCCAGTTCTTACCAGTGGACCTACTAGCTACCTGTATGGGTGTAGGCTCCGCCTGCCATAGCTCATGCATGCTGGGTTGTTACAGTCACGGTTATTGCGCCTTCTGTGGTCTTGTATGGTATCCACTTCCCACTCTGGGTCCTCGCTACCCATGATGCGGGGTGGCGTTGCATGACCTCTTCCAGAGAACACGGTACCGTCATTAGTGTGGTAACTTTTCACAGTCGATGCGTGGAATGTTACTTCTCGGTTCCCCGACATTCTCCTCTCTATTTCTACTGTGCAATCCTCCGTATGGTCATCATATCCTATTATCTTGAATGGTCCTCCCCACCATGGTTGTAGTTTCTACC
This sequence comes from Tuber magnatum, assembly GCA_003182015.1. Taxonomy (NCBI): domain Eukaryota; kingdom Fungi; phylum Ascomycota; class Pezizomycetes; order Pezizales; family Tuberaceae; genus Tuber; species Tuber magnatum. The sequence goes on along the minus strand of PYWC01000031.1, from coordinate 412,224 downwards.
TTTATCCTGATTCAGTTGCAAACAGGTTTCGGTAAACCTGTAACTGGTTACCTATCCCAATTGGAGTATGGTGTCGGCTTCGCTTTGCTTCCGTTCTAGTACTCCTAAATCGCGCCAACTTGAATGCATTAAATGCCGTGGTCCAGATCTCTTGGTACCTGTTTAACAATTCATCGGCTGCTGGAACTGCGGAATTCTTGAAATTCGGCAGGGGAAGTAGCGGGTAGTTTTTTCCATAAACTACTTTGTATGGTGGCATACCAAGAGTTTTGTACCATCCGGCATTTACGTATATGGCTATTCCGGGTATCGCATCAAACTGATTGTTCTTTCTTGCCTTGACTAGGTTTCAAAGAGCCATTTTCAATTCCCTAATTTTCCTTTCAACTTCCCCATTTGTGTCATGGTGGCCTGGTACTGCTTTGTTGTGCTCAATTCCTAGCGATCGACACTGCTCTCTCCATACATGTGACTCAAATTGTGGGTCTGCATCGCTCACTATTGTTGTCAGATAGCTGTGGTGGAAATAGTATGTTACGTAGCATTTGTAACGGGGGCACTGCTAGGAAGATGGATCCCAAGGTTGCGACCGCACCAAACAACTTCAAACTTATCGCCAAAAGTTCACACAAATGTAAGAGTAAAGTAGACGGTAAAACTTAATATCGTTAAGCCTGACGCTTCACTCAATTAAGGTCTCGAGAGGATTGATTGTTGGAGTAGGAGAGTTCT